>WAAD01043158.1:4088-33203 GCA_013389945.1 Fregata magnificens | reverse complement strand
TGTTATCTTCTATTTATCTGGGTAAAGTAAACTTTTTGTTTTTAGCATCAGTGTGGTTTCTGATTATGGCAAATAAGACAAGCCATAACAATAAATTCATTTTTCCACTATGTCTTACAAAAGTCCTAGTAAAACCCAGCTTATCTGCTACCTTTACTGTTTATGCTCAGTGAATCTGGCTGTAAATTACTAAATTATTTTTAAATATGACCATGAATCATTGGTCAAAACTTATTTCAGTGATATTCTTGAATAAAGAAGGATTCCTCTTATGTAGCTTCAGTTAACTTAAAGTTAAGTCTCTAATCTAAATCAGCTTTCCATCTGCTCATGCTTCCTGCCAGTGGAAGGATGTATATCCAGAAGATAATTCTAATTTGCACATAATACATCTCAAATAATGAGAAAGAAACATCATTTGTTCCCAGCCCTCACTGAGATCCTCCTAGGAACCAATGATCCTCGTTCTTCTTTAATTCAGGAGTTATCCTACAAGTAGCCAAACAGACATTAATTACTCAATTTGCTGTTGACTAGGATAAAACAATAGTGGTGAGGGGAGAAGATCTTATTTTCATTTAAGCAAATCCTTTTGCATTATGCTGTCAACAGAAAGTACAATTAAAATGAGAACAAATTATCTTTATACCTGTGGCAGGACATACATATTTTCAGTCTGCTATGCATCCAGATTAAGTGGAAGTGATAACCAAGTCCCAAGCAATTTAATTGTATCCTGGCCTTCATGATGATTTTGTCCACACAGATAATCATCTACTTTCATATGCATATGGGCTGAGCACAAATGAATTAAAAGCAGATTCAGACAATGTGCTCAAAGGGGTTCTGTGCTTGCCTGCGTGACAGACTATTTTGATCTCAAATCTTCATTCAGTAGAACAGGCAATACTCAATATTTGCAAATTTCACATTCTTTTAAGCTTTTCTACAGTGTTTTGATTATAACTTCTACATATTTTATAAAATCTGACAACCAAATATTTTCTGCTTGAGTCATCCTGTTTTGTCAGGTGGCCTCTCTGGTAATATTCATGTGTGCCATAATGAGCACGACACAGCTCTCTGAAACCCTGGCAAGTACATCGAAAATGTAACTTTCACATTTACTCTTGGGCTCTCACCCACCTCCTTTTACCATGTTACTTGCTCCCAGTTGATTACTAAGTAAGTGATATTCAAATTCCCAGCCTCATAACCCATTTGACAGCTTCTCTCCCATTTATAGAAAGGTCTTCGAGGTCGCTCTCCTGCCTCTGTGCTTGAACAAACATGCATAAATCTTTCCTGTCAGATTATCATATGCTTCAAGACGTCTAAAGATGAAGACTGAGAGACACATTCCAATGCTTTTCTGTCCTAAACTTTCTCCTCATTTCCAGCTTGAACAGGTCTTCATGCCTTTTGGCAATTACTTCTTGTCCACTTTAGTTCTATAGGGCTGCTGCTTCCAGCAGACTGAACTGGTTGTCTTCACAAAATACATGGTTAAAGACTGCTGAGGGAAGGTAGACAGTAAAGAAGAAGCAGAGGATATGTGTGCTATGTAAAGGAGATCCTTGACTGAGCAGAGACCTGGTATGAAACCACAGAGGTGTCTGTGGAGACTCTCCGGGTCTAGGTCAAAGAGGATGCAACACTGACAATGTTGTGACGGAGGTCCCTTACAGCCCACCTGACTAAGACACCTCTGAGGCTGTCTGCAGACAATTAGCAGGAATCCCCTGAGCACAGCCATTGGCCCATATGGAGGATTTTGACCATCTGGACATCTGCTGAACAGGCAATACCATTCTTAAAGTCACCCTAGAAGTGTCTAGAGGGCACTGCTTATGATTTCCTAATGCAAACGCTAGAGGGACCAACCAGGGAAATACTCTATTTGACCTGCTGCTCAGCGAGGAAGAAATGGTTGTGAATGTGATCACAGATGGCAGTTTGGGTTGCAGTGACCAGGAGAAGACTGAGATCGAGATTTGGAGAAAGGCTGAGAAGGTAAGCAATGGACTTGGACTCTAGACTTCAGGACAGTGGATTTTGGCTTATTTAGAAGCTGGGGTAATCCTCTTGGAATCTCCTACAAGGGGCAACCAGAATAGCTAGCTGACTTTTAAAGAAAACTAGATGGAGCTCAGGAGCAAGCCACGCCTTCATGCAGGAAGACCAAGAATATAAACCAAAAGCCAGAACAGCTAGGCAGAGAACTTCTTAAAGAAATGCCAGAAGAAATCATACAGGAAGTGAAAACAAGGACAGGAAACAAAGGAAGACTATAAAAGCATTGCTCATGCTGTTAAGGATAAAAATCACAAAAACCAAAACGCGATTAGAGCTAAAACTAGTTAGGGACATAAAAGGTAACAGGAAGGGTTCTTACAAGTGTGCTAGTATCAGAAGGAAGTTCACAGAAAATAAATGCTGCTGAATGGGAGAGACAATTGACTGACAGATGATATGGAAAAAGCTGAATTATTTAATGCCTTTTTCACCTCAGTCTTTGCAGGCAAAGCCTACTTTTTAACTTCTGCATGTATCAGCCTGGTTTTGGAAGGAGGCAGACAGGAAATCAACAAGTTAGGGACAACTCAAAAAAATTGGACTTACTCAAGTACAGGATACCAGCTCAAATTCACCTGAAGATTTTGAAGGCGCTGGCTGAAGTGAGCACAAGGCTACTATCATCTATTAATATCACAGTAAACAAGAAAGGTCTCAACAACTGGAAAAAGGCAAACATTATGTTCATCTTAAGAAGGAAGGGAGATCGAGGGAACTCTAAACCAGTCAGCCCCACCTTAGACACTGGAAAGATCACAGATGGCATTCATTTGGAATTCATTTCCAAACACATGGAAGACAAGGCAGTCATCAGGAACAATACGCACAAATTTACCAATGGCAAATCATGCTCCACCAGCCTTAATGACTTCCATGATGACACAGGGGATCAGTACTGGTGTCCCTTCATCATGGACCTGGATGATGACACAGAATGCAAACTTGACAAATTTCTGGATGATGTTTTGTTAAGAGGAGTGACTGACATAATGAATGACAAAAATTCAAGCCAGCAGGATCTTGCGAAATTTATGGATTGTGCCAAGAGAAGCCTCTTGAAGCTTCATGAAGTTTAACAGGCAGAAGGGCCAAGCTCTGCACCTGGGGTGGAATAGCTGTGGCTGATGGTGTCTGACTAGCTGAACAGCAGCCAGGCTGAAAGGACTTGAGGGTGATGGTTGACCACAAGGCCAACAACATGCCCTTGCCCTGAGCTAGATGAACTTGGCAGAATGCTCAGCAGAGGACTACAAGGGGCCTAAAGCACATGACTGACATGGAGAGGTTGAGTGAGCTGAGTTGTTTTTAGTCCGGCAAAGTTAAAGCTAAGGGCCATACTAGATGTACAGTTACAAAAATAGCAGAGCTAAACTCTTTGCAGCAGTAGCAGACAATATAAAAGGGACTGCACAAGTGATAGTGGCCTTGAAGTGTGAGCTGGGCAGTTCAGGTTGCATATATGGAAAAATTTCTTCACAGTGCAGCCCTACACCAGGATATCCATAGAAAGTGTGGACACACCATCAAAGAAGGTTATTAAAACAAAGCTTTGGTTGATCAACTGCAAAGAGAAACTGAAACAGATTGTATCTAGAAATCCCTTCTAACCAGCATTTTTATCATTCATTGGATTCTCTGCAGACACAGCTACCCTAACTGCAAAAGTTTGGAAGTTTGAAGGCAGAGTGAGCTATGTTTTATATTTTACCATTTATTAATTCACATTTTGCAGGCCTCAGTTCCAGGAACCTAATAGTCAGTGTGACCTTCCCTATTACTTTTCTCCATGTCATAATTTAGTTCTTTTAGCTATGGGTCTTACAATGCATTTTCAGTTCATTTGTGACTACATCTTTCCGAAACAAATAGAATGTTCTTACTTTTTTCTTTTTTTTTTTACTTTTATAAAAAGCTCTCCCTTTTGCCACTCTACATTTTGCCATTCTTTTTTTACTCTCTTCTCTGCATACAATAAAAAAAGATGAAGAAATTTTAAATCTTAATTAGAATCTTGTTTGAATGTGAGCTAAGATCCTCTACACTATCAGAAAAGTAAAAATTTTGCAAACTAGAAACCGATTAGTCATATGGTGGTGATTTCATTCAGTTCAAGTCATTCCATTCAAAACATCACATTGTTACTCCACATGGAACAAAGCCATAACCAGGTATATGGAAACACTTTTAATCCATTCCCAAGATATTCTAAATTAGCTTTTTCTTAGAAAAGTCTATTTAAACAAGCAAAGACAGTGCCTTTGGTTAGGTTTTCCCACACAAATACTGAGTATTTACTCTTCCATAAGATAAAATCAGTCCAAGCTACATTAAACTAACTCTGTTAACACAAGACCAATCTGCAATATCTGCTTCTCAGAGAAAAGGACAGGGCATATGATCAACAGGCAACAAATTCCCAACAGATGAATTAAGTTAGTTTTATAACATCACAGATGACAACTGTAGTCTGAAAACAGAGGAATGAACAAACCAGAGGCCTCTGTTAGCAATATGAAAGCAGATAGCCTTATAGAGGAACTGGAAAGAAGCAAGCATTTGTTCTAAGACTAGATAGATGAAAAACAGTTTTAAAACCAAATGTAGTCTTATTTCAGCAATAGGACCACAACAGTGATACACACAAGAATAGTCAACATTGTACTTAACTCAATTATAATAATAGAAATTATTTACTGACTTTCCCAGCTACAGCATTTTAAAAACATTTTTCTCTATTAAAAAGATCTTCTTATACAATTATTTTTGCACAACCTATTCCTATTGCAAAATGTCTTTGGTTTTGCTATTGCAAAATTTCTTTAAATGGGAACAGATAATAGGCCCAATCAAACAAATTCTGTTACATTCCACATTACATATAGATTTTGATTCATTTCAGAATCTCATCCAGTCTAGCCATTCAAAACTAGTTTCAAAAGTTTTACATTCTGTTGACTAGGTCTTCTGGTAAGTGGTAATAAAATAAAGTGCCTAAGTAAAGTTTTCACTATAAATAATAGGTCTGTCATATGTCCAACTGCTGTCAGTGTGGTGTAAGCATATAAAAACTCTCTAGTTATTCAAATGCAGGTAATTCAAAGGGAGTTTGTCCAACCAATGTGGGTCTCGGAAGTAAATTATAAGCTCCTCATTCTGATTATTCAGATGGTTTCAATTCACAACTTACAATGCAACTGCATTTATCAGTAAAGTATATTTATTCCAGTGATAAAATTAAGGAAATCAATAACAGACATATTTACTTTAAAGAAATATATAATCAGCACTAATCAATAGGTTGCAAGTTATGTTAATAAGGGAACATTTTACTTTCTGAAGCATGCACCTCTCTGCTTGGCATTATTCTTCTTAATTACTACACATGCCTATTTAAACCTCAGTACCTAAACATGAATGCAACAGGTTAATTAACTAATACATAGGTGAATTTTTAATCGTGACATAACTTTCAGAACAGCATCCCTTACCTGTCTTAAGACTCTCTTGTTGTGCTTTCTATATGAACACCCTTGGATAGTTTTGTCAATTTGTTTGGAGTAATAACAGTGCCTCTATAAAGTACACAGTAAACATTACAAAAACAGAATTTTCTGACCAAGGGTTTCAGCTTATGTAAATGGCATAGCTGCACCACAAAATCAGCTGACAGTGATCAAAAATGTGCATGTAGAATCCATCTTCATGATACCCTCCCTGACACCAATGGGTCATGTTTGAGCCAAAAATGGGATAATTTCATTTAGTAGTTCTCAATGACTATTTTCACTTTGCTTCTCACAGCCTCTGCTGTCCCATACACTTTCAACATATGCAATATTTTGAGTGAAAGAGTTCCACAGTTTTCCCCCACAGATTAAATAACCACTTTTTTGTTGTTTTTGAGCTTGCAAACAGCTAGCTTCATTTGATGCCCCCTACCACAGCACACTTGATGTCACTCATGATTTTATTGCTGTCTTGTACTTCCCTTTCACACCTCTCTTTTGAGCACAAGAATCGTTGCCTGCTGTCACTCCTCAGAGAGAATCTAATCCTACCATTTGACTACCTTTGTCATTCATTCTCTGAAGCTTTTCCAGTTTGATTACATCTTTTTTTTTCCAGATGACGATCAGAACTGCACACAGTATCTAAAAAGATAAATATCATGGCCTACCACATATCTATTGATTGAAACAATGATATTCACTTATTTTCTCTGTTGCTTTCCTAATAATTCTTAACTGCATACTTACATTTTTGTGACCTCCTAAGCGCAAGACTGACATTTTCATAGACATATTTAGCTGCTAAATGTCAAACTAAGTGAAATATTTTAAATAAAAATTAGTTTTCATATAGATCAGTTTACATTTACCTTCACTGAGTTTCATCTGCCATTTTAATAACCAGTCATTCAGGCCACTCATATTTAATACCTTTAATAACTTAGTATGATCAGCAAATTTACCAAATAACTCTTCACTACTTCTCCAGCATATTCACATGTTCACATATATTTTGAGAAGCATGGACCCCAGTATATGTCCCATGGAACTTCACCCGTGGCCTCTTTCCACTGTGAAAACTGACCATAAAAAATCACCCTTCTCTCCCATATTTTAACATTTCTTTATGAATGCAGGAACTTTCCTCTTAGCCAGCTGCACTGTTTCCTCTATGTTTCCTCTTATCCAGCTGTGCTCTTTTCTGCAGTGTTTGGCCACATTGACACTATCAAATACTTTCCAGTTCTTTAGAAAAACCCTATTACTATAGTTTCAGCTGATTTGCCCAGTACTGACTTAATGGTCTATACTATTCTTTCAACCTCCCTCAAATTCACTTTGAAATTGGCAACATATTTGCAACCTCACATCTCAAAACCTACCAAAATAGTTTTAAACAATGAATTTCACACCACTGTTACCATTTTGACTATTTGACCCCTGAGTGCCTTTAAAAATCTTAGGTCTATGCCATCTGGACTTGATATGTTATTTATTTTGCTCTGTACAACCTCATACTGACAAAGTATGACTTCAGATGAGTTCCCCCATAGAGAAAAATTTTGTGAGAATCTACCAAAACCCTTCTACAGCAAAAGCAGAATTAAAATGTTAAGCCAATTTTGTTCCTGTAACTTCTGCTAAGTGCTTCTGTTTTCCCTGATTATCCTTTGGCACTACCGACTCTCTGCCAGACTTCCTGCTGCTGCTATTGTAGAAATAGAATTTCTTAACTCTTATGTTTCTTGCAACTATTTTGGTTAACAAATCTCTTATGTACCTTGCAATTGTTTTGATTTGCCTTGCTCTGGATTTTTTAAAAAATTTATATTTAGTCTTAAAAAGTTTACAGTCCTTACATTTTCTTTAAAAATCTTCAGCTATCTGAAGGATGTCTTCTTGCTCTCAGCAGTCTCTGATACCCTGCTGCTTAGCCATGCAGGCTCCCTTTTGCCCTTTCTCAAGCCTTTCTTGCTAAGCAGGATCTATTTGCTCTCTGCCTTCAATACAATATCTTAAACAGTCTCTGTGCCATCTGCCATGACTTAACTCTTTTAGTGATTCCTTCCAGATTCTTCCTTACAGGAGTCCTTGTTTATAATTGTCCTTTCCAAAGTTGAGCACAACTGTGGGGAGACTTCTTGGCTTCTGCAGCCCTGCAAGGATATTGAATCTAGAGAGAGATTCAGCTGAAGTATTTTTAACCACATCCACCTGGCTTTTGCTTCTTTGCTCATGGGATCTTCAACTATCCAGTCCATGAAAATCAGTAATTTAGTCTCAGCAGCCCTCTAAGGAAACATACTGTAATGTATGTAAGCGTCACTCTGTTCAATATAATTTTCTCTGTAAGACTCAGCCTTGTCCTTCCAACTCATTCCTACAGTTTTTCCCCAGTAAGTGTGTCATCGCAAACCACATGCTCAACTCCACCTATTGCCTTTTCCCCACTCTTTAGCTAGACTCACTTGTGATCTCAATTTAAGTGTCAATCCTTCTTTACAGTCTCCTGTATTTGCAAGGACTCCTTGGTTCCTCTTAAGGATGAACCTTACACCGTTTTTGCAGTTATACATGAAACTATTGCCTTTCAACCACTCCATAATTTAGGGAAGGTCACTGCAGAGATCCTGGTCTGCTGCACCAATGCTGTCAAACCCCTGCTGCGGACACTTGTTAAATAACTCACTCTTAAACACACAAAAGGATAATAGTACTTAAAAGCAGTCAAAATAAACTGACCATTCCCTCCCAGCCACTCCATAATTTATAATAGAATCATAGATTCATAGACTAGTTTGGGTTGGAAAGGACCTTTAAAGGTCATCTAGTCCAACCCCCCTGCAATGAACAACCAGATGTTCAACTAGATCAGGTTGCTCAGAGTCTTGTCCAGCCTGGCCTTGAATGTTTCCAGAGATGGGGCATCTACCACCTCTCTGGGCAACCTGTTCCAGTGGTTCACCACCCTCACAGTAAAATATTTCTGCCTTATGTCTAGTCTGAATGTACCCTCCTTTAGTTTAAAACCATTACCCCTTGTCCTATCCCTACAGGCCCTACTAAAATGTCTGTCCCCTTCTTTCTCATAATCCCCCTTTAAGTACTGAAAGGCTGCAATAAGATCTCCCTGGAGCCTTCTCTGCTCCAGGCTGAACAACCCCAACTCTCTCAGCCTTTCTTCATAGGAGATGTGTTCCATCCCTCAGATCGTTTTTGTGGCCCCACTCTGGACCTGCTCCAACAGGTCCATGTCTTTTCTGTGCTGAGGACTCTAGAGCTGGACACAGTAGTCCAGGCGTGGTCTCACCAGTGCGGAGTAGAGGGGCAGAACCACCTCCCTCCACCTGCTGGCCACCCTTCTTTTGATGCAGCCCAGGATACAGTTGGCTTTCTGGGCTGCAAGTGCACATTGCCGGCTCATGTCTGGCTTTTCATCCACCAGTACCCACCAAGTCCTTCTCTGCAAGGCTGCTCTCAATCCCTTCATCCCCCAGCTTGTATTGACACCAGGGGTTGCCCTGACCCAGGTGCAGGACCTTGCACTTGGCCTTGTTGAACCTCATGAAGGTCACAAGGGCCCACTTCTCGAGCTTGTCCAGGTCCCTCTGGGTGGCATCCCATCCCTCAGGTGTGTCAACCGCACCACTCAGCTTGGTGTTGTCTGCAAACTTGCTGACAGTGCACTTGATCCCACTGTCTATGTCTTTATCAAATATATTCAATAGTACCGATCCCCATATGACCCCTGAGGGACACCACTTGTCACTGATCTCCATCTGGACATTGAGATGTTGACCACTACCCTCTGGATGTGGACATCCATCCAATTCCTCATCCACCAAACAGTCCATCCATCAAATCCGTCTCTCTCCAATGTAGAGAGAAGGATGTTGTGGGGGACCGTGTGAAAGGCCTTACAGAAGTCCAGACAGATGACATCTGTAGCCCTTCCCTTGTCCACTGGTGTAGTCACTCCATCACAGAAGGCCACTGTGTTGGTCAGGCAGGACTTGCCCCTGGTGAAGTCATGCTGGCTGTCTTGAATCATCTCCCTTTACTCCACGTGCCTTAACATTGCTTCTAGGAGGATCTGTTCCATGATCTTCCCAGGCACAGAGGTGAGGCTGACAGGTGTCACAGAGTCCTCCTGGGATTTAGATCATGTTAAACCTACAGCTTCTTTCCCAACATCCTTTAGATTTTGCCCTAGAAGCTCCTGTCTCCTTTTCTTCTGTCACAGACACCCAGAGGGTACATGTCCCCTGACTCCTCCTCACTGTTGGCTAGCAGACGACCCTGACACTAGATGATATGTGCTGCCTCACAGTTGGCAGGTGCATTCCCATGCAGCTGTCCTCTGATGGGCTCTGGTTTTGCCAGATGCCCGAGTAACACCCTCCTACCTTCAGCAGGAAACCCAGGACAGGGCCATGGCTGCCCTTCTCCCATCCCTCCCCAGGCAATACCCTCCCACACCAAAACAGGCATGGTTATCTTGTGGACAGATTTTATTTACAATGTCATTGGAGAGCCTTGGTATGGACAGAGCATGTATCCCATCAGAGAAAAAAATCTGTCCCTTGGGAATATTCATGCCATGTGACACTTGGGGTGATTGTTTATATCAGGAGAGGAACACTTTTATAACATCATGGTGATCACGAGATTTTTGCAATCTTTTGCTTCCACTTTACAAAATAGCTATTTTAACATATCCCTATCTTTCTCATGAATGATGGCATTTCTTTAAAAAAATTCAAGTGCTGAAAGTATGTCTCGTAGACACATCCAGAACTGTCAGCTTTTTGTTTTGCACACCTCAGCATTTCAAGCATATTGGTTGCTTCAGATAGCTTTTCAGATGCCGGATAATGAAACACTGCACTGTTCTAGAACAACTTCTGCAGGCACTTCTTATACACGTAACACCCATAAACCTACAAAAGGACCCATCAGTCACCACAATGTCACCTTAGTTGAAAAAGTTCTGCTGGTCTTGTCAAAATATTTAGCCTAAGATAATGGAAAAAACACAAAATTTTTGTTGTTTAATGAGATAATCTAATTGTCTCCTCTGGTTTTAAACATTATGAAAAAATATTTCAGTGCTAATTATTTGCCAACAATTTCTGAAATTCAGTAAGGTTTTATTATCCTGTGTTGAAGTGTTGTCTCGGGGAGTATCTGCATAGTATACAGACATCAGCTCAATTTATATCACAATATTGAATACTTACCTAAAGATTTAATTATTTAAATCACAAAAATAAAGAAATCTGGATTTACCCCAGTGTCACTGGTAGTAGAATAAGACATGATACATGTGAGTGCATGTGTGTGCACACACACTGAAATTTACTTTCCAGCATGAAACCCCAGTTAATGCAGAGCTGTAAATGACAGCATGTGATTGATGAGAACCATGATTTGCAGTGTCCTCTTCCAACTACATTTGTCACTTAAATTAGCCCTACATGTTGGTATATGTTTATTATTTTTGCATTACACACATCATGTAAAACCACTCCTGGGACCAGGTCATTATATTTCATATCTGCTGTATTTTTCTGAAGAAAAATATGCATTGTTTCAGGTGTTTTTTGTACAATAAAAATTTCACACACAAGCTGTTCTAGAACTCAGCATAGCAGAAAAGTATTTGCAAGTAGTAACAAATTATTTCACTAGATTTTTATTGGGCTATTTTCAAATATAGATGAATGCATTCTGTTCACAAAAATAAGAGCTTTTCCAAATATTATTATTAGATAATAATGGAAGTGCTCAAATTATCACTCTGAAATTTTCTTGTTGTTTCAATAATGTTGTCCCTTCTTTAAACAACTCTGAATATTAGTCTCAAAGAGTAAGCTCTCCAATTTTAAAATACAGGTTATCCAAAGAGGGAGCAAAACCAAGCCCATACAAGTTGTGTGTCCAAATATGTTATTCTAATGACACAGAAACAAAATCACAGTTAAAAGACTGTAAGCCAACCGTAAGCTAAAATGTGTGGGAACAAAACACAGCCATCATTCTTTAACAAATACAAAGGTTTCATTTATCCACTGCACCAATGGGAATTGACAACTAACTTTCTTTAAAGAGTCAAACCATGAGATGATCCCAAGTTTTCCCAAATAAGGAAGGCTACCATTCTCTTAACTATTTCATTTTGTCATTTCCTGACAAACTGTAAAAGCTATTTATGGCTTCAGAGTCACAAGCAAAGACAGAGCTCAGGTCTTTCTCCAAAAAATACAATAACGTGAGCATCTTTTGTAGTAACAGGACTTGTGGCACTTACTTCAGCAGAGCTGGCATTTCATTCATCAGCAGGTAAGGGTGCGCATGCATGCACACACACACAAACACACACGCATACATTAGTTATTACATTAGAGCAGCACAACACATTTTTAAGATATCTGCCCTTTACAAAGTTAACCCACAGATTAAAAAAGGCTTGAATTTTCCATTTTTTGTTGTTGAAAGATCATTTTTCTGTTAGTGAGCACTTATTAGGTTCTATAAAGCAATGAAAATAAAGAAAAACCTATTCAGCTTTATAAATCAGATACATATGACTGGATTTAAGATTAATTTTTTAAGTGAGCTGGGAATCACATGCTTTACTTTTCTCTTAAAATTACACACAGGCTAATGGACTAAGAAAAAAGGAAAAAATATATTTTTATTCAAAACAGCTCTAGCATTGAGATGTTCAATAACTCAGTAACAAAGCACTGCAGTAGATGGATAACAACGACTGTTCTTAACTGTAAACTGTAGATTGTTCTAAGGAACAACCTCTTATTCTGTAGCTTCTCAAATTGTTTGTGATCAAATAGAATCAACTTCATGGCCTTGTCAGTATGCTAAAACAAACAAAAAACAAACAAAAAGCCCTAACACACACGCACACCAAAAAAAACCAAACCCCAAAAAACTAAAACAGTTTTTGAATAAAACGAGAGAGCTGACAAAAGGTCTCTGTATAATTTTGGAAACCACCATTACTAGACTACATTCCTTTCATTCTTAAACATCCAAATCTTCACTTGCTAAAACTCACTGATAATAAAAAATCTATCCCACTATATAGTTAGATTTCTTCGTGTGGATATTAAAATAAACTATGTTCTGAAATTAAGAGTTAAAATACCTTCTCTTGTTTTCCATACATATTTGCCTGTATAAATATACTTCATCATTTTACAAATTACAGTATTTATATTAAAGCTTTTGGTCAGCAAATCATTACAGCTTAACATGAACAAACAAATCCTGTTTTTTTGGTTCTGTCTTTAAATCATTTTTTGAGATCACGAAAACCAGCCAAAATGAGTGACTGCAAATAATATAAACAACACATTTATTTAGGAAAATAAACTGAAAATGCTGCTTGTTTCTTAGATTTCTCCATGAAGTATAGACAAATGGCTAGAAAAAATTTATGTCAAATACATATTACAAATGACTTCTTTAACAGTAACTGGGACTATAATGTCAACGTTCAATAGGAATATTTTGGATGTATAATTCAATACACTAAATTTCTTGGCTGCTAATATGATAAAAAATGGATGCTATTAAAAAAGATTATATCCCCTTTTTAAATACACCTTATCATGTTGATGCTTTTTCATATATATACATATATTTATATATGTATGTATATGTATGTATTTATTTAAACCTAAGAAAGGACCATAGACCTTTCTGTGAAGAGATCCCCATAGTGAAAGAGAGCGCAAATGTTTTTCTTCAGTTCTAACTTTTTAATTCCTTTTGGAGCCCCAGCAAAATATAGCTTGTTGTGGTCAAAAATCTCTTGGGGCCATCTGTGCAAATGGTGGCGCACATCATTACCCTGAATGGAAGTGACAGTGCAAATACTAGAAGTGCATTGAGATGCAATCTCTAACAGCTGAACTTCTTCAAAGTTGGGTGGAGGACAGGAGACAGCATCCTTTTAAGCAATTTAATATCACCGATGCCCTGTTCCTGTATGGCTTTGAATATGTACAAGAGATGACAGAGGTCTTCTTTCCCCACGGACAGTAGCATTCCACTGTTACAGTATATGCATTCATTTTCTGCTATCACCTAAGTGCTTCGTTTCTCCTTTTGGCTACATATTGAAATATTTTTGGATGCTGGCTGGACCCATGAAAAACTCATTGTTTGTTACTCTGGTTGCTCAGCACAAACTCAAGTGTCAGGCTTGGAGAGAGCAGTTTCTGAAATGGGGCAAGACATTTAGTCCTCTTTATTCTTCTTTCCCACTAAGTGGAATTTAAGGCTGTGGCTTTTGCCAGGACTCAGCTTGTAGCTGTCAGATCTGAGAAAGATGATTCAATGCAGGTTACACTCATGATCAGTTGTGCTCTGACTTGAAGGGCTTTTCCATTCTCCACGGAGGGTCAGGTTCCTTGTTACTTCTCAGATCTGGCCTGCAAGAAGTCACAATGACGAATCTGATATGCAAGAAATTAACTGACGTGCCTCCAGATATAGATATTCCTTCAAGCCTGAAGGTGCTGTTAAAAAGAAAAGAAGACAAGGATAAGAACAAAGTTATAAAAATGTTACTTTAAATAGACAAAGTTAAGAGTAAACAAAACAGAATTTTGAATGATCATTCCCTTTTTCGTGTAAGTTCAAAGAATTATGATCTTTTGAAACTTGACCTTTTATAGTTGTACTTTATTATTGATACAAACCTTGGTCCTCTGCTGGGGAAAACGGGTTTAACTTCAATGGTGTCTTTGGAATCACATTATATTACACCACCTGAGAAACTGGTTGTTCCTATCCTAAGTATATGGGGATCTTGAAGTTATGATTTTTTAATAATTTTTTTATTAATCTTTTTAAGAAGATGACCCTTCTTAATCTACCTAATAAAACAATTCAGCTTAACAATATGCCTTAGGGCACAAACTGAAAAAAGAACTGTGATCTTAAAAATAAAGAGCTACACATTAAGCATTTGAAAAAACCTCTAAGAATTCAAGTCTAATTTAACCCGAGAATCTGGATTCTAATCCCTGTTCTCAAATTAAATAAAAGTGAATTCAGCAGAAGTTTCTCACCTGACAGGTAGGTTTCCTAATCACTAAAATACTATATAAAATTTTGATTTGGGTCTTTCACATTCCCTTTTGTCAAACTGCTTTAATTTATATAAAACACTAAATTAGTCCTAGAGTCAGAGAAAGAGAATACTACTCCAATCTAGTGCTGAGGTTCACTGACTTACTGAATTTCCTTACTTTATTTATTAGACAAGATAGAGCAGCATCAAAAAGAGAGACCTTGGGATACTTACCTGTTCGTAGCTAGGGCACTAACTTGGGTTAAATGATTAAATTCAGACCTCCTGAGGAAAAGAATGAGAACTTCGTCTTCCAGTGCTGGTGATTTACACCCAGAGCTACATACTGCAAGAGGGAGTAAAATTACTTCTTTGCCATTAGCTTTATGAATTTAGCCCTTCATTCACATTTCCTCTTATTTCATATTGACTGGGATGCTTCAATTTGATAAAGATTGTCAAGATTGTTGATCTTGAATCAAGAATTTCACTTTGGCAGGGAAAAAAGAAGAATCTGAAGTTGGTGTGCTGTGAATCCTTTTTATTTTTCCCCACAACTAAAACAAAATATCAATTATTCAGGGAAACTTAATTAACATTCAGGATTGTAGCAGTGGCCCAATGTAACCCAACATTTTAGCAAACATGGTATAATAAATTTATGATAAAATTGGCCGGGAAGGAAATTCTTTTCCTAGTCAACTATTTAGGGATTGGCTTACATTATTAATGAAAAATAAGAGTATCCTAAACATCTGTTAGCAGCTTATTTTTTAACTCAGGACAGTCTTCATATCATTAGAAACACACAACCCTTTTTCAGCTGTCACAGTTTCTGGCTTCAATTACATTTGGGCTAATGATTCCTGTATATTAATACATCACAAAAATCACAAAAAAAAGATGGTATTGTCCTTGAACTCAGCTTAATGCTCATGGAAGAGGATGAATAAGGTATAACAAACACATATGTAAAAGTAATAATAATAAAAAAAGATATAATACAAATAATATTTGTTCTCTGTCAGAAAACAGTTGTTCCTCAAATTTATTCTGAATACAGTACAATACAATGCTGAGCAGCTGTAGGCATGAAAAGCAATAAATTTTTTTCTTTTCCTCTGGTTGCAATTCATAAACATATTCAATATCATGCCCACAAAATGAGTAAGTAGTATATCAGGTATACCTGGATTCCTCTAGCATCTCTCTAATTCAGTTGTCAATCCACACAATTTGATTCACTCCCAGTCATACAACCGCATGACATCCACCTTCATTTCATCAACATTCTACCGAAGAAGAAAAGGCCACCTTTTTCTTCTTTATGATATCTCTGCTAAAAAGCACAAACTGCACCACTGTGAAAAATGTGATGCACCTCTCCACATTAATAAAGAATTTGTTCAAACTAGAAGATTATTGTTAAGCTTGCTTAGTGAAAAATTCAAAAGGTGGCAATGCCTGCATTAAAAACAGAAGGAGCAGTTCCTCTTGCCACCTCCAAAAAAATCCGCAATTACAGATCATTATTGTACACATGAAGAAGTCAGGCACAGAGAGGTCAGTCACTGAAAAATAAAGCGTCTACAAATTACAGATTCCTATCCTGAACCTTCTAGTTCTTAATTCTATAGTTGTTACTATTTTGACAATGAGGCTTTACATTGAAATCACTACATTTAATTCATCGTTATAAAATCCCTTCATTACACCATACCTTGTCAATATCCTCATAGTGAAAAAAACCTGACCTTACTAGGAAGCTACAGTTCAGACAATTTATGGGAGACCTTTTTGTTCACTCACATCCCTTCTCCTCCCTTTCATTACCTTAGCAGCATCATCGGGTCATTCTCTTCCTTCTACAGCATCAGTATTTAGTTCCAAAAAATAGAGACTCAGAGAAACCAGTGTCATTGTTTTCCCCATTCAAAACCAGATAACTACTCTTCTATAATAAAAAATTACATTTTACTTCTCTGCCAGTATCACCCAAAAAACCATCTATTCCCTTCTGCTTCCGCTTGTCACAGTTTTCTTAAAAACTGAAAGTGAGTCCAGTCCAATCTCCCATGACATCCTCCTCCTCATCATGGCCACGACCATATTGTCACTGCACAGAGTGCTACGCAAAACACTGCAGATGGAAAACATTAAGGAAAAAGGTTACTAAAGGGAACTACCCTTTCACCTCAGACCTATGGAATGGCTATACACTGGTTAGCATAAATTGAACAGTGATTTACAGGTTTGGTACAAAACAGGAAAATGATAGGAGGGAACATTTATCCAAGCTTAGACCAATAAGCAATAAATTGTGTTTTAAAGATAAATCAGACACAGAGATACTCAGGTTCAACTTACAGTATTTAAAGAATAATAAATGCAGTTTGATTCTACAGTGGCATGGTAGGAAGACATCAAGCAAATTATATAGAAGACATTTTTCAACTTTGAACTGATGTGGTGACTGCCAGTGATCACAGAAAAGGATACTTTAAGTGCAACTTTCTATCCTGGGTCTAGTGCCTTTTATCAAGAAAAAGGAGAAAACAACCTAGGAAATGCACTTCACATTCAATTGAGAGACAGAGATTTACTTGATTAATACTAAGCTATGTAATTTCCACATCATTTTAAGAGTCTGATAAAAGCACCTGAAAGACTAGCCTAATTAAAATCACCATTATTTGGGCTATTTTAGCACAGACAGCATAATTTGGACATATGTTGTTACCTGTCATAAGCACACTAGCAGTCAGAGCACACGCCAAGCGACTAGTTGTACTCACATATTTAGGAGTATAACAAATGTTCATAAGGGGAAAAAAAAAATCACATAGTAATAAATCCTCCTAAACACAGCACATAGATGTATTGGGTTTGCATGGCAAGGTTTTGGTAACGGGGAAGCTATGGGGGTAGCTTCTGTGAGAAACTCCTAGAAGTCTCCCCCATGTCTGACAGAGCCAATGCCAGCTGGCTCCAAGACGGACTTGCCACTGGCCAAGGCCAAGTCAATCAGAGAAGGTGGTAGCACCTCTGTGATAACATATTTAAGAAGGGGGAACAAAAAAATACCCCGCGCAATTGCATCTGGAGAGAGGAGGGAGGACATGTGAGAGGAACAACTCTTGCAGACACCAAGATCAGTGAAGAAGGAGGGGGAGGAGGTGCTCCAAGCACCAGAGCAGAGATTCCCCTGCAGCTCGTGGTGAAGACCACGGTGAGGCAGGCTGTCCCCCTGCAGCCTGTGGGGGTCCACGGTGGAGCAGATATCGATCTGCAGCCTGTGGAGGACCTCACGCCAGCGCAGGTGGATGCCCGAAGGAGGCTGTGACCCCATGGGAAGCCCACGCTGGAGCAGGCTCCTGGCAGGACCTGTGGACCCGTGGAGACAGGAGCCCACTCTGGAGCAGGTCTGCTGGCAGCACTTGTGACCCTATGGGGGACTCACACTGGAGCAGTCTGTTTCTGAAGGACTGCACCCTGTGGAAAGGACCCACACTGGAGCAGTTCTTGAAGAACTGCAGCCCATGAGAAGGACCCACATTGGAGAAGTTTGTGGAGGACTGTCTCCCGTGGGAGGGACCCCACGCTGGAGTAGGGGAAGAGTGTGAGGAGTCCTCCCCCTGAGGAGGAAGGAGCAGCAGAAACAACTTGTGATGAACTGACCACAACCCCCACTCCCTGTCCCCCTGTGCCACTCTGGAGGAGGAGGTAGAGGAAAAATCGGGAGTGAAATTAAGCCCGGGAAGAAGGGAGGGATGGCAGGAAGGTGTTTTAAGACTTGGTTTTATTTCTCATTACCCTACTCTGATCGGATTGCCAATAAATTAAGCTAATTTCCCCGAGCTGAGTCTGTTTTGCCTGTCACGGTAACTGCTCAGTGATCTCCCTGTCCTTATCTTGACCCATGAGCCTTTCACTATATTTTCTCTCCCCCGTCCAGCTGAGGAGGGGGAGTGATAGAGCAGCTCTGGTGGTCACCTGGCATCCAGCCAGGGTCAACCCACCACAACATATTTTCTAGATATTGTTTAAATGGTAATGACATGTTTCAGTTACTCAGTTATACCTGAAAGATACAGAAATATTTAGATTTAGATACAGACTATTTTATCTGTATGACCCTAGGTTTTTTACTCCTTTCAAAAAAGATGCATTACTATGCTAATTCCTTTCATAGAAGAAAGAATTATTGAAAGGGAAGGAAATGTTTTTGTGGAGTGTCTTTTGCTTGTTGCTATTGTCCAAGAAATCCCCATCATGACCCCTGGAGTATTTTTTTTAGATATACATTTAAATAACAGATTTCAGAAGACACACAGCTTCAGTCAGAAGCCAGAACATTTCAGATAAAATTGTATATGTTTTATGATTAAAGGAATTCTGCTGAATGCAAAACCAATGTTTTTACCAAGCATTTTATTTCTCCATCAACATTTTAACTATACAAGCCAATGTTAGCATTTTTCTGTTCTGTGGTATAGTACTGTTGAGACATCTTTCCCTGTAAAAACTAAAACAACCAAATCTAAACAACACAGAATGTTAACAAAAGCACCACCACACTTCTTTGTAATTCTTCCTAATTTTTTCCTCAGAAGCTTCAGAATACTTATTTATGTGTGATTGCCTCATCCTACTGTTTCAGTCTGTAAATAATTTATTTGCCAATGAGCAAACAAGAATTCCCAATTGCTTATTGGAAGTTTTTCTTTTTCTTTCAAAGCTTTGAAAGAGATTGTAAATTGCATGAAAAATCAAAATACCTAAATTTATAAATTTTCAATTTTTTCTTTTATACACTATAATTCATTTATATGTTGACAGCATGTATTAGCTTCTACAGTAGTATTTTTCTTATCTTGCTAACCTCCCCTAACAACACTTCCCTAATGTGATTATCAAGTTCTCTGTTGTTCCAGCTTTGATATCTCTAGAGCCTTCTCTAAAACCAGTTCTATATACAGTTCTATAAAGATAATTCTAAATAGAAATCTGTAAATCATGTCAGAGAGTATATGATGAAAGCATTTATTAAGTCCACTTTTCCAACTGAAGTCACTGCTTAAATAATGTATTCGTAGAAGTTTACTGTCTTTGTGGGTTTGCACAACAAAATGAAGACCATCAGAATATTGGCTCTGAGAGCTACTCTAGAATAATTTTTTTATAATGAAAAATTAATGGTAACAGAAGCATGTAATGAATGCCAGGAGCATCATGCTTATCGTAGATGAAACTCATAAAATTTCCTGTTTGTTACTTATGAACTGCTGCCCAAATTGCTGTGGCGCTTGTCTCAATGACGTCCCAAACCGTTCAGATTTGAGAGAAGCAATTTGTGGGAGTGACAACATGAAATTAAGCCTTTTTTGTTGATACCACTAGTTTCCAACACAGCTGAAATCTAGGCAACCAAAGTTACGAGGTGATATCTTGACACCATGGAAATCAATGGCCTACGTTAGAGGTTGCCATGACGAATGCCAAAAATGTCAAAACTCTGACTAAAAAATGCTAAAAGGGGAAAGAACGACACTGGAAAAAGTCCTGATGATGTAACCTGGGAAACTCTGGCAGCCTTGTTCACTGGTCAGAGGCACCTTGTCTGGTAAGAGAAGCACGCGTAAATTTAACTAGAGAAGTAAGATCCTACCTCCTTGGCGTGTCCAGAAACAATATATAAATAAGCATTTTTAAAATTCCTCAGACATATTTTTGGCTGAGACAATACATTTCTGTTCACCATTTTCAACTGTTAGAAACATTTTTATCAGGTCATTTTTCTTGATATAACTTTCTTTTCATTTGCCTTTTTGGTCACTCATCCACTTAGATGTTGGAAAACTGTTTTGGCAATATCTTAAAGCATGCCTTAAGACAGAATTGGTTATGCCAAGTGTGAATACATTCCTAGGAAGCCTATTTCTTTTTTCATTAGTTTTTGGATATGTTACGATATATCTTTCATGAGACAGGTACTCACAAAATATTTCTGGGAGGGTGTTTTTTCTTCATTTTGTCTCTGGGATACATGTTTACTAGCTCCCAGAAAAGCTATTTTCTCAAAAAATTAGCTTTGGACTACATTTTATCTTGTATTTGACTAACATGCACAGGAAAAGCAAGAAATTATCAAGAAGAGGAAATCAGCTTTTTTTTGTGCTAGAGAATGATATAAAATTCGAGCTAACTTTCATTTCAAAGGAACAAAGCATGGATCTTCCTAATTTTAATTTACAGTTAGGCTTCTGACATAGACNTGGATACATATAATGTATGTATATATATTAATTCTCTCTTTCTTCTGAGTTGAGTTAGCTACAGGACAGGTCTTGGACAATATCCACAAGGCTGCAACCAGTTAGACTGCAGTTTGCAAGGTCACATCCAAAGCCACAGTTCAAGTGGCCACTGCAGTTGTATCAACAGCAGTAGCTGAGCAACCAATGTGAAAACCAGATTGTGTCTGTCTATAAAGAAGTAGTCACACTTCAGGTTAGTTACATCCCTAGAAGAGATATGCTAATGATATTACGGAAATGAATTTGAGGTACTGACAGCCACTCTAACGTCTGGTGATGGTTCTTGAACAGTAGATATCAATTGTTTAGCTATAAGGTCTTTTAATACAGAAAGTATTTGACTATTACTTTATGAGGGATTACTGAAATAATTTATACCAAGTGTTCAGTGGACAATAATTAAACCATAAAGCCAGGCCTGCATATGAGGTACTTAACTATATAAAAGGAAATTTGGGTCCACTTTCTGGTTTGGTTACAGATTTCCTTTCAGATCCAAGCAATACTTTTAATCTACATGTTACAAGATAACAGCATTTATTTGACTCTGTCCTTTTCACTCTACAGACTTCTACTTCATCTTTTCAGAATGTAAATACTCTGAAACACTGAACCTACAAGCACAAACACTAAAACAAGAGAGTTCTGATGCTTGTTGAGGGCTCTCTCTACTCTTAAAACAAGAGAATTTTGATGCTTGTTGAGGGCTTTCTATACTCTTGAAACAACGGAAACAAATAAACCCTACATTGCTAGTGGTAAACAAAAATTTGCTTCTCACAGCATCCTTCTGCTGAGTATCTGAGGGGTGGGAATGCATGGCTACGTAAACCTGAGACCTACTGCCGCTTTCCCAAATTGAGGCTCTGTATCTGAGATGCGCAAAGAGAATCTTCTATAGTAATATGGAAAACAATATGGTCCAGGGAATTCATTCTCACTGCATTTTTTTGGTTTAAAAATAGGCTTTTAAACATAAGAGCTAGATAACATGTTATACTATTTTAATCTTTCTGCCCTTATTTTTGCCCTCCTTTTCATGCTGAGTCAAAGCAAATTTCATTAATTAGCTTGAATGCACATCTGTGTCAAATGGAGGTAGAACAAAGATTAGGAAAAGAGAGATGCAAAAGACAGCTAAGTACCTAACAGAAGTAACCTTCTATTTCTAATGATTAGTGAAAAATTAGCTAGTAACACACTTTGGAGAGTTGGCTACAAATTTTATCTATCTAGTTTCACACAGGAAATGCCATAGCAAGCAAATAATGAAACAAAAATATTAAGTATGAAGTAGCTTTCCCTTTGCAATGAGTTGTCAAAGAACGTCACATCCAGTATCTAGTGCTGGGAAGTTTCCTATCAATGCTGTACCTATTACCTCTTTGCTTAATCTAAGGACCTTGCTATCATTGCCTTCTTACATTCTAGTTCTTGGTGGAAACTAAAAGAGGTGGAAGGTCTGACAGGTAAGAAAAGACACCACCACCCCATACCCGACATGTGCCAGTGTTTTTTCTGTAAGAATTCAGATTTCCTGTGGTTTACTTTTAAATCAGTCAATTCCTGAAGCTGACTATATAACAGAAAACAGGATGATTTCAATCCTTCGCAGTTATTTGCATTTAGATATTCTATAAATAAATTATTAAATGCATTATTTAGCAAGTTCTGGCCCTCTGTTTGATTTGTGCAGTGGGTACAAAATGTGATGGCTTTATGAGTTTGAAAGACACCTTAAAGTGGTTAATGATGTATAGTCATTAAAATCTCATCTTATTTTCTATGTTCAACCTAGGATTCCTTGCTATAACCTTCTTAAAATTAATGGATAACTCTCCTGTGCATTAGGCTTTGAGTATCACGATTTTATGTATTTTCTGTAATAATTAATGCTGTGCCATCTGACACCAGGGCAGAATTGCATTGTTACAGCTAATGAACTTTGCACTTTAGAAAACAAAAAGATTTCTGTGCATGTCCTAGAATCTATTATTTCTTTGAGATAGATAGAACTGAGCCATGAGAAACACTAAGTTCCTTATAATGTAATGATTGTGCTGTAGAAAACTGTAGTGTTTTCAGCAACTGTAATAGATCTTATATCCTTAAATGAAACAAGTTTCTGAGTGCAAATCAGCTGCTGACCCTACAAAGGGTCAGCACTGACTGCAGAATTCTTCAAGAGCTGCAGGAAGAAGCTAGAGGAGAGTCTAAATGGCATTTTCAGAGATCCTTGAGAGTCCATAAGCAAGAGGAAGGATATGACAGAAAATAGAGAAGGTGAATTATTAGCTGTGTAACTAGTGAACATTTTAATTTTGTAAGTCATTAGCGAGTAGAACTGTAGGAAGAAGGTACGTGTATGTAGTAGATAGGGACCATGCTATTCTTTCTGAAGCTTCGTTGGAACAGTCAACGGGCATTGAACAATGTATGAGCAGAGGACTGAGCAGGCATGTAGAAAACACAATTAGTATGATTAAGAAATTGAAGAGAGGACAGTTGAGTGACTATTATAAGTGCTAGGAACCTGGATAACTAGCAAAGTAAAAAGGAAAATTTCCATTTGTTGAAAGAAATTTAGTACAGTTTTAGCATTATCTAAATTTACAGTTTGCATAACTGGAACAGTATGTTCTGAGGTTATCACCTCCCTAATGTGTGACAAGTTCACAAGTATTATGTGTCAATAAAGACAAAAATACCTAGGATTAGCATAAGTCATTCTAATGTTAGGATCATAAATGCCTATGGAAGTATTAAAGTCCAGACAGATGAAAAGAATAGAGGTGAAAAAAATCTTATAGGTCCATCTGTATGTGAATGTTTTTTAACAGTGTCTGAATAACTCTTTCTTTAGGAAAAGATCAGAAATATTGGAGTGCCTCCTTGTCACTTGAATTAGTCATGGGACAGTAGCAGAAAAGGTCAACAGGTTGGCAGGGTTTTAGGAGTATCAATGTGCATTTCCATGGAGAGAAAATTTACATTTTTCACGATGCAAAATAGGAAGCATCATGTGGCAACAACATATTTCACCTCTGTTAAACAATGCCTTGAGAGAAGTATTTCAGTAAATACCAGAAGAAATAAAATGAAAACACACTACTCATTGTTATATGCTGGGGATTTTTCAGATTATCATTTTCCCAAGTAAAAACATGTACTGTAGTTAAAACGCTCCACCCTAGCTTTGAGTCTGCCTGCCCTCACAGGAGCTGAGACTCGCCAGGCAGGTGGGATACACGATGCTGTTGGGGTGGGAATGCTGCACCCCAACCAGCCGTTGTGTGCATACCCAGCAGTGGTGGGCGTAGACAAACTGTTGGCTGTCTACGAAGAGACAGTACAAGTCATCACTGTCTTACCATGGGGTTACGTCCACAAAGTACATGTAGTTTGGTTCCTTGCTGATGTAGGTATCCCGCTTGTGGTCCAGGCTATACTGCCAGCCAAGTTGCAGGGCTCATGTAGGTGGGTAGGTGTCCACCTAGTGTGAGACATCACCGTAAGCAATAGAGTGGAACAAACAAAAGATAGGTGCAGTGGCTTTTCACATAGTTGCTGTATTACAGTCTTGTTTGAAAGGTGCAAGTGAACCTGAAATACACCACATGGAGCATAACTGATTCAGCAGTAAGAAAGATTAAATTATATGATTAATACGTACTTCACTTCTGTACCTTCCATCAAATGCATCAATTTAGCACTAGTAAGGTATCACTGAAGAAATGAAATGAAAAGTCTATTGTAAGAGTATTAAATCAAGCAGTGATTATTTCAGTTGATTTTTGTTTGGAAATAGTTTTTGTAAGTACCCAGGTATTTTTGTAAGTACTAAAAGGTAGCCAATATTTGTATGAATAAGTGTGATTTCTGAATATAAGCTAGATTTTAAGGTTACTAAAAACTTGTCACCTTAGGGGACTTTTAAACATAATTTTCTTAATTGCTGAAAAATTAAATGGGAAATTTAAATATTATTAATCATTATTAGTGTACTGGCTATTTCTTATAGGATCCAACATTAGGAATTACATTTTACTTAATACAGATAACATAAATAACCTCCCTGGATTTTCCTTCTAATTCCATCTCAGTTAACAGGCCATTATTTCAAAATCCTATTAAACACAGGGGTTTTATCTGTTTAATCTTGTAATTTTCTGAGGGAGAACTTTGTGGTATTGTCTTGATCAAGATCAGGAGCATATTGATCCTTCTCCAAAAGCTTTTGTGGTCCTTTTTTCTGATTGCCTATTTTTTAAAGGAAAAAAAAAAAAATCCGAGACACCATCATCCCACTTAGGTTTTGTACTGCTACTATTTGACAGCTGTAATAAAATAAAATTATTACTAATTGTTTCTACACATAGATTTATTAAAGAATTACCATCTGAACAGCAGAAGACTTATATTTCAATTAAAACCTCTAAAGCAGAAACCACATTTTAGTTACTGCTGGTGCATTCTTATCAGTTACTAGAGTGTTCAGCTAACTCTTAATCAGTTTGCATTTTTTGAACTTTCCTATTTATGGGAGCTATTCATGGGGTAAAGGAAGGAGGATGATACATAGAAAGAATTATTCACCTCTAATCTCTACTGTAGAAAATCCTTGCATACAAGATAATTCCCTTTTTTAACTAGTGTATAGTTTGACTTCAGCCCACAGGCAAGATAGAAGGTTTGCTTTTTTGGTTGCTATCTGTAGCTCTACTGCTATATTTCTGTTAACATTAGAAACATGAGAAATATAATGAACACAGTACTGATATTAGAGACCGAGTCATCAAAAAGAAAAGGAAAGGTAGCAGTTTTACTTTTTTACTATCATCACCATCTGAGGTGGCCACTAGGATGCATTATTTCAAGCAATGCAAGCCAGCAGGGCCCAAAGCTTTCATTTGTATCCATACTGTTTAATTGTAACTCTGCAAGGAAAGCCAGTGTATTTTGACTCACACTGAAAGTAAAACATGGACTGTGTATTTGTATGGCCAAAATGAAAAACTGGAATCTGTCATTCCTTTCAGCATTTAGATATTCTAGCTGACACAAATCCAATTGTTTTTCATTCACTCATAAATAAAGCACGAGACAGATGTGCTAGATTTACAAATTGCTGGAGAAGGAGATGCTGTTTGTAGACTGCCTTTCTTTTGTCCTCTGTTGCTAGAGATAAGAGAAATACAAATTGAGTTGCTTCCTCTGCCTGAGGCATTTTGAACTCGCAGCTTCCCTGTGTCTGAAGCATGCTCTGTGTTTCTGTACAGAGCAGTAAGGCTTCAGCTGCTCATGGCTACACCTCTAGCTTCTTTGAGATTTTGGTAGAGGAAGGTGCTGTGAGAGAGGAGAAAGTGAGTGCTGGGGTGGTTGTTGTGTTTTGGAAAAGCAATAAACACCACACTAAGGGGACAGAGTATCCCTTTTTCATCTACTGTATCCTATGCCTGAAGGAGGGATCGAACTCCTCTTCTGCAACCTCCACACATACACACCTCCTTCAGTTTGTCCAACAGCTATGGATGCACTGCCAGGGGCACTCCCTATTTTGGGGCATCACATCTAAAGCCTCCCCATTGCCCGCAGTTCCCCATCAGGGCTCCTCCAGGCCCTGAGCTGCTGCTTCTGCAAGCATGACCACCAGCCAGGTCATGCTTTGTACCAGCCTTCCCCTTTTCTCAACAGCCACAAATACCAAAAACAGCAAGAAAAACCTCACCAAATTCTGTCCTCCTGTCCTTCCCTCTCAGGTGCCACACCAGAAGCTGACTTTTCCCAAGCCACAAAGAGCGGGTGAAGTCTTCTAACTCCTTTTTAACTTCCCTCCTTTTATCTTCCCATCCCTTTAAGGAAAGCCATATTCTCTTGATGACTCAGTTACCTGATGCTCCTTGCAGCAATAAAGGCAGCTGAGTGTCTTTTCATCTGCTCTCTGCTGGAATGTTTAGACATTACCTAAAATAGTCTAGAATTTGGTTCTCGAATTAAAATAAGTTCACAGTTATACTGAGACTTTTAATAGAAGATTGCAGGAGGATGCAGCTAGCAATTTACCATTCAGCACATACTCTGTGTTGGTGGGAGGAGTGGTAAGACTTCACTCAAAATGGAGGCTGGTGTTGTGGAAAAAGGCATTTCAGAAGTGAGCTATCAGCTTGTCATTTGTCCATTTTATACTTTGCAGGTTTGACATCGTACATGAAGATTTTTTTACATCAGCAATGAGCTTTCAGCTGATCACTGACTTACAGTTGTAATTAGTGCAGTGATTTATATGCCCACACGCTAAGAGCTTGTTATATTTCTTCCTGTTTTTCTGTTTCCTTGTTTTCTTATTGGAAAATCACTGTGACACAGGTAAAACAGTTTACAAAGGTAAATTTAACATCTTTACTTTTAGTGATGCTTACACATTGATGCTTTTTTTTAATCTAGGGAATGTATTTTCAAAGTTAAGTACTTCTTTGTAAGCAGTAAGCATGTACTTCTAATTATTGATATAGATGATTCAGTTTATTATCCCAGTTTTTTGTCCCAGGACAGATTTGTGGCTATGAAATATAAGTATTGGAAATAAAAGCAAGCTGCTCCAGTTTTCTTCACTTAAAAGTTTTTGTACAGCTCTTGATTAGAGGCTCTTTTAGGCATTAAGAGTTAAGAGGCTGTTAGAAAACTCTAAAAAGGAGAAGTGATTTTAAGGATTAATACATTTTTCAATATTAATATTAAATGAAAGTTTCATCAGGCCAAAGTTCCAGCTTCTCTTTTGGGTTTGCAAGGGAAATACAAAGCCATTTTATTTTTCATTGTTATTTTAATCAGCTAAGAATTTCCAATAAGTACTTCACCTCTCCATTGTGCTGTCCAACCCAGAATTCTTTGCACACACACAAAAAAAAAAACCCAACAAACCCTAAACCCACCCAAACAAAACAGGGTGCATTATGACTGGAGCACAGTTGATTTTCAACTATTTGCAAGGGAATGATCCAAATTATGGCTTCATCAGACTTTCCTTCCTCTTTTCCTTCTGGGTGCATTGCTTTGTCACACAAGGTGCATGCTGTCTTTACCAGGCTCTGCTCACTGATGTCTAAAATCCTGTCTGGTCTCTACAAAAAATTTCAAGAAAGTTCATCAAAAAATGATTTTATGTTTTCATGACTCAATTTACTTAAATTTTATGGTATTGCATTTTTTGTTTTCTTATATCTGGCTTACTGCACCATCAGGGCAACAGAGAACCCACTGTGCAAATCACTTTATCTAGTTTTGTTGTGTGACCAAATCACTGCTTTTCACCAAATACATTTAATTTGTCCCATTGTCATATTGGATACAGCAGTTTCATATGTGTTGGGCAATTCTCCTTTTCCTGAAAGTTGCCCCACCTTAAGTAAGTTGGTCTTTTGAACAGCTGATATGTGGTCAGTGCCTTAGATGGGCACTATTGTCTGTCTAAACTAACACTAGTCCTTCTTTTTGGACGTTTTAGTATTAAAAGGAAAGAAGGAACACAGGAAAAGAATATAATTATGAGAAATCAAAGATAATCTACTTGTCAGGGCTATTTTTTTTTAATCTTTCTGATAGATAAGTGGCAGTTTATTGTCCTCCAGACTGTTTCAGGCTCTGACAGAGATGGCCCACAGAGCTTCTAGGGCCTCATGTCTGTTTCAGTTTTATTTGTTGTATTGCTACTCACTCTTACACTCTCCATTCCATGGAAAGGAAAGAGGGACACTGGAGAANACTGAGAATTTACTCGGTTTCAAACACCAGAAACTGAAAGTTGAGAGGCTATAGGGTACGATTTAAAGAACAATGGTGTATAAAATAAATTCAGAAAATATGAAATTTGTGCATAGATCTTTAACTGTAACCATAGATTTATGAGATTTGGGAATCTTTGTTCAAGATTAAGTACTTTCTTCTAATAATTTTGACTAGTTCAGCAAGAGCAAACCATTTCTGGGTGCATCAATTACAGAAAGCAAAGCCAAGTGTCTTTGCTGTATATCATGACGGATAGAAAGTCCATCCTACTTGCAAAAAAATTAATAGTGATTCTGGCCTTCTGTCCTGTGAAGAGGAGGAAAAG
>WAAD01043157.1:169699-182892 GCA_013389945.1 Fregata magnificens | reverse complement strand
CAGCACCCAAAACCTAAAGCTTCACACTAGTGGAAAAGCAGATGATGGGAAGGGAAGAAAGAAAGAAAATTCTCAGACCTAGAAGTGTAAAGGAACAGAATCCACTTTGGAGAACTTCCAGTTATAATCCTTATCTGCAGTCTCTGGTATTGTCTTTGGTCCCCTGAAGTAATTTGGTAGTCTAATCAGAACACAGGAATTTTATCTATTTCAGATTCATCAGTCATTGGCCTGTCATTTAAGGGAGACCCAATGGACAGACCCAATTTTAGCCAAGCTGCTTCAGGATGTTAGAAGAATCTGACTTAAAATATTGTTGCCATGTAACCTGTTTCCTGCATATATTATGGTCTTTCAGTTTCTAGTAAAACACTGTAGGGTTTTTTTGGTTCCTTACAACAGATTTCAAAAGGAGGCAGCTCACAGTCAGTAGCAAGAAAAAGTCTTTTCTTCTGATGCCTGCCAGTGCAATCAAATGGAAAGGGATTTTAAAAAAAATTAAATGCAAAAGAAGTAGAGTGTCTGATAATTTCAAACAGTATGCTGGAATCATTCTGACAATAAAGACTTTTATTGCACCCTCATAGTGCCTGGGGTTTTAATTTAACACATCAGTGGCAAGGCAGCATTTAAAAAAAACACCACCACCACTGAAAACACCAGCAGGATTTGCTTTTATTAGTGCAATTCGTAAGAAATTAGAACGTTTAATGAGAAAATCATTAACCATGGGAAAAATGGACTGACTTAACTTGGGGAGCTTAAGTAGTGAGACTTCAATTTAGTTTGTCAGCTACTGGTAAAATAAATAAAAAGTGAGCTGATCACCTCTGGAGCAGTAGGCACTTTAGCACATTTTCTTGGGTGATAGCTGCTGTTGGACAGAACCATTATTCGCCTCCTTTTCTAGAAACTCTGTAGACTCAAAAGCCCGTGGGAAAGTATTAAACATGTCTTGTTTCACCCTTTTCAGAGATGCTGTCCTTCAGATTCAGTTCAGTTAGGCATTTTATAGAACATAAATATAACAGCTAGTGCTGTGTATGCTTACAGTGAGCAGAGTGGAATCCAGTATTTAAACGATGTCTGCTTCTCGTTGTGTTTGCTTACCCTTGTCTCTTCCATCACTCTGGCAGATGATTTTCTATGTTGATGTTTCCATGGCTGAAATAGTTGCAGTGACATCTATGCCCATAACACCTGAACATAAGAAGGTCTATAGGTCACACTAAAGGTTCTGCTAATGCAGTAACCTGTCTTTAACACTACAAGAACAGGACAGGCTGATGCTGTGACTTGTCCAGAATGCTTTCCTGCATTTTCTTCCTCAATGGCAACATCATCTTTAATCTCCCTTGATAGATTTCCTCTTCTAAGAATTCTAAGAATGTGTTCAAGCATTTTTTTTAAGCTGTTAAAACTTCTAGCATCCCACAGCAGCCTGTGGTAAAGAGGTTAACTGGTTTTGTTTGAAGAGGTACTTTTTTTTTTTGTTGTTTGTTCTTAACCCAACTCTTTGCTCTTGTTTTGAGAGAGGCAGTGGACTATCACTCCCTATTCATTCTTTTCACAGTGCTTTTGAGTTTATAGATCACTGTTGTATACTCTTCACACTGGTCTTTTCCTAGGCTGAGGTGTCTGCAGAAGGTAAAATTGGACAGTTCCTCACCTGTAATTAAACATGAAGAAAATGAAGTACTGAAATCCAGCAGAATTTAGTTGGGCTTGCAGAGCTCTTGGTGACATTTTCTCTTGTCACGTTTGTGGTGTTTTACAGCTATCTACCTTTTAGGAACTCAATGAGGATGAAACTGGTGTTCCCCTTCTTGTTGGTACAAGTCTCATTGTTTGCCTCTGCTTCTCTCTGTCAGGCATGCACAGTTTGTAATACTTATCTCCGTAATCATAAACAGGATTGCCCTGATAAAACATCATCAAACTACCTGTACAGAGACAAGATATACTCGAATGTCAATAACAACAAGGTCGTCTTTTAACTGCAATCGCCCTACAACTGTTGTTTTGACATTATAACAGCTTCATTGTAAATTTAACGCTTTTATTGAAATACGCATGTATTTCAAAGGATGTTTAGGGGATATGCTTTGTGCTGTAGAACATAACCTCCCTCAGCTTTAGGTTCACAGATGTTCTGGTTTTACTTTCTATCAAACAAGCTAGGCCAGTGCTTTTTTCCTTGGCTTTCAGGGAAAGGCTTTTGCCTTGGCCATGCTTGGGTTTCTTCGTAGTATATCTAGCATTTCCAGAGAGGCTGAAGAATTGTCAGTAGCTTAGATAACAGTTATCAACTTGAGTAGCTTGAGGGTATGGTTAACTTTTTTGATGCCTGTAGAATAGAAAGAGAGAGATGGAAAGGAAAATTTTTTTTTTCCCCTTGAAATTGTGCATTCTTTGATTTATTTATTTCTCCTTGTCTTTCAGTGAGTCAGCAGTTGATAAACCGCATTGATCAGTTCCTGGAAAATAAAGGTTCACAGTACTACATGAAAGGGATCAATTGTATCAGAGTTTTCAGAGAGGAGGCCATGAAGGTAATGTTAATATGTGAAAACTCTCATCTCTTTCAAATTAAAGACATGATGGACCTATTTGCTGTATTAGAAACTGGATAATTTAATGCTACAGCAAAAAAGAATTCATTCGTAGATTAAAATCTATTATGCTGTTTGAAAGTTTAGAAATATATTTGCATTTTATGTTTCTTTATTCTTACTCGAATGGGGACTAGGTTCTCTGGTATTATTTGCTGCTGTTTGTTTTCTTTTAAACATAAAACCACAAGGCCTGTGACCTGATGCTTGTAAAAGAAAAATAAGCAATCCTACAAATTTCTTCTTAAATAAAGCTGGTTACAAGAAAGTCTTTCTAGCTTTGTGAAAGGCAGTTTTTGTGGTTCACCTTTCCTTAGAACTCTTGGTTTTAGTAGAGATAAAACCCAAAATCTGTACTGACTTTTGTTTGCACCATGTTAGATGACTTAATGAAGAATTAAGTTTGCAGTGGTCATTAGTAAGCTACTTTAATATTTCTCTGTTATCATTGCTGTTATTTTTTTCAGCTCTCCAAGGTGCAGTGCTTTAATGATTTTCTGCAGGCCCTGAAATCAAAGGTGGAAGATAAAGCCTTAGCTGATTTCTGGGAGATCATGATACAAGGTAGGATGGCATTTAAAAAAAAAAAAAAGTAGTATTTCTTATCTATTATGTAAGAGAAAACTTTGTTAGCAATGGGACACTTAAACTAACCCCAGAGCAGCATTTTGATATGGTTCATTCCTGAGGCCTGTTTTTAAAAAAAAAAAAAATCTTTCACGTTACAACTTCCTTTTTTGCACTAATAGTTTCATATCAGCAATATCCATAATGCCTTGCCAAGTCTTGTTGAAATGATAAATTAATTGTGGAAGAAGAGAGACAAATTAAATGATGCAGGGTAAGGAGAAGGAGATACGATTTCAGCTGAATTTCAAAATAAATGGAAAAAACCTCATGCAGCAGAGATATAAAAAGATTCTTCCAAATTAAGCTTCAAAAAAGGCATAGATAGCACTGAAATATGTCACTGATCATTTTATGTTTAAGCAACCTGAAGGACAGAATATGTGGTAATATGACACCTACCTATGATTAAACTGGGAGATACAAGGCAGTGCAATTCCAAAAGACATTCAGAGACTACGCAAGTGATAAATAAAGGAACATTTTCACAAATATGAAACGTGGTAGACTAAAAAAAAATCTTTTACGTCATACTCTTGTTTTTAATTGGAACCAGTGCTAAGAAAATCTGTTAAATGCCCAGCTGTCTCTCTTAAGGGTGCATGCTATAAAATGTGATTATATGCTTTTGTATAGTGCCTTTCAAAGTGACGAACTCCAGACACTCTGTAATGTCTACTTCATCCAACTTTTTCAAAATACAAGATGGGAATTTGTTTAGCAACGCAAAACAACAGCACAAGACAACACTGAAAGAATATTATATTCAGTAGTATTGTAGGGGACCTTCTCTGAAGAAATTTGGAGGGGGGAAAAAAAAAAAACCACCAAAAAAACCCCAAAAAACAACAAACTTTGAAAGTAGGAACCTTGGATCTTCCAAAGCCATGTTAGAATACTGTTTTAATAATTTTTAGCTGGTACAAACCAAAGTTTTTAACAAATTGGAGTATATTTTTGAGAAAAAGACGTTACAAATACTAACAGAGATGATATTTTCATACAAAGTAGATTATCTTCTTGTGAGAAGACGATAAAATCATGATACTTTATGCATAATCTAGCTGCTCTCACTAGGTAGCTGAAATTACTTTTCACTTGCTGCTACCAAAAGCAGAAGTCTTGTTTTCCCTGCTTCTTGCCACATGACCCATCCCCTCTTTTCTACCAAACATGGCATGCATTGGGCCTTGTCATGAGGAACTGCAACCTCCAAATGAGGATGGATGTGAGTTAATGAGTTAGTGGCTCAGGAGTAAGGCAGATGTTTGACAAGTTCACTTGTCTCATGGAACCCTGCCATGTAGTCCTATGGGCGCATTAAGGTGGCATTACGCTTGTGCTGCTGCTGAAACCTGTATGAATCTACTGTTCTTTGGTCTCACACCCACAGCTTCTTTATTCAGGTACAAGCATTTGTGTAGCCAAATGATGAGTTAGACTGGAAAAACTATTGGGGTAAAAAGTAATTGAGATTGATTATTTTTTTTTTTTTTTGGGGGGGGGACACTGCACAGGATGGTGATGCTGGCACAACAAAGGAGCAAAGTGGGGGCAGGAGCAGCACTTTGGTAGTCAGACTGTGGGTGATCACAGCATAAGTTATGTATGTTAGGAGTTAATTTTTCTAAGGCTGTTAAGGACTGAAGGGCATGCTGTGAATGACTAAAAGTGTAATTTCTGATAGATTAAATGCTGAAAATCTGTGATCTATGATTTCAGTGTCTCATTAGTTTGATTGTCATAATATTAGCAGTTTCCTAAATGGATACTTCCACAAGCTTATGAATATGCTCATTCATTTATTTTTATATCATAGTTGACTCACAACAAGCCCAATGCAACGCTACGGACTTGGGGAAGAGTAGCTGGAAAGCTGCCTGGCGGAAAAAGACCTGGGAGTATTGGTTGATAGCCGGCTGAATGTGAGCCAGCAGTGTGCCCAGGTGGCCAAGAAGGCCAATGGCATCCTGGCTTGTATCAGAAATAGTGTGGCCAGCAGGAGTAGGGAAGTGATTGTCCCCCTGTACTTGGCACTGGTGAGGCCACACCTCGAATACTTTGTTCAGTTTTGGGCCCCTCAGTACAAGAAAGACATTGAGGTGCTGGAGCATGTCCAAAGAAGAGCAATGAAGCTGGTGAAGGGCCTAGAGGTCCTCTGAGGAGCGGCTGAGGGAACTATGGTTGTTTAGTCTGGAGAAGAGGAGGCTGAGGGGAGACCTTATCGCTCTCTACAACTGCCTGAAAGGAGGTTGTAGTGAGGTGGGTGTCGGTCTCTTCTCCCAAGTAACAAGCGATCGGACAAGAGGAAATGGCCTCAAGTTGCACGAGGGAGATTTAGATTGGATATTAGGAAAAATTTCTTCACTGAAAGGGTTATCAAGCACATAGGGCACACCATGCCCAGGGAAGTGGTTGAGTCACCATCCCTGGAGGTATTTAAAAGATGTGTAGATGTGGTGCTTAGGGACATGGTTTAGTGGTGGACTTGGTAGTGCTAGGTTTACAGTTGGACTTGATGATCTTAAAGGTCTTTTCCAACCAAAACAATTCTATGATTCTATGACTCATTTATGCAAGTCGCATTTTCCTTTGAGAAATATTTTTTTATTTTTGCTGGTGATGATGACACATTCAGAAGTTGAAAGACTTTTTTCATTTCTAACATTAAGTGCATTTTTGGGAAGCCTTCTAATGATATTTTTATATCTCTTATTTTTTTTAGACAGAATTTCTTTGATCACTAAAGATGAAGCAGAGGGAAGTTCGGTGACTAGTGAAGAGGCTGAAAAGGTACTGGCTTTTTAATGAGCATCTATTTGTATAGAGCCTGTGCTGTGAAATAGAAGATTCTTTCTTATGTGGATAAATCTTTAGTTGAATGAAATAGGATTCATATGAAGGAATAAGAGTGTCTTTTTGCCACACAATTGAAATTGCCCCAATCCAGAGCAAAAATAATTCCCTAGCATGTACCACAGCATTTGCTTTAATTGGTCTTTAGAAAGCAGCTTGTATTGACATCATTATCTGAAAATATCCTCTACAAAGAATAGGAACTTCAGGAACTCAGTTTAGTGGAACAGCAATAGACTATATATGCAAGATCACTATTTGAACTTCTTAGAAAGAACTGTGATCTCATTGTTATCACACAAGTTCAAAAATCAGGATACTTTTTTGTCTAAAGGCATTGTGAACTCTAGCAATATAAGGTTGTTATGGCTACTTTTCACCATATATGCAACGATAACAGTATTTTCCACTTTATGCAGCTGTTGTGGAATGATGGACGTCATAGATGATGCTGATGTTATTATTGGTGATCATATTAGATCCTTTTGAAAACAAAAGTTTTGGAGCATTTGCAGGTATTCTTTCTACAGAAATATAACACTTCAGTTAACTGCAGTGATGAATGAAGAATGTCACAGTTAAAGGAGCAAATTCTAACAGGCAGAATGGTGCCTTCTGTTTGAAAGGAAGCAGAATTCAGAGTTGCTGTCAAAAATTGTATTTGTGTGGAGAGGATAAGATGGGCATTCTTGTATCAGGCTGCTAGCCATGTTTTTAAATAGTTTAGGAGAAGGAAGGTCCTTGTATTACAGACCCCTGAAAGTAAACCTGTGGCTAAAATCACTAAGTACTTTGCAGAGAAGCAGCTTTTCTAAAAGATGCCACATTGATTTTTCGCGACTTCCAGGCCTTACATTAGCAATAACCAGAAGGGGGTAGAAGCAGGTTCTCCATGAGTGAATTAGTGAGTGGGTAAAAGGTTGTATTTTAGAAACTGCTTTTTTTTCATCTGTAACAATTTACCTCAAGGTGAAGAAGGCACAGAAATGTCATGAAAATGAAAAGCTAACAAACTAAGAGTTCAGAAAGCTAAGCACATGTGCAGAGTACAAATGACAGAATATGATGGGTTTTTTCTAGACATGAAGGACCTACTAGCTGTTTCTCATTACACAAATTGTATAGAGCAACTTTTTCCCCAGTGGTAGTTTTAAAGAGTATCAGTTTTTGTTACATATGCCAAATGCTATGAATTTACTTGGAAACCTCCTAAGACAATATGTTTCTTGCGCTTCACTTTCTAGTCTGAAACTACCTTTGCTGCTCAAAGTGTGCTAATGCTGTGTGAAATAGCCACTATTCCTTAAGGAAATCTCTACTAGCCATGAAGACCTTACAGCATACTGTTGTCTTAACTGTGAGCTTGTGGTGGCTAAAAAATACTGTGCCTGCATAGGAATGCAGCACAAATTACAGAGCATCAAGGACTAGATTTACAGCTGCCAGGCTAAGCTCGAGCAAAGTATTTGTAGACTGACTTCAGAATTACTTTCCTGTTTAACATCATCCTACAGTCGCCAGGTATTGCGATACAGGAAATTCTTTTGTGATTGATTGAAGGTCCTACAACAGCCATAACTTCCCTTTAAAATAGGGGAATAAGAGAGATTGCATGAAATCAGCTCTGCAACAGAGTTCTCTAACATGGCAGTTACCTTGACTTTAGGAATAAATAGGTTGCATCTCTTTGCTAACTAGGCAGTTGGCAATCCCAGTTATTCACTAGATAACCACCTCCCCACACACTCTCCAGATCCAAAACCAGAACCCTGATTTGCCATTGTTGAGTGTTTATATGACTTTTTACTTAGGAAACTGGAAGACTGTATATTCTTGGAGTAAGATCTGCAGGGATAGAAAATTTTGTCTTGAGGTTATGGGGCTGATCTAAAATTTAGTCCTCCTTGGTCCAGTTAAACCGTGCCACAGGGTTCCTGTGTGATACAAAGCCAGCATTTTCCTAGGTCTATAGCAGATTGCAAAAATGGTTCGTTTGTTTTGTATACTGAAGGTGATACCCTTCACTAAAGGGTTATATTGGATCTTTTAAAATATCACACAATGGAGTAAGATGCAAGTTTTCTTCACCTCTGTCATAGGTCACATGCAAGCGTGTAGGTCAAGGGATTGACTGTCAGTGTGGTCCTATGTGACACAAAAGCCTTTTCTCTTATGTGCAGATAGCTAGCTGATAGCAGTTTCAGGACTGTTTTGGATATAAGATTTCAGGTTTATAGGGTTCCTGTTTGAAGGAGAAAGGAAGACTCACAAGGCTGCTTATTAGAGAGGTAACACGTAAAAATTTTCTTTTTCTTTTTGGTTGAGCTAGGTTATCCATGCATATTTTCCTATCACTGAGAAAAATGATTTTAGGTAGGGGTTTTTTTTCTGTAATAGTGGAGATACTCTTTTTAGAGCATGAGGATGATAGGTTAAAGGAGCAGAAATGTCATGTGCTTTTTCTGGTTGCTTTGGGGAAGATAATGGATTTCAGCACAACTATGATATGTAATTTGCTTTTGCATAAATGTAAAACAGGTTTTGGAAAAAAAACCAACTTTGAATGTTCAACATTTGATGGAAACTTCAGGTTTCAATTTACTGCAGATCTTCATCATACATTTCTTTAGCTTTTAGCTTTCTTCACATAATTTAGTGTGGGAAAGCTAATTTTGAAAACTTTCAAAAATGTGCTACTTTCAGAAATAACATTTTACTCTTAATTAACTGTGTAAAATGAAATTTGATCTGGCACAAAAAGCCTTTCAGAGATGACAATATCATTAGCTTTTAGTTTCATAGTATGTGCTTTATATTACTACTAGATTGAGAACTTTTCCAGCAAAAAAGATACACAGACATATGGCATCTTGAAATTCTAATTCCTTCTGGCCCTGTCACCTTCCAATTATTTTTGCAGCTACAAAATCTGTATGATAAGTTGAAGTCAGCATGTTAAAACATGAGTGTTGTCTGTGGAGTGAGCTTTCTACATTCCTCTTGGATGTTGCTGTTTAAGATGGAGGAAAGGTCTGACCTTTGGGTAGTGAGACAACTAGGCAGAGGTTGTCTACATCCTCTGTCTTTGGTGTTAACCAAAAGCAATATATTTGCTTTTCATCCTAGTGGATATGATATCTGGTGCTTTCCCACAAATGGGATGCAGCAGGTAACTTCTCAATGTTTTACCCCTTGTCTAAAGCTGTCACTATTGTTCTAGAGACGGATCCAAATATTTTATTTATGTAAAATAATATTTAGGCCTTTTACAGTGCAAGTATATTGTCTCAGAGACTGATGGTGCTCCGATAGGGATCCCATGACCTTTTACACAACCTCCATGGCTGTTACAGTTGAAGTCCTCAGGTAAACAGTAGCTTGCTTTCAGGAGCCAGCTGTTTGCACAAAAGAGTTACCTAAACTCTAAACAGGTATTTATAGCCTGTTTAATGTGGTTATTTTCTAACTAGCTGTTCTCTTTCATCATCTAGAGTTACAGGAAGTTGTTTCTGAATTAAGGATGATGGAACTCAAAGTCATGGAATGTGGCTTGTCTTCCTCCCCAGCTCTCGCAGACATCTTTTTACCTGGGGCAGGATTGTTCCCAGCTCTGTATACTTGTTCTGCTGCATTTTAATAAGAAAAAGAAAATTTATGATTTTATAGTAACGATATTGGTAAAGAGATCATAAGTAAAACTTGTAGACAACTGGATACTTTTAAAGTAAGAGTCAAGTATTGGTATTTTTTTTTCTGCCATTCTAGCTAAATTATTATTTTTTTCACTATGTTAGGCTAAGAGAAAAATAATTCAGAGGTGGTTGTACTCCAGATATTGTCTGTGTGTTTGATTTCAGTTGTTACAGTATCTGAGCAACTTACCTTTATCTTCTGTTTATGGATGCCATGCTTTAAAAGTGAAGGGCATGTGTTGAGTTGTATCAGCAGCTACGGCGATAGAATTTTACATAATGAATTTTCTATTTTTAAAGACTGGCATTCTAACCATCTTGCGTGTTTGTGGGGTTTTTTAAAATTCATGTCTTTGTTCATTGGTTAAGTGTTAATTGAATTAAATGGGAAACTTCTAAGTTCCACACAGAACTAGAATGTCGTACTTAAGAAATTTGTTAAACAAGCCATTGGTCAGCTTACGTATGTATTCATATCAATGGGGGGGTGGTTTGCTGTCCTTTAGCATTTTGTAGCTACACATTATTACTTTTTAAATTATCTTTTTTAAGAACATAAACATGGCCATACTGTAATGGACAAAATTTCCATCTAGCCCAGAATCCCATGGTTGACAATGGACAATAACAGATGGGTAGGGAAAGTGTACAGTCCCAGGCTCCAACCACTGATGTCTCAAGTACTTCCTGTGCTTGAGGTTGTTTCTCTGGACTTAGTAGACTTCAAAGGATTTCTCTTCTATGAACTTTCCCCATCTCCCTGTGAGACTAGGGACTAATATTTGCAGCATCCTTATTACAGGGTGTTCTACAGCTAAACCGTATCTTGTCTGAAGAACTATATCCTTTTGTCTGTTATTCAACACGCCTCACCATAAAATCCTTTAAAAGCAAGTCTTATGAAATTTCCTGTACTTTATGATGATTTTGGAGGGTGGAAACCAGGACAAACTTCATTCATAATTTTTAATTACAGGTGGATTTGTTTTGATATACAAAGGAGACATTCTGTTAATGTAATGTCTAGGGTCTGAGTTTTGTCAGTATCTTATAAATACATTCGTGTTTTCAGTTCTTGTCTCCGAAAGAAAAGAAAAATGAAACTCTGCCTTCCACAGATGAAGGTGGTGATGTTGATGATTTGGTGAGTACCATAAAGACATGATGTGCCTTTATAATTAAACTGTAACTGAAAGGTGCAGTGAGAGAGAGTGAGTGCTTCTTAAAGCAGTAGATTAGAGTGCATGGCTTAGAAAACACCTAAGGAATTGAGTCAGAAAAGAGCCACATGAAATTACTTATTTGCTATTGTAAAACATAACCAGGTGTGTAATTTCATGATGGCAAATACTATATTATGTAGTAACACGGGTGTTTACTTAGGTTAAACATGTCCTCTAGTGTGTTTCAAAAGAGCCAGTGAGGCTGCTCATTTGATAGCAGATTGTTATAATTTACTATAATAGCATTTAACAAAGCTTGTAGATCTAGAACAGCTATTTATGTGTGTCGAAAACTGAAAATAATTTTAAAAAAGATGTTTTAATCTGCTCAATTAACCTTCCCTATATAGGCTTGCTGAAATTCAAGGATTTCAAGAGGTTTTTTAATAAATATTTTAGCCATTTTTTACAGGCTGAGTCATTACAAATCTGTCTCCAAGGCTTAAGCTCATAGTGTAGATGGTTTTAAAGAAGCTTCAGTAGCAGGCAGATTTCTACTTTTGGACTGTACTTTTTAAAATCTGTAAATTGCACATATGATTATGTGAAGATGAGATTTTTAGGTTTGTTTTTGTACTTTATAGCAGCTTAGTATTAAGTTCTGTGCAGTCCATTTATGTTACACGATAAGGATTTCCGAATTTGCTTTGTTTTCTAAGTGCTAAACAGACGTAAGAAATAACTTTAATTCAATGCTGCTTCTTCCAAATCTGTTTCTTCTATTTGCAGCTGGACATGATGTGACTGGGCGGTATGTGGTGACTATACAAGCAAAGTTCTGGAAGAGATCTCCCTCTGAGATGGGGCACAAAACAGGATACTAATGAGAAGACAGTATATCCATCTTTATTTTCTCGAATGAGAGCAGAAGTCCCAGAGACATTTCCAGTTGGTATAAATGTCACCTGACCTTTCAAAAGTAGAACANNNNAACCAGAGAAAAAAACCCCACAAAGGCTTATGGGGAAAAAATTCTAGGCCAGGGATTTACAAAGTAATAGTTTGAAATACACAACAGAATCTAAAGCACACAGCAAAGCCAAGCATGCTGATTTTGCCACACTGTACCCAAATCAGTAATTATGGTCATCTCTGTACTACAGGTTCTCTATCCTGTCAGCTCAGCAGCAGCTCAACACTCTGTATCTTTCTGTTATAGATTTTCCTGTTTCATTTTTTAGACTTTTAACTAGTAGATACTCCTGATGCTAAACAGATGAATGAATCAGTTATATCCCCGTTTCATACACTGCAGGTAACTGCTAACACAGAGCAGAAGAATCCATGAAAGCTGTACACTGACACCTGTGATAGATAGCTGATAATAGTTAACATTAGTAACCAAAATGGAGTACCGTCTAGACAGAGCAATCCAAACTAGTCAAATACTGCTTAAAAGAGATACTCAAATTTGATTACAGATCTGGAGAGACACTAACGACACCTTCACAGAAGCTTGTTTGTTACAACCAGATTCATTCCTTTAAAAAATGTTCTTTCATTATTGCAAATGTATAAACATACTGTGCAAAATGCTATTAAGATCATAAAAAAGAAAAAAATAATGAGCTGTAGTTAAAAAATGTTTTGGAATATCTGTACTTTATACTGAACAACAGCTCCTGTTTGGGAAGCAGCAATTGCTTTTTGCCCCTACCTCCCTACACAGTAACCTGCTCTCTCCTCTCTTACATCCTGCGGTGACTGAGTTCATGCAGACTTTGAAAGGGTTTCTCAAATGCAGATGGCAGGGAGTAAGTGATCTTTCCAGACCTTTAGAGCACTTGTGTCACCAGAAGATATTTTCTGAACTGTAAATAAGACATATTTGGTCAGTCCGTTGTTTTGAATGTCTTTTAAGGCCAATTTATAGAGTATAACACTGGCTAGGTTTTTTTTACAGTTACATATGTTAAAATGTATTTTTTACATTTTATTAATTTGATTAATAAAATATTTTAAAATTTGCTTTTGTCTTCTTCAGATCCATGTTTGCTAAAATCAGATGGTAAACTACCTATGCAGTACCTAAGAGAGACTATCAAAAGCCCCTTTTCTGGGCATATAGTACAAACACTGAATATCAAAAGCCCTCTACAGAAGCTAAGTGCAATGACTTTACAAACTGTAAACTTCACAACACCCCAATAAAATATTTTTTACTGTTTTGCAGAGATGATGAT
>WAAD01043157.1:30584-169496 GCA_013389945.1 Fregata magnificens | reverse complement strand
TTACACTTGTTCTTTGGCAAACGGCCAGCTTTCAGGTTCTTATTAAGTGACTAGAAGAGATCTTTCACTTAGTCTAAGCTCACATTTTCAGTTATAAAGTCTGACCTAGTTACTCACTAATTACATTGAGGATGCTCGTTCTGAATTGCAATACTGGCCAGTCTTCAGAAACAATGGAGCAGTTAGTCTTCCACTTCAAAAGCAGGCATGCAGGAAACTCCATGCAAATTTGTTTTCTTGCAAGCAGCCTAACATCCCCTGTCCTGTACTTCATAGCCAGAGAAATTATCAAAGTGTCTAAAAAAGGAAAAGAATAATGGCTGTGATTTTGTTACATGTTACTGATTTATTTTCTTTTTTCCACTGGAAAGAATGCCTCTCTGGAAAGCTCTTTGGGTGCTAATAATATGGGACAGTAACCTTGGTTAGCCTTGTTTGCTGAGAGATCAAAGCTTATAATGTTGTCTGTGTCTTTCTGTTAATCTACTGCTCTGATATCTCTTTAACACATTGGGCAGTATCAGTCAGCTTTGATGGAGGGGCAGTGATTTCAGCATTATCTTTTAAAAGATTTTTATGAAAGTTGATAGTGGGAAGGAGTGAATGGGAAAGGAATGAAGAGTTCAGCCTTTTTTCTCTCTTTGGCTGGCCTGGCAGCTGAGAGTACCAGCCAGCAGGCTAATCATCATGTCACATCAGCAATATCATGTGTTGCCTAGTCTGCAGGTCCTCTTCCTTCTTTTATTCCTCAATTAGAAGAGGAATGTGGACTAGAAAAGATATTTTGCAGCTTGGACTTTGGGAGGTGGAAAGTATCCAGAGGTATTATGCCAGGACGTGTAATTAATATGGCAGCTGGGGCCATAGCATGAAACTGTGAATATTCCGCAGAAAGGACAAAATACTGTTTTTCGGGAGCCACAGAGGAAGAATGAGGCTCTTCCAGTAACAATGTACCAGGAATCTGTAAGCCACTAGGATATATCAGTTTTGCTAATGAAGTGGGTTGCTCTGTCAGTGAATAGTGGGGTCTGCTGACTCTGTAACGCAGTTCTCAAGTCTTGTCTCATTCATTTTTGTACTCAGAAACCCAATTTGTGCTCTCAGTTGTGAAAATGTCACAGAAGTAGTGGAAGATAACTTCCAAAATGTTACATAGGTGAAGACTTGTGATTTGTGTGATACTAGATTGGCTTGAAATGAATTGTCAAGTCAATGGTACGGTGTCAACATGTTTGGAGAGTTCTGGAAGGAAGGCTCCATCTCTGTCCTTACAACGTGGCATAAAAGTATGACACATACCATCAAAACACTTCTAATGCGAGGAGATCTATTCTGCTGCACTGCGGTCCCTTAGTTGTCAGGGTAGATGTTCTTCTTGCTAACTTTCCTGATATTTCATTTTTGGCAGAATTGTCTGTGTGGTGTTGGGGCAGGGTCTTTGGAATTAGAGGATGAGGAATGAAATTCACAGTCATCTGTGGAAGACTGGAGAAGCTATTTAGGCTGCGAATTCTGCAGACAGGGCCCATCTTTACATTCTGCATTTGCACATTGCTTAGCATAGCAGATCCTGCTCTTAGGATGAGGTTGCTGGCCACTACCACAAGTCAGATCGTAAAAGGTAAGGGAGGAGTTCCCTTACGATCTCAGCTGGGTTGGGGGTAATCTGGAAAGAGGAAGAGTTTTGGCTTGTATTTTGCTAAGCTGGCAAATATACTGGTAGATATCCCTGTTGTGCTTATAAGCAATAGGAGGGTTTTGGTTTTGTGTGTCATCCCACCCCCCAGTGAAATAAGCAGTTGACTTTACCTGTTGGTTTGTGACAGAGGAAAACTCATTTCCACCAAACTTTCAGCTTTTGCTTCCTTTTCCCTTCTGTCTTCATTCTTCTTCTCTTGGTACTAGTACAGCATTCGACGCGTAATGGAGCTCAGTGTGTGGCAGCATTAACAAGAATAAGTATGGGATGTAGAAAACCTCTAAGTTTTCTCATCCCTCTTTTGAGATGCAGGTTACAAAGCTTATTAAAAAAAAAAAAAAATATTTCCCAGCACTAGCAGGGGACAGGAGGCCCACCCAGGCCTGTGTTTCTAAATTCTTTGAAGAACTACTGCATAGAAAAGAACAGCTTGCTTTGTAAGCCCCACCACTGGAAAGGTGCTAGGAAATGAAAACAGCATTGACTTCTGCAAGAGGCTACTTGTCTTTCTAGGTGGTGGAGTTTATGTATATAGCATTTCTGTGCACTGCTTTGAAGGCAGCTTTGGGGGAAGCCGGGCACCAGTTTGGACTCTTTTCTTGTAATTATCGAACCTGAAAATTTTAGAGGAATAGATTACCACATAGTAAGGAAAATAAAGGAAACCAGAATAGGTGAAGTTTTCATTTGTAATACTGTCATAATGTGATATGAAGAACTAAAATAGGTATATTAAAAAAGTCAAGGCTCTGATTTTTAACCTCTCTTACCTTTCCCGAAGGATGAAAAACCACATTGAACTCTGCGTAAAAATTTGTCATAGAGACAGAGATACTCTTCGCTGTACAAGANAAGAACTAAACGAGAACTAAAAAAACCTGTCCCTCTAGTTTTTACAGACCAGACATAATCTTAGTGCATCTGTGAGCTTAGAGTGCCTTAAAATAGGCCCTTCACTCATCTGACTTTCTCTCTGCACATACTTACTGCACTTCAGTGATTTAAGTTGGACAGAAGTTAATCTGCTGCCTCTTCCCAATAACTTTGTGAAGCCAGCATGACTAAGACGGTGAAATGAATCCTGTTCCTTCTGGTGCCTCACCAGTACCGTTCTCGGCTATTGACCATCAAAAGCACCTCTTTTACCAGCAGCCTAAAGTACTCACAGCACTTTTTGCTGTTACAAAATCATGAATTATTTCACAGCACTAAAAAGTACTTAAATTTGGTCATACATATATTTACTGGTGTACTAATTCTTAGGACCCCTCTGTATGCACTAAGTCAGCTGTATGGACTCCAGTGAGAGTTTGGGAAGTCTATGATGGAATTGGTAGGCTGACAGAAATGTATTTAATGTTGCTTTCAACATAGCAAACCAAAGGATTGTTTTTCTTCCTTATTTTTACTGAGTTCCAACCCTGTCTCATCCTTTCTTCCTATTTTGATGCGCAATAATAGGCAGTAATAGCTGTCATTTCCTTTTCCTCTAGAAGGGAGTGAATCTTGCAGCTTTCAAGATATTAACAGAAAACAGAAATACCTCCAATGTAGGGGTATAACCAGAAACATTTTCTATCTGCTGTCTGAGACAATGCATAAAGGGAACACAAGCCCCTGAGGAGACCAGCTGTGGTGCAGATATTTTTGCCTGAAGCCTGAAGAATTTTTTGTATTTGGTTCCAGGCAGGCCAGCATGGAAAGCCCTAATCTGAATGGGTAAGAGAGTCGGTCGACAGCTTTTCCCTGTGGTCCTTTAACACTGTGCATGAATCCCACGTGAATTTCCTCTTCTAGCCCTCAGTCTTCCTGAATGTTCAGGGAGTGTCACTTGTCTGTCTGCAAAGGATAAAAAATGGCTCAGCAAAGGTGAGATGAGAAATAACATGACCTCCTTTGTTTAGTGACTTGGGATGTAGATTTTTCACCCTGGAGTCTTCTAGTACTCCTTGTGAACTTTCAGCAGTTACCAACCATAGTATCTCCATGTTTCAGTTTGGCCCCAAGGTTTAGAAGGCTGTGTGCTCCACAGGAAGAACTTAGCATAAGCGATATTGAACCACCTTTCACAAAACTGTGCTGGGTAGTGTACAAATTTGTATATCACCCGAATCCCACTTTCAACTAACATTCTGATCATCTTCTAGAAGCTAAACTTGCTGATTCACTTCATTTTCTTGTGGGGGAATTTATCAAAGATAACATCAGCCAGCAGGTATATTCTTCTCCCTGAGGAAAAGGAAGGAGTAAAGGAGACAAAGGTTTTGGGGGAGGAAGGCATTTTTGGTGAGACAGAAACTGCATATGATTAATGAACTTACTTCTGGCTTATGTTCTACCTCTGGAAGTACCAGAACTTACCAGTGTGTTCTGTAGCTTATTAAGCCATTGTTTCTCTGGTATGGCTTGTGCTTTGCAGACAGTAACATTACCTTTAGAAGCATGCGCTTATCGCAGCAAAGGTCTTGAAGGGACAGAGCTAGGAAGGTTTCTGTCTTAAGCCTTTAGTATTTGATAGCAAACAAGCAAAACTTGAGGAGATCTGCACTTAAAAGGACCACACGTATCACTGGCCTGGTTGGGTTTGTTGCACATTTTTTGTAAGGAGTCTGTGGCTCTATCAAAAGGGATGATTCAAAACTTTGTGAGATCTGTCAGGCTTCTTGGGAGATAAAGAAGGTGCTCTAGATGAGGTATGTTCTATAACAGGTGGAATCTCAGTGATGTACTAATACTAAATCAAGCTATAAGTTAAAGAGTCAGAGAAACAGTCTGTGTCCCCTGTAGCTTCATTAAAATTTTTTCATTGTCGTATTTCATAAAGTAAGAGAGCTGATCTTCTGGTTCGCTAGTGGAGGACAGCAACAGTAGGGTTTTATTCCTGGCTCTGCTGAAGACTCATTTGGGGCCACTTATTCAACCTCTCTGTCTCTTGATTATCCTTCCTTTGCAATTGGGGAAAGTTGTTTACTCATGGTGTCTCACAGAGAAGGCAGTTGAAAGACTTTTGAGGGACTTTGGTTGGATGAGGCTTCATATAGAGAGGATATGTAAGTGCAAAAGTTTTATGGCAAAAGATTTGGGGGGCAGGGAGTAAATGAAGACAAAAAGCAAGTTATTGTGATGCTCCCTGGGACATGAGGAGAACATGATCATTAGTCTTGAGGAGAAGTGTAGCAGTGGGAATTCCACTAAGTGTCTCACAGGCAGCAGGAATATGTGAGAGGCAGACATTAAACAAAGACCGAGGTATTCTGGAGAAATGGACAATTAGTTATTCCACTTAATGACTTTGAAAAGCAAGGAGAGGAAACAGATGAGATTTCAAAGCTTATTATTGGAAAGAACAGCCTTTCTATATGTCTTTCACAATCAGAAAGAACGAGCTGTTTTACATAATGAACATTTACTTACCGTTCTCCCAGACACACGCACACTGACCTATTTAAAAATGCAAATGGTCACAAAGTTCCCTTCAGGCAGCAGTGACAAAATCAATGTAGAAGGAATAGGGTTAGTCCAGCAAGACAATATGTAATTGGGTTATAGCTTGTCTGGCAGAGGTTTCTCTGCAGTCCTCAGGATATAGGAGCAATAGAGGCTTTAGCATTTGAATGACTCACAGCTCAAGGTTTACACATGAGATTGTGTATAATCCCCATTAACCCAAAGCTGATGATGACTCAGGTGTAAGAACTGCAGTGAGACAGAGGACGTGAAAAAAAAACAAACATGAAGAGAGAAAAACATGCAGGAATGACCTTTTCCTACAACAGGTCACTGTAATTTGAAACACAACAAAAGCAATACATACCCAAGAGGACCACTGGAAATCAAGGGAACCAAATCTTTGCATATATGTTACAGAGGGAGTGTGTGCTGGAAAGCAGGACCAGCTTCACCTTCTGGACAACTGTATATTCTTCAAGGGAAGATTACTCTGCAGAACCTAGTTCTTTGCGGAAGAGCTGTGGGCAGTTTCAGAGATTTACTGTGGGGTAAAGAGAATTGAAAGGCAGATCCTAGCTGCATGGAGAGGCATATGTTAGGTATGCAAAGCAAATTGATTTCTTCTCTTAACTGCTGAAGTTTTTGTGCAGGAATTTCCATGTGATGGGATCTGGCCTTTAGGTTGCCAGTATCTGTTCCTGAAAATGACTCTAGGCCAGACAGCAAATGGTTTGAGACTGGTACAAAAACCATAGGATGAGTGGAACAGAAGAAGATAAGCTGTTGTGATTCCCTTGGTAGCTGCAGCATGACCAATTGGGATGCAATTCTGTATTTTGTTTGGCTTTAAAGAAGCAATCAATGCCACTTTCCAAATCCTAGAAGAGCAAATGCATCTGAAGCTAATTTACCTATGTCTGTAGTCTTCGTTGTACAAAGATTTCTTGAAGTCTCTGAAGATTTCCTGTGCGCCCTGAGAGCTGGCATGAAACCCGCCGATGGAGCAGATGTTGATGACTTCATTGCACCACAGTTATCTTGGGCACCATTGGTTTTCCTCCAGGTAGCAATGTCTGCACAGAGGATACTAAGGCAAAATCACCAGGTAGGCCTAGAATTGGCAGCCCAGTTGCTCAGGTTCAAAATGCTCTGGCGGCAGGGTGCAGGGAAGCTTGTGAGACTGCTGTGAATGCTGTTCCTCTACACTCATTTGGGCGCTTGTTGGGTACCCAACAAGCCAGCCATGTCTGCGGAGCACAAATTGCTCCCTGCATGAATTAAAGGCAGCAAGGGAACTGAGAGTGGAGGAGAAGGGAAGAGTAACTCAAAATACATATACACGGTTCAGGATCAGAGATTAGCTGAAAAAATAGTGCTTCAAGACAAGGAGGGAGGAAATTGAATAGATGAGGGCATAATATTTACTATTAGAAGTGGAGAATCATATCAACAAGCTCATTCCCTTAGGATTCATTTAAATGGACCCACAGAGGCCCTAAGGAGGAGCAGAAAAAAATGTATTCTTTCTTGGACTTTGCATGGCTTTCAGGATTTAGCTGTGTGTCATCAGCTCAAAATGCTGCTTGGTGATAGAGAGTTCTTGTAGCTGCTATGCATGGAGCTTGTCAATATTTGTAATGAATAAACCAGTCTGTATTAATGCACGTTAGCTGTTTGTAGATAACACCCATGTGTCCTAGAGCTGCGGTCCCTTAATGGGATGCTTTTAACAACGATTACCCAGGCTTGCATTGCTTACTGAGGGCATTTTGCAAAAAAAAGTCACAACACAGAGCTACACAATTTCTCTAATACATTGGACTTTTCAAAAGCAGTCATGCCTTCTGGACCAGACACCTCCATTCTCTTGCATTTATTCAGTTGGCTAATTCAAGGCAAGTTTGTGACATTTTCTAACATTCCTATAGAAGCTTTAAAAGGTGCATCTGGCCTGTCTGTATCAAGGGTGCAGGTATGGGGATCCAGGGTGGGGTATCAGAGCTGAGGGATCCTGTAGCTTTGCGTCACACTGCTGATGGCCTGCTGCCACTAGCGTGGTTGTCCTTCCTGCAGCCATCCTTGAGAAGCTGCACCTACAGCAAAACAAGACTAACATACAGAAGAAGGTTTATCAGAATGATGATGGAAACAGCCTTCGCTCCCAGTGCAGTTGTTTTTTCTGAGTTCAATAGGGTGGGAACTTCTTGGCAACCTAGGGTCAGGTTCTCAGTTTCTTCTTCATTTCCTTTGGGAAAGGTTGCCTCTATGGTGGTGATGTCTATGGACATGTGAATGCATGTGCACACATGACAGATGTTCTCATACAAGCACACAGCTCCACAGCAGCACAGAACAAAACCACTGAAATCCCCAAAATTACTTTTTAAAATGGGAAATAGACGGGTTATACCCTTCCCCTGTCTTTCCATGGTGCTGTAATTTGGGGTAAGAAGCAATGAGTGCTTTATGAGGTACCATAGGCTGAGTGTATGATTTTTACTTTTTTACTGGTGCCCTGAGATCATTAACAGGCTCATGTGCTGACCAGCTGACTGTTAACACCCTGGGAGGAAATGCATATTTTATATTTACTAACAGAACTTGGAGATACTGTCTCACTTATCTCAAGCTCAGCAGGCCTTTGGACACAAAATGTGCTTGCGTACTTTGCCTCTTGTGCACAGAACAGACAACAAAGCAACCCTTCAACCAGATGATACTTCTCTGTGAGATTTTAAGGGAAAGGCAATGTGTTGAGTGACAGTGGCTTTGCTAGCTGGTGTTTGAACAGCTCCAGACTTTAATGCTTTAATGTAAAGAGACAGGGAAATGCCATCACTCCAAACTAGCAGAGATGGATTGGGAGTGAGCTGCCCTGGCTCTGTCTGCTGATTCTCTAACGCCGTCTCTTTGCTCCCTTATCATTGCTGTGGGTCTGCCACATATCTGTTATGGTCAGCACATTAGGCTCCTTGTACAACTGCTGTCACACTGCTTTTGCATACGTGTTTGAGAATGCAGACATCCACTAACTGTAATTTGGGATAAGAAGCAATGAGTGGTTTACTAACTGCTATAGGCTGGGTGCATGGAGATTCATCACCGCCTTGCTGGTCAGCAGGAAGCAGACACATGATGGTTTCTGGGGAGGTGACCTCACATGGAAGTACTGTAACTTTTCTTCTTCTATCTCTTCCCGTGCACTGCACCTTCTCAGTGTGTTCCCCTGCCTCCTTCATGTGCCATGTGCACTGCGTACAAAGCACTTCTGAACTTGGCTACAGGTTTTTGGGTGTCCAGCCAGCTTTGCTCACTTACTCTTACTTTTGCCTTTTTGGCAGTTTCCAGCTCCAGCCATATGACTGCTCCCTCCAGCCTGTTTTGCTGCTGTGCTTCATTCTCAGCTCTTACCTTCAGCTGAAATCAGCACTATCTGCTGCACTTCTGGATCTGGGAGGCAAAACCACTGGTTGCAGGAAATTGCCATCTGATTCTGAGTCCTGGGGGCTGGAATGAGACCCCTCAAACCTTTCTGACTTAAAGACTTTTCAAAATTCACTTCTCCAGAAGGGTACCAAGGACGCTTCAAACCACCATTCTTTGGGGACATATCTATTTCTCCAGTGCTGTATGGTAGACCTCTTGCCAATTTGTCTTCTTTAGTGCTAGGATGCTCTATTATAGTTTTTCATCTTGTTCCTGCTGTACAACTAATCTCTGCTTTCTGGGGCCAGTGTCAACCTGGTGACGTATAATTATCTCTCCCTGAATTTTCTTGTGATCACTACTTCCTGAAAATCATTCTGGCCGATAAGGTGAGAAGAACTTGCATTATGGTGCTGCTATATGAGCGCTTCTGGTATTAAACATATGTATTTAATTCATGTCCAGAAATTTCTATGAATGATTCAGGTTTTCCTGTGCTGCTGAATTTCTAGCATGTGCAGGTCGTTGGGTTTTTTTTTCCATTGAGAATCTGCTAAAAAGATTTCAGGACTTTGTGTGTTAACTTAGTGGCACAGAGTGTCATAATAGCTTACCTTCATCCTGAGGTTTTCAAAAGAACGTTAAGTGTTGCTCCTATTTTTCAGCTGAGTGATTTATAATGTAGAGAGGCAATATCCACACGGATGGGATAGTATTGGTAGAAATATAGAAGTTGGCAGGGCAAGATCATTTCTGTGGAGGATTTTGAAGATGTCCCTTTTGGACTGGGACACAGCAGCAAAGGCTGTGCTCTGCCTGCATATTCTGTGTGCACGCTCCAATGTCCCGAGGCTGCATTGTTTTCCTTGCAGAATTAACAAAGAAAGTGTTCTTCACCCACAGGCCTGAGGGTAGGTGTCCTCAGATGATATCTGCAAAAATAGGTTAGATCTGAAAAAAATCTAGTGGAGGCAGGCTGGTTGTGCTGTTCCCTTACCCCTTATTGTCTGTCCTAGTCAAGAGGTTAAAGCATTTTCTAATAATATTGGACTCTCAAATTCAAATCCTTCCTCTACCTGATTCCTCTTAGCTGTTAATCTTGAATCTTAGTCTTTACTGCTGAAGATGTGCTCTTTTGTATAAGTGTAATATCCACTGGGGGACCAGCTGGAAGGTACATCTGTCAGGCGACTATTAAGTATCAACCTAGAGCTGCATTTGCTGGGACATTCTCAGCCTCCTTTGCAGACAATATCCCCTCTATGCCTCCAGCTACTTAGAAAAGAGCCCCTTTGCTCTGAGGACAGTGTCTGTCTGACCGTACTATAAATAAACAAACTCTGCATTTTGCATTTCAGGAGGCATATGTAGTAGGAAGGTGGAGGAGGTGGACTGAAAAAAAGAGGACAACATTTTACAGTACAGGAGAGCTAGACTGTTCTGGGTTCTGGCACAGATACTCTGCACCTTACATTCAATGTACTCCTCATTTCTCCTCCCCCCCCCACTACCTGATTGCAGAGTGCCCATTTATCTATGCAGTGGATGAGTCCTGTTGGGCAGAGATGGATGTCCTTCCTGTTGTCAGCCTAGGTGGCTGAAGACTGCTGCTGCTGCTGCTTTGTTGCAGGACTGCTTTTTTGCTGGAGGCTTGTCCTTCCCACCAGCACCTCTGTGGTAGAAAGGATGCAGGAGGTGCAACCTAGCTCATGGCTTTGCAAAGCCAGCCAGGCTAGTCCAGTCACCTCTGCTGGTGACTTGAACCAAGCTGGCTGGCTTTGAGGGATGCTTACATTCCTGTCCCACCAACTCAAGCATAAGGCAAGCAGCAGTGTCTTAAACTACTGCTTAAATAGTGCCAAGATACTGGCTGAGTTGGGGCCTTAAGTAGAAAGCTAACTGAGGCCTGGAGCGTGGTGCCTGTAGCTCCATCTGAATCATGGTGGAAGTGTGGCATTTACTTGCTGACAGCTCCTCTTCCAGCTGCTCTATGGAGCTGAACTCTGCTCCCTGGGCTAAAGCGAGTCATCCAGCTTTGCACTTTTTGCCATACAGTTTGTATGACAAAGGAGTGATTTTTATAGCTCAAATAAGATCAAGCATAGATGATCTTTTAATGAAGTGATCTTTGTGCCTGATTGTATTAACATCACAGGGAGACAAATGCACTTGAGCTGTGAAGAGCCCCCTGCAGCTATAATTAGATGAATAAAGAGGTTCATATTGATCTGTAGATCAGCAGGAGGAAGGAAAGAGCATCACCCATGTAAGCTTTCGAGACCAAAAGCTAGTGCAGGCTGTAGAGAAGCCAATTTAGGATCTTGATCCTAAAGCAAAAGCTCCAGCCAGCTCATCTGATGCTGGCTCCACCGACTCTGCAAAAGAGATGGCATTGAGCTGAGTGCATGCCACTGGCGCTTTTGGGGTCACTGTGTTGCCTGGAAGGAGCTGTGTCTGAATTTGTGTAATGCAACTAAGAGAGTGCCTGCACTTGGTTGATCAAGCAATGAGCAAGGTGGTAGTCTGGTCTAAGAAAACTTTATGTAGGGCTCTCCTTATTTGTTGGCATGAAGTCGGCTTGTGCACAACTCAGTGGTACAAGCAACAACTGGGGATCTGTAAAATCCAGGTCTAGACACAACTTCTGCACTGTCATCCTGTGCAACTGTTACCCCAACTGTGCCTATTAGAGGAAGGAAGGTGCGGCCTTCAGGTAGGACTCTAGGCTGGCAAACAGAAGTCGTGTCCCTGCCACAGACCTTTGTGGACTGGCTCTGCACTCTTGAGCTGGGCAAGTCAAAGCCGGTGGGGAAGTGACATGGTGACATGTCTTCCTGTGTGCCATTGGTGCAGAGTCATACCTGGCCCAACATCAAATGTGGTGACAAAAGCTCCAAGGGGCTTTTTAAGGTCCATTTGGATTGTAAAAGACAAGCACCTGGTCCATCTCTGGAACCCTTTCTCTGGGGTTATGATGTTTAGCAGTGGGTTTTGCTCTACCAGCAAATGCTTCAGTGCTGGTTTCTCAGTGGAAAGCCTTGTGCCCTCAGGGGTGCAAATGATGCAAAAATCCAAACTTTCCCTGCAGTGCAGGGTTGGAGAAAAGGTGGAGAAAGTGTGGGAGGCTGAAGATGAGTGTGACAAGACACGCTACAAGGCAGATTCTGAATGATTCCAAAAATACCCCTGCTGTTCCTGGCAGCAGAATGTGTCTCTGCGGGTTCAAAATGTGCCTGGGTTGAGACTAGCATTGTCCTGTCATCTCCTGTCAAAATCCAGCCTTCGATAACTCTCCAATCTAACCTTATTGAGCCTAATATGAGCCAAACTTTTCCACCAACTCATCTTGTTGCTGCTGTCTGAGCACCTATAGTGGGGATGGCATAGCAAATTCTCATGAAATGCACTTTGACAGTAAGCATGTCTTGCTGCCTCCCTTGTTAAATATAGGCTGTAACTGTGAGAGACAGTTGACACAGCCAGAGAAATTTTGATTTTAAGCACACGTGTTTGTCAGTAGTAACACCTTTAAGTTTTGATTCACTTTGCAGACAGTGCTTGAACTCTAGACAATCTGCTTTTAATCGGCACCATGTTTCTTGTGACGATCTCACTGTACTTTGGTGGACTGGTAGTAACCTTTTTGCCCCGGTTTTGAGGTTTCTAATGTGTAGTTAAGTGATGTGCTCCAGGTCCCATAATTAAAAGCAGCAATGGCAGCAGACCTGGAGAGACCCAACTCCCTGCTCTGACAGTTTAGATCAAAATACTAAGGAAATGGATGGATTTTCCCATGTCCTGAAGCCTTCAAATCAGTGCTATGTATAGCTTTCTGGGAAATTAATGATTAGCTGAAGGAGCTAAGGGGTGTGGGAGAAGTCAGAACAAACGATCCAATTGTTGCTTCTGAGGTTAGAAATCCATGATTCTGCACAAACTTTTGCTTGCATGCTAGAGCATGGAAGAAGGGTGGGAGGTGTTAAGCGGTTTCTTTTGCCTCAGATCTCTTGTGTAAGGCAGAGCAATACTTCTGTCCCCTTCACTGGCATGGGTGGGCTGAAGCTAATGCAAACTCTTGACCTTGGGGAAAGGGCAACTTTTCCCCCACGCTATCAATGGAGAAAGAAAAAGTGTCTCACTTTTGTTCAAGGTAGGTTCACTGATCCTTTGTAAAGCATCTTAAGCGGATTGCTGTGTGAGCAGAAGCCGATACGTGTGGCCTTTTCTCTCAGGAAAGATGCAGCAGTTAAAAAGTAAGAGGTACAGAAAGCCCATATTGCTTTCTGCTCAGGGCATTTCACTACGCGGCTGCTCCCTGATGACTGCTGTAGCCCCGTGTGTAGGGGTTTGCTGTCTCATGCAGCTGCCTGTGATCCTTGCTCCAAAGGGAACAAACATACTCCCTTTCACCTAGGCCCTTGATTGATTGCTTTTTTTAAAAGTCTAAAAGAACATTTCCAAAACTATCAAAGGAATCTAATCATCTTTTACGCTTAATTCTGTGGGAGAATGCAAGAGGGCTCCAGACACAAGTAGTTCAGTGCAAGAGGTTGGTTGTGCGCTCTTTGCTGTCTGTCGCAGCTTGGCTGACAGAGAAGGCAGTGCGGGAATGTGTCATCGGAGTCGGTGTTCCTCTCTGCCTGGCAAACCAAAGCATATGAAAGCAGATTGAAGATATTATGTGCTAGCTACTAGATTTTGTGTGCTGGTAGTTAATTGGTCATATTTGTGATTAGGACTTCTGGGTTCTACTTTTAGTTTTTCTGTGAATTCTCCCTCTACCCCCAGGGGCAAGTGGTTCAGGCTAATCGTGTGAGCAGAGCTTTGAGCAGGACTTTAACTGTGGTTTTCAGTGCTGCTCAGCACATGAGCTTGTCCGCCATTGCTGATACACCCTTCGCTTTGTTCGGTTTTGTGCAAGAGGGATGTTGACTCTAGTCCTAGATTTTTACTCCTTTCAGTGCTCCCTTGTTTGAGAGCAACTTACAGGTCAGTTCTTGAGTCCTTTGGTACATTCCACACACCTTTTACACTTTGTTGGGCAGCCATCCTTCCCCTTTCTGTGCTTCAGAAGGGATATTTTGCACAGAGGCCGCCTGTGAAAGAGCTGTGAAAATGCAGTGTTAAGCATATGACATGGAGAGGCGTGAGAAAAGTGTAATAATTTTGCTGGAGAGGAAGATATTAAAAGATGTACCATATACATGGGTAAGGGAAAAATCAGTTCAAGTCAGAGTTGAGCCTGAATTAAAAATATTAGCTCTAATTCCCTCAAACCTAGATGGAGTTTTTGTCTCTTGAACTGAGTTCTTATCAGCTGAACTGGACCAAACTGAATGTTCAACTCCAGAAATTTATGAATACTTTGAAACGTCATCTGTGAATGCACATCTCAGACCAAGATCAAAATGCTAGGAGTGATGTGTTACATTTTGATTTATTTTTGCTGGTTTACATACCAATACAGTCTCATTGACTTCAGCAGAGAGATGCTTATTTTGTATATTCTTGTGGATAAAATCAGTCCATCTGCATATCCAGATGCATACATTAGTCTGTGACAAAAATAAGGCAGCTACACTGCAGTCGCTGGTTAGCCAACTCAAGAACTATACAGCATCAGAGAAGAGTTGTTTTTGTTTCCCCCCCAAAGACAGAGCCTTCCTCCATTTGCAGCTCCTAAAGGTACAAACGAGAGACTCTCCTGACATTGAGAACTGAGAATGTAATTAACAAGTGTCTAATGTGCCAGTCTAATTAGTGCTTCTCTTGACTGTCCATGACAACAATGCTATGTAAGTGGAGGTATTAGTTGGCTTATAAAATAGGAGTTAGAAAGTGACATGTTTTTTTGGATTACACTTCTACTACATGCCTGTTTGTGAAGGAACAGGACAGAAGTGTAGTAGAGAATCGCTAATTCAATATGACACTTGTTTTGCACTGTGGCAGGTTACACCAAGTACTTCTGTAGCACCTGGTGTATACAGTGGATAAAAATAACATTGGGGCTTACCTTGAACTGATAGTGGTAAGAAAGAAATTCGAAGCTAAAGTTATACCCACATTCCCGTCTTACCTTGCAATGGCCAAATACTGCAGGGAGCTTGGAACGATGGTTCTTTTTGCAGTATGCTGTAAGGTTTTAAATGTTGTTTAAAAAAAGTTGCTTCTTCTAACCTGATTTTTTGGAGGGAGCTATGGCTTTAACATTAAAAGTCAATATGTGAAATGGGCTTAAACCTGAAACTGGGACAAAAAAATCCCTGCCCTCGGAGAGTGGTTTCTCAGTTCCCTTCCTGAATGTGCAGTCTTTTGGGGCTGGGCAACAGGGAAAGGACTTTTGGAGAGTAAGATGAGTGAAATGTGTGATACTTGGAAGGGAGAGAAAGCAAAAACCTGTGGAAAAAAACACGCCCCAGCCTGTCCTTGTCCCTCTTTTTTTGAGTGGTCTGTCGTTGAGTTGCAGGTGGAGTCAGAAAATCTGACCCAAATCTTAAGTTGAATGATGGATTCACTCCACAGTGGGTGCATGTGTCTGTACATATTTGTCAGGTCAACTGATCTGCAGAGATGCACCGCCTTATCTGCTTCCTGAAGATGGCTTAAAATGCACTGGCAGAACATTAGCCTCCTCTCACCCTTTGGGCTCAGGTGCTCTGAAGAGATACTTGCATGACTCTGACCTAGCTGGCTTTTTTGAGATGCCTAGAGCTGCATGCTTCTGTACTGCGTGATATAGACATACCTTGAGGCAGCTGGAGCTCCATTGAGCAATAACAGCTCCTTGTGGGTTTTGGTTACTCTTCAAAAATTTTAATTCTTGAACATCTGGTCTGTCCTAATTTCTCTTCCATTCTTCTCCTGGGAAATCTAGGTATGTATGTGGCATCTGTCTCTCACCCTCCTTTGTTTAGATAGAGACAAAGAGTTACTAGTATTTGCAAATGGCCACTTCATCTGTTGGAAAGCGGCTTCCTACCATCCCCCTTTCAGGTTCATTTCTTTCCTTGACTAGTTTCCTCCTCTTCCATAACTGGAAAAGGGATCTGTTGTTTACTGTACTTGCATATTAACAGTTCCTTTCCCTAGTGAACCCTTTTGCAACACTTGGACAACCAGCTTCTGTAATTTAAAACAGGACCCCTGTAAGCAAACCCTTTTTGTTGTCCTCTGCTTATTTACCCCTGTTTTACCCTTTTATACATGATTCTTTTTCAATTACTGAACTAAAACAAAAGCCATGCACCCAGGATATACTTACCCTCTCTCTAATGTGATTATAGAGCAATGATCTTTTGAGTTCAACATGGCTAAACTCGCCAATTCCAGCATGGGAAGCTGCAGCCTGCCCCACACTCAGCTGAGGATGCTGCTGCAAAGAGGATTCTCCTCTTATCCTCAGGAGCAAGGCAGTGTTTAATCAGAACAGCTGTCGTGCTTCAACATGCTGATGCCTGCAATTGACTGGCAGGCAGTGGGATTGTTGTATTATGGTCGTATTAGCTAATCACTGCTAATAATTGTTATTAATCATTGTCTTGGATCTGTGGTATGAAGAAGCTTTAGTTCCTCAATTGTAACTATTCAAGGTGAAATGCAAGAGCTGCTTAACAATGCATAAGTAGGATAAAAATGGAAGGAAAGGCTTTTTTTCCCCATCTCTCTCAAAAAGCAGCACCTTGTAGTGCAAGGTCTCCAAACTACATGTTTGAGCTGCACTGGCTCTGAAGGTGGTCTGCAGTCCTCTAGCCCTGTTTTCTGCAAAAGAAAGTGGTCTTTCATGGTGTTCCCTCCAAATGCCATGGTGTCCTAGCTGGGCTTAGTTTGCAAGACTTATGCTCAGTGTAGACAGAGGGTGAAAAGTGAAAAGCACTGATTCCTCCCCTCTCTGCTGGCTGTGGCCAGTTTTCCCTGCAGTACATTGACAACATTTTTTTCTCTTAAATGGTTGTGCACTAGGGCTTTCCCCTTCTGCCTACCTTGGAAAGTGGTCCTGGAGTCTAGGATTTCTTAAGGTAGAAAGTCCTTTGATCAGCTTCATCTTCTGTTCCTCATGGCCTGCCTTTGCTCCTGACCCCCACGGTCTGTGTCTGGTTTCTCAGAGTCTTTCCCTGACCCGCCCATAGCGGGATTTGATTTGCCACCGCTTTCTGGGCAAGTGCTGTTGCTTTTTGTCATTCTTTAGATAATGAATAGGGAAAAGCATTGCAACAGTTCAGCTCCCCACTGCATTTCCAAAATCCTGCTTTGTCAGGACTGGTTACAACTGGTCCGAGGAGAACAGACATTCAAGAGCAAAAATTTAACCCATTCATTACAGCTTGGAAAGTCTGGACAAAGAACAAAAAGGGACAATGTCTCCTTAACAATCCCCTCAGCAGTTCATGTCCTTTACTGAGACTCCCCATTCCTCTGATCTTGAGAGGAAAAGAAGAAAGGAGAGTGAGAAGGAGATTAAACAAGAAGTTAAAATTGCTAGGTCTCAGCTCCCAGTGTTACATCAAAAGATTAATGCATCATTCTGGGGATGCTTCAAACTCCATAATCTGCTTTGCTGCCTCTGTTCTGGGACTGTTCGAAGTGGCCTCTTCTGCCAGTTCAGTCAGTGATTCTGTTAGATTTATTGAGGACTTTGGCAATTAATTGCTTTCAGACCTAAGAAGGGCCTCATTGTCGTCTGTCAGAGTTTTAATTAATCAAAGTGGCAGATGGGTAGTATCAGCCTCAAATGCTGGTGTAATTAACTCATTCATTATCATGTTCTCTTGCTCTGTGATGGTTTATAAAGGACATCTTTAATCTGGCTGCCATCATGCTGTCCCTATAGCAGGAGTTAAATGATTTTCATCAGTCTTTACCATAATTACCCTGTATCCAGGATATCATTAGGGAAAATGCTAATTTTTGCCAATAAATAAGTAGGCCCTACTTGGCTTTGGACAGGTGAGTAGAGTTTGACCTGCAGAGATGAGTGGGGCTGGTGAGATTAAAGTTCCCTTTGAAAGTCTCTGGAATTTCTTTGCGACCCACCCAGTGCCTCCAGAAACACCCTGTCCTGAACTGTCTGGTCTCCTGGCTCTTCACGCCGTGTCAAGACAGAAATGTGATCAACTATCACATTTTTCACAGACCAAAACAGCCTTCTTACTGTGGGGAAATAAAAAGAACACACCGTCTTAGGCCCTCAAAAATGGATGTGCAAATTGCTGCAGGAGGGTTTTACTTGCAGCTGACCAAGTCCTTGCTGGGGAATAGTGCCACTTTGGGGGGTGTTTCTTGGGTCTTTCTGAAAGTGCCCTACTGAAGTGGTTTCAGACGTGTCCTCCACTGTGAGTGGATGCCCAGGAAACACTCCCAGGCACTGGAGTTGTCTTGGTGAGTTGTTAGCATATCTTTTGACATGCTTTTGGCCCAGGCTTGTCTCCATGAGAGTAGCCAGCATGGTTCAGGAGTTAAAACAGGTCAGGAGCAATAGACGGTTTAGATGTGGCCACCCTTTGGCCTTTTTTGCACTGAGGAATAGGACTTTGGACTTGAGTGAGTCTGTACCAATTGGCATCAGCACCAGAGAAAGGTCCTGAGTGCACTGAGCATGGCAGGATAGGTGTTGCCATAGATATTTATCATGCATGAAATGAGGAGTTTGAAGTAGAACCGGAAGCAAAAGAACAAAGAACTTAAATCCCATGTCTCTGAAATATACCCATACTCCTTCTAAATCTTGACGTGGTACCTGGGAGGACTCATGACAACAGCTGCTTCAAGAACTTTTGAGTGACCTGTACAACTGTTCATATCCAAAAGGCTGCTTGCAACCTAATATGGGTGCTGGCAAGCTGCCTTTGGTTCCACATGATATTTCCAAGATTGCCTAAATGGGATGTGAAAGCAGGAGCTTTGGCCTTCTGTGGAAACCCTTTGCCCTGGATGCTCTTCCTGAGAAGAGGAGGAGGGAGGGTCCCAGTCTTACCTCAACTGTAGCCCCTTTTTATAAGGATGGGGGCAACCTCACCATGGCACTGTCCATCCAAGCTGTGAAGCCAGTGCTTCTCCCCAGCACTGAGGCCATCCTAAATAATGAGATAATTCGCCTTTAACGTGGTGTCAGGAAGGCAAAGTAAAGAGTTTACATCTCTGGCTGCTGCTTGAAGACTCTAATACTGCCTGCATGGTTGCTTTCGAAACATTTGGTAGGAACACAAAACCTATTAAAATTTAGACCAAAATCCTCAGCCAAAACAATACTGTGGCTTTATTAATCGAAAGGTTTGGGAAAATAACAGCTTGGCTTTTCTTAATTAAGATTGCTTTCCCTGGCAGATTAATTGCCCAGAATTCATTGCAAATCTCTGGCTTCATGGATGTTATTGATCCAGTCAGGCTGCTAGTTTGTGCTTGCAGGGATCTGTCTGTGATCCTCCTTCTGTGGGAATTTCGGGAGGAAGGGAGGAGAGAGCTGGCTGCCAGTTATTAATAAAACTTGGAACAGGTTTTTTTTTCCCCTAGATAATTAAATCAAAATGCTAGACAGTTGCATAATCTCGTGCATCTCAGTAACAGCAGCAAATACCACCACCACAAGCTCAGACAAAAGTGTGGAAGAAGTATGGAGACAGATGCCAAAGGCAACAATGGATTTTTTTCTGGAGAGGTAAAGTAATGGGATTTTTTTACACATGTTCCGAAACAGTGTGCTTAGAAATGGACTGTGAATGTTTCAAATGCCTCCTGAGCTGTAGTTTTAGTGTAACTTGATGGGTTCAAATCAAGCCCAGGACAAAGAACAGGATTGCTGGTCCCTTTTGATGGTGTCCATATGAAGTATAGGGGTGATCCCACTGTAGTTGCCAGTGCTTGTGAGCTCAGGCCCAGTGGCCCACTTGCTGGTGGGGATGGAATGCTAATGGGAAGCCAGTGACATCTGCCCCTGCTCTGCAGAAGAATAGCAAGTCTTGGCTTTCCAGAAGGGGAGACTAAGACAGGCTGCAGGTCAAGTGATGGGAGAGGGGCACTGCTGTTTGGGTAGCTGAGAAAGGCAGTCCAAGGGATGTCTCCTGGGTGTGGACCTCTCCCTGTAAAACATCAATTGCTTGTTGTGTGGGGTCATGAGCAATTCCCTTTCACAGATCTGGAAAATATAATGGGCACCAACAGCTTTGGCTTGTTGACCACCTGATCTCCTTCAACCTTGCAAATAGTGTTTTAAAGACTCGACACGCCCCTGTGTGCTGCTTCTTGTTTGCTTTGACTGTCAGGCAAATGCCTTAGTTAAACATTTTCAGGGATGATTTCTAATCCAGGGGCTGTCTTTTAGCACAAGGCTAGGCTTTCCATCAGGCCAGCTAGTTGACTATGGTGGCTGTACTTGCTCCATTCTGCCTGGCTACTCAGCCTCTCTGTACCTTCCCTTTTCTGTTTTCTCAGGGCTTTTTTCCCCACTACTGCGGTCTTTAAACAAGAAAACAATTTCCCAAAGCTCTGAAAGATGCTTCTGATACAAGATGTTCTGTAATGATTAGAGCTCTCTGCAGTATCACGAGTCACAAACGGCGACAGTCGTAGGACTAGCTGCCTTGCTGTTTAAAGAGCAGCTTTTTGCCAGGCTTCATTCACAGCCTTGCAGAGTTTGCTATTTAAAAAATGCTGGTTTTCCCCTTAGAGTTTAGCAATTCAGGCCTGAATTTTCATGAGGTAGCAGTAATTTGAGGGCCCTAAATTTGCCTGGAAAGGAGTTTTTTACTTTTAGGAAAAGTTGAACAGTATTCTTTTGGGATTCCACTTTAAAAAATCCCCTGAATTGAACACCCTGAATTACTTCATCTGTTTTACAAATTCGGAACAAAAGTTGAGAATTGGAGACAGCTTGCAAGCAACAGATGCCATGAGCTTTAGGCCATAAGCACAATTAACTGCAAGGCTAAGATGTTTGGTAGTTGGAGTCTTATACTGACTGTGGATGGTAGGAGAACCTCACAAATTCCTTAGATTATTTCTTCCTTTTTCAGTAAGATGAGTGAAGAAACCAATGTTTCGGGGACCACATCTTGTATTCAGCCTGGGCAGCTTAACTTACTTCCTCTGATTAATAAAGTCAGGGGAAAGACAACTGATTCGACTGCTGGCTACTCAATACATGCAAAAGAGGGGTGGGTGCTTTTTTCCTAAGTTTCCTAAGTTTAGTTTAGTGTCTCAATTTAAAATTGAGACACTGGAGGCCAGTCAAGGATCTCAAATCATACTAGACAACTGTGTAGGCAGTTTGGTGCCGAATACAATTGGGATGAATAATTCCTAGGAGGTACCTATTTTTCTCTGATGATTACGAAGGCAGCTTACAATTTGACAAGTGTCCTTTAGATGTATAAAGCTGGGTGAGCTGTAGATGCCTGCGTTAAATACCTACATAGGAGCTTCTCGCTCCCAGCTAAATTCAAAATGAGAGGGAGGGGAATACTTTAATTATTCTTTGTAAGATGTGTGACTCTGTGACTGTGTCTTGCCCAGATGCATGGGGCTATTGTTGGCTGTTTTTGTGGACGTTTGGCCTTGTTTACAGATACATGAGTAACTGATCTTGGTAATGAACTCACAACGTTTCAGCTTATCTACCATACCTGCCTGTGAACAGGCTGTTTTCCCCTGCAGATGCAAGCTAACTAACTACATTCCCACTTTGGCTGATGCCAGTTTATTGGACAGTAAGACCATGCACATCAGGAGACATCACAGCGTAGCTGGTGCACATCCCTGGGCTTACCTTGCACTAATTCTGTATGTGCCCATAGCAGTTTGAGTGCTATCTCACACAGGCATATATGTACAGCTGTAACCATGACTGGACGTAGGTGTGCAGATTCACGCAAACTTTGTTGCAAAGCTGGTGCTTTAAAATTAATGGCTATTAATTGATTGGGAGATGAGGGTTTTTTTGGTAGTGGCTGGTAAAAATAGTGACTTTTGCAAATCCTGCAGTGAGACTGACTCAGTTGGCCTCGCAGAGATGCTCCACTCACTGCTCTCCTGTACTTTTGACTCTGTATTGTAAAACCAGAAGATGCGAGTACTGAGGAGCTGGGAGCATGAAATGCCCCAAGGGCACAGTGCTTGTGTGCCCGCTGAAGTCTGAGAAAATGTCTTACTGATTTCAGTCAGGTTTATGTCAGGTCCTTCAGTGATCTTGTTCAAAATCAATAAACCAGTTGTCTAATAGACCTAGATTACATTGGGAATGTTATCAGTGTAATTGCAGACAGTTGTTAGCCATCTTATTCAGGGACTGGCATCCTCTGGACATTGGGTGGACGGCTGTTGTATCGCTTCTGGAAGTGACCAGTAACTTCTGGATGGGAGACACTGTTGTTTGCTCTTTGAAATTCTTAAAACAGATTATTTTCTCTTTAAGATTCAGTTAAATATATTCCCCATGCAGAGACACCTACATTCATTGTAGGTTAGGTTTTGAAATTTTCACCTGTTTCTAAAGCAAAATAGTTTCACGTTCCCAATGGTTAAATCCTTTTCCTGCCACCACCTTGCCTGAAATGCTTTTTACTCTCAAGCCTGTGATTTTTGCAATTCTGCTGTGAATTTTGCAGCTTGAGCTCAGATCCCAATGTTTTGGCAACACTCCTGTCTGTGTGAGGGAATCCAGGCTGCAGTATCACTCAAACCTCCTTGTTTTACAGACAACCTTGTAACTCTTTAGAGCAACCCAGTGTTTCAGCATCCCCGTTCTCCTGAAACCCACTGAGGTGGCAAAGACCACAGTGTGTTATAGCTGCTACAATTCAGCAGAGCCCTGGCTGGCTGGTGTAGGAAATTACTTTCGGTCTGAGCAGGTGCAGGGCACATTATGGTTTTTACCACATGTGTGCACAAAATAAAACAAACCCTGGGAGGCCTTCTTGAATTAGTAATAATACTTTTTGTGAAGAATAACTGAGTTCCAGTTAAGATGATGTGTGCAGTAATTTGTGTTTGCCTAGCCTGGGTGATGCAGCTTTTCGTTACTTGGGGGCTATAATCTAACACGAGGGTTGTTTGTCAGTCTGCAGTATGTGAAAGACCCAGTTTGGGTCCTGGACTTACAGAAAGGCTGGGTGGAGAGGACTCTGTGAAGTCCAGTCTGCCAGTGTTTCATGGCTCCTTCCTCCTTTCTCTGAGGATCCTCTAGGGCCTGTCTCGCCCTCTTTTCTCCAAATCATCAGTGTTATTGCTGCAGTAATGAATAGTTGCTGCCAGCCTCTTCACACCACATGTCTCCCTTCTCTCTGCTAGTCCTATCCCTGCTCCCTGTCTTCTGCGCCCAGCCCCTAGTCCTACTGTCATATCCCCTCTGCTTGTTTTTTGTCCTCCATTTCTGATTAGCACAGCTATTTCTTTCCAAACAGCTCCTTGTCCTCCCCATTTCTTTTTCTCCATTTCTTCCCTTCTCCCTCTGTGTCTCTCTGTATTTCCATAGACTTATTGGAATAGACCTATATTTAAAAAAAAAAAAAGAAAGAGAGAAGAAAAGGACTTATCTGGTTTCCAGGGCAAGGATGAGGAACAGACTCTGCCTGTCTCTCCAGGGCAGGATCCTCACATGTGCAACCATGGGAAAGTTCTGAGACCCTTCAGCAGAAGAAGAATCTTCAGAGCTTCTTGAGACTGTCTTTTGTGAGCCTTGTGTTTGGCTGGTGAAACACTGCCCCGCTTTCCTCCTGAGACAGGAAGGGTGTGCAGCTGGTTGCACTGGGCTTCTGGGGACATCACCTAAAAAAGTGATGCTCTAGGCATTCAGTGGGCACCACACAAACAAGGGGCAGCCTCAAAAGATGTCCTAGGGTACAGCTTGCTGTCGTGTGCCCAGCATTCAGGAAAGGAGCTGCAGATCTAGCCCAGCTCTTTACCAACACCTTCCTACCCTGGCATTGGTGGTTGTTTCCATTGTCCTGACTTTCTCTGTGTATGCGTGCTCTGAGCACTCCCTGTGTCTTGAAGTTCACACAGTAATTTGTAGAAGATAAAGTCGTGGAGTGAGAGCTGACTCCAGTACTGCTTAGATGGGAGATGCTTATTGTCAAGGGCAGCTCTTATTTTCCCTGGGAAGGACCTAGCACACCAGAGTGGGTACTCTGAAAACAGCAGCATTTTTCAGTGCTTGCCTGTACTTACCATGGTTGCCTCGAGCTTTTCCCTTGCACATAGGGAAGGCGCTACACATGAACCTTATAGTGATGTTTGGTAAATGATTTTTGCTGTTTAATGCCATAAACAAATGATAAGTCAAAGTGCTAACACATTGTGTTATGTACACTAAGGCATAGCTTTTTTTCAAATCCCTTAGATGAAGTCTTGACCTCTGATGCATAGTCAGAAGATGAAAGCTTACTGTATAAGGCCCTGTGTGGATCGTGACCAGAAAGAAAGAGATTTTATTGACCAGGAATGGCAGTAAACAAACAAGGAAGGAAGTAAGTTTCACAGTGTGTGTTACAGGTTAACAGAGAAGGAGAGGAAAAGATTAACAAGAGTCGTTCATTTGCTTTTTTTATTATGTATATTTTCATTAGAAAACAACCTTGAACACCCAGGAATAGTTTTCTAATAAACGTAAGCTCATGAAGAGCACTTGGAAGTTTCCATTCTGGGTTCAGGAGAATGACAGGACAGTAACACAGTCGACATGGTCATTCCTCTCAGTCAACCCCTCCCTTGTGGCTGATTGTTTCTTACATTGCAGCCTTCCCTTCCCCATGCTTCCTGCCCTGAACAAAACCAACCCCCCCCACCCCCAACCCCACAGACATCTCTGTAGAAGTCTCAAAAAGAGTATTTCTGCATGGACACACCATTGACTCATCTCATCCCTCAGTGGACATAGTGATTTCCTCCAGGCCCGACGCAGGACCCTACCAACAGACCTTGGAGATCCATGCAGAGACACTGCTTCCTCTCCTGGGCAGACCCTGCAGTAGTGAAGGATCAGTCCATAGTCCCTGGGAGTGATTTCAAAGGGGACTCGTGTGGGGAGATGCAGAATTAGCCTACTGGGGACTCTGCCCGCTGGGGATGAAGATCCAGGGAAGTGTTCTTGCCATCCATGCTAGCTACCTCCCTTCTCACTCTCAGCCCCTCTGGGGCAAAAGTTCTGAAGGGGTTGATGCATAGCTATGGGCTGGTTGTGCTTCTGGAATGAGGAAGATTTCCTCCCCAAGCCTGGCCTGCATTGCCTTCAGAGGGTTTGTTTATAATGGAGAGCTGATGTGTATGAGCCAAAAATGTGAGGGACAAGGCCATTTGGTTTTGCTACCATGTAAACCTGACAAAGATTCTTGCTCCCCTCTTATCAGGGCAGACCTCACCCAGTTTTACCACCACCTAAAATACAACTGCTTTGTCCTCACCCTTTTTTTTGGCTCAGGTACATCATCCACTCTAGTTACCCTGAGGCTAAGAAACAAAAGATTCCCTATGCCGTTATCCCACAGCTTGATAGCAGTGAAGGAGATGCTTGAAAGCACTTGTTCTTCTGGATCAAGAAGCTAAACTCCATGAAAAAGGGTTCTGCTGGCCACACCAGTCTAGAGGGATGGGAGGAAGGTTTATGTGCCTGTTAGCAAGGAGTAGAAGGGCTGTCCACACTCCCATCGCAGAGAGATGCTCTACCATTTAGTAGCAATGAATCACCCCTTTCCAAGGGAAAGAGAAGATTATGGAGTAGCGAGTGAAAGGGGGAATATAATCTCATAAGAACATAGGTACTGACATCAGCTGTTCAGAGAACATCAATTTTTGTCTCTCTAGCTGGGAAGAAGATCAGGTGGGTTGGGAAGAAGTCTGTTCATCCTTCTAGGAAAAAGGACTGAACAACCTCTGTGATGTGCAGTGGAAAAACTTCCAGAGAAGTGTGGCAGGCTGGATTTTAAAGGAAAGCTGTCTTGTAATGAACAGCAAAGAGCAGAGTAGCTCTGTCACCAACTTGAACTGTGAAAGGATGAGATAGGTCACTTGCAGGGACACACTGGGCATGTGCAATTCTTGTGATTATTGGTATCAAAACTTATATAAGCTGATAGATGCTCCCACTGCCCAACAGTGCTAACAACCTGCTACCAACAGGTTGTCATCCGCCATAGAGGGGTGCAACTGGAGGCAAAACATCTCTGCCTGATGCTGGCTATCCCATCCAGAGGGAAGCTGTGGTCCCCTGTAGAAGGCTACACTCTAGGAAGGTTCCTTGATTATGAGCAGACTCAATCACTCAGACTTTCTTTGAGCAAGCAGGGAACTGAATGTGATGTTGTAATTCTGTTTGGTAAAGCACTTCTTGATGCATAACATAACATATAAAGAAGCATCTCCCCTTAGTACCTCTTCTCTACTGTTATTTAATACTTTAAGTCCTGGGTATCAGAATCCTTTTTTTTTTTTTTTCTTTTCTTTTCTTTCCTAAGATGCTTGGGAGAAACAGGGGTTAATAATAGAAAGTAAACAAGCTGGGAACAATACTGTCAATGTGGCTTGGAAAAGAATTTCTCGCTGAGTCCTTGTCCCTCTTCAGAAATCCATCTCTTGTCAAACAGTTGTGATGGCAGGTTTTTGTGCTTTTGCATCATTGTGCTTGTTTGAGTATGGCTCAGATAAGTTTGAGCAGTCTTCAGTCTGTTTCCCACTGCTGGAGCTGACTGTCTGTTTTCCACATACTTCGGCATTAATTAAATGCTATACAATAATGAGCATGAACCAGAGACAGGCCAGAGGTCACATGAAACCATTTCCCTCTTCTGTCTTCTCGTTGTCTGAAGTGAAATCATATGTACTACTTTCCACACAGCAACTCCTTAGCTCCTGTCAAGACTTATTCAATGCAGCTAAGGATTCTTTCAGGTTTATTTGGGGTTTTTTTTCTTTTCTTTATGTTTTCAGGATAACATTTATAAATATATATGTGTACATATATTTTATCTTGCAATTCCAGTTCTGGAGGAGAAAACATCATTCTTTCATCAAAGGAGAAATTCACCCACTGACCTGGAAGTAATTTGAATAATGAACTAAGATAGTTTTTTATGTTTGTGTAAACAGCATAGAAGTGTCAGATTCTGTTCTCCTTCTATCCAACGTGATAGATGTGAGATCAAAGACTGTCTTCAGTAACTGCAGCATGTCAGACTTGCATTATTGAGGGAAATATTCCTAGAGCCATCAGCTCATTGCTGTTGCGTGGGAACCAATTGATGTTTTCACTATATCTCCCTCGACATGGAAGGAGAGGTGAAGGTCAATGCAATAAGCTCCTACATTTGTTTCTCCTCTCAGGATTCAAATGTGTCATTGTCTGTCAATGAAATGAATTTGCCTGTCTGGATACATGAAGGATGTAGAAGACTCTAAAACTAGTCTTGTGTTTGTGTCTGCTCAGGAGATCTTCAGGGCTGGAGTCTAGGGATGGCAGAGGGGATGAGGCATCTGTTGGCTCAGGAACAAGAAGGAGCAGTCACAGGTGAGGTGAATAGTGGAGGGGAGGTTAGGATACTCAGCCAATAGTCACTAAGGCAATTGCACTGCTGACTATTTCCCTCCAAGTGCTTGAACGACATATAATAGTAAGAGGAAGGAATAGGTCTTCTGGCCATGCATTTTCACAAGGACATGCGCAGGAGTCCTGGTGGATGAACCACAGGTTGGAAGTGCTAATGGTGCAGCTCCCTCCTACACTGAAGAGTAGCAGTACTTTGCTTAGTCAAAACAATCTTTTTTCTCTTGAGGAAAACAAAGAGAAGATGCTTGAATGACTGACCACCACACGTGGGCAGGGGATGGTCTTCAGAACTGGAAAGTCTTCAGAATTGTCCTCCATCTACAGGCATTGGCTCTGACATTTTACTGCTGCCAGATACAAGGGCTTTGAGAAGGGCCAGGGACCTGGCAGACATGAGTAGTGTTTTCCCATCTCCCCCAGTAAAAACACAGTGGACAGCTGATGCCTCTCTTGACTCAAATCTATGCCGCTGACTTGCTCTTTCCTTGGGTCACCCGTAATGGTAAGGTGACATGGACCTCTTCAGCACCTTGCTTGGGAAACCACAATAGGGAACACACCTGATTTACTTGAAAAACAGTCCATCATTTTTGACATTTGAAATTGGAAACAAAGTGTTAGCAGGGTATATGGGTTTTGCTAGCATTGTGGTTTTTTTCTGGCAACCAATTAACAGCAGGCACTGAGACTGACCAAGTGAATATATATTAAAGAGGACCGACTGATGGTTATGGAGTCTAACTATTGAACAGACTCTTAATGGTCCCTGTGTTCTCTGGTGACCCTTGAGTTGTTAGTGCATGTGCTTGAGCCATTGCAGGCACAGAGGAAGAGGGTCTGAACTTGGCAGTGGGTATCTACCAAGAGACTGGATGGCAAGAATGGAAGAGCTGTGGAAGCTGGAGGCCAGCACTGATGTTTCAGTAGGCAAGAATAGCACTGGCAACTGACACAGAGCAAAACACCTCTGAAGAGCATAATCAGAAGAGCATTACCAGAAAGACCTCTCAAAACTGTCGGAAAAGCAGGGGACTAGCAGAAATCACAAGAATGGGCAGGACCACACAGACACGATTTCTGATGGTGGCTGAACACAGTCCTCCACATTGACCACCCCCAACTGGTGTTGGAGGACCACAAAGCCCAAGAACTGAGGGGTCTCCACAGTGATAGGACCTGGAATTTTCTCCACTGGGAGAAACAGCTGCCAAACTCTGCAAGCTTTGTTTGTCGGTGGAAGCTGATCTGACTGCTTTGTAACAAAATACAGAGAACATCTCTTCAGGAACCCAGCAGACAAGACTAGAGGAAAGATGTGGGGAAGAAGAGATGCATTCTGTAGCATAACTCTGCCCCATCCCTTCTGTCTGCTAGAATCCCCCAAGACGCAACGTATTCGCATGTCTCAGGAGCATATTGTCTCCATTTGCACCTTTTAAAGTCCTGCATAGTAGCACAAAGGGGATGGCACAAGGAGGTTGTGGGAGACGAGAGAACTGTGCTATGGAAGGAAGAGACCCTCATCAATATTTCTGCCATCAATACTATGGGGAGGAAAGAAAAAGAGAACAAAACCCCAAACCCCACACTAAATTTGCACTTGTTCTTTCAGGCTGGCAGCCTAGAAATTCATAAACTCAGAAGTACCTTGTTCTGGAGTAAACTGTTCTGAAAACAGTTTCCAATGGCTTCCCCGAGTTCGCTTTGCTGGTGGCAGCCCTTCGGCTCCATGCTGGCACATGTATGAAGCTCTTTGAACAAGTTTTGACCTTCCTTTAGCCCCTCTGCCCATCAAGCCAGCTAATGACATGCTTCGTATTGCACAGAACACATACAATTGACAAGTTCATAGTGTTGTTTAAATATTAAACAGTCTAGACAGGCTTTTGAGTCTTATGCCGCTATGAAAAGGCTCAGACCATACCCATCTCTGAAATTGGGCTGCGGGATCATTTGCACAGTAAGACAGACAATAAGACTTGTATACATTGCCATGCAACAGAAGAGACCCCGAACCGCCAGCCCTAAGTGGAAAGTTTATTTCTAAGCACAATATATGGAAAAACCAAACCAACAAACCCCACAGATATAGAAAACGTTGTAGCAAATCCCTGGTCAAGTAGGACTTCATGTCTGTCACTACCCTGCACCTCACAGCTGCTTAAAATGTCATGCAATGGAGGAGAGGGCACTTGGACGACACCCTCCGCTTCGGATCAAGGAGGATCTCCAAGCAGGAGAGGGCCGATGGGACTCCCGCTGAGTGATTCGGACTGTAACCAGCAAAAGGTCAGCGCTGCTCACCCCCACCACACGCTTTGTGCCTACCGGTGGTAGACTTAGCACTTCAACAGGCTTTACCAACGTGGATTCTCACAACACCCCTGTGAGGTAGGTACGTATTGTTATTCCCCCTTTGCGTGGAGGGGGGGACTGAGCCAAACAGCCCAAGGCTACAGAGTCAGTGGCAGAGCTGGAGTGAGAGTATGCAGAGTCCTGTGTGCTCAGATTACTAGATCACACCACTCTTTCACAGCAAGTTGTGCTTCTGACCTTATAAACTTTTAGCCGTTAGCCAAATTAAATGACTTCTCCATATTAAATGAGTGGAGGGCAGGGAGGGAAACAACATCATGTCTGACAGCTGTCCCTTCGTCTGTATATGCTTCCCCATTCCCAAAACCACCATAATTACTCATCTCTTGGAATGAGGACAGCTTCCAGGACAGGCATGGGGGCGAGAGGCTGCTGTGTTTGCTTGCTTTGGCCAGGTTTCTCTCTACTGTGGATCAGCAGCAGTTCTTCCAGAGACCGTTCATTGCAACACCTTCATTCTGGGGGTAGCTGCTTTTAGAGGTGATCGGAATTGCCCCTTCCCTCTCCCTCCGCCCACAAACATCCCTCCCCTCCCCTCTGCCAAGAGCACTCTTTGGTAGATAGTAAGATTGGTCAGATAAAGGTACAGTGGCCTCAGAAACCATGCTGTTTCACATGGGTCCTCAGTAAGTCAGCTTTCTTGGCTGGTGTTTCACCTCCCACGTTCTCTGCCAGAGAAGTACCTGTTCTGTTGCATTCTGATATTCAAAGGGACACTGTCAAGTAATCGAGGTGCAAAATACAACCTGCCTTAAGATGCTAACCTCCATCTTCAACATTGCAGAATGGCTGGTGTGTTCAAACCCGGAGGCTGAGGACTGATGTCTTCCCCAGTCCAGAATCACCTGACCTGTGGCGGCCTCACTGCCAAAGGAGCTGGTGGCTCGCGTTTGCCCTGGCTCCAATAGAAGCTGCAAGAGGTGCTGGTACAACGACGGAGGGCAGTTGGACACAGCCATTGTGCAACATTGCTCAGCACTGCTGCTAAATGGATGCAGTTTTGCTGAAGTCCTTATCATAATTTTGGGGGGAGCTGGGTTCAGGCTTGATCACTGCGGGCTCATTGTTTTGGGATTGCTGAGCTGTTACTCCTCAATTAGCTAGTCTCTGTGTTTTTAGGGTTCCTGCTCTTATGCTTCCTTTGTGGCAGTTGCACTGGCAAAACAGCTCAACCCTGTAGAGCTGGGACATACCCTCCATAGAGCGAGGACAGTCAGCAGGAAATCAGTAACATGGATTTCCTCCTGTCGCAGAAGAAAGGTGGGGAGGAGAAGGACGGGGATGGTGAAAGGAATGGGGTGAGTGGAGAGAACGGTACGTGCCCAAATGGAAAAGGACAAAATCGGTAGGGAAAGAAGTTTTATTTTCAAGCTTGTAAGAGAATATTACAAACAATGGAGAGTAAAAAAAGCCCAAACCCTAAAAACTATTTAAAAAGTACTTGACAGTGTCCCTTTAATATCTACAAATGATTCAGCCATTGTGCATTGAAAGAGAATGTTCCTGAAGAGCAACCGGTACCTTCGAGGATATATCCCAGAGAAGGAGAGTTATTAGAAGTGTTACATATTTGATCAGCAACTGTGCTCCCTCTTCAGACTAACTCTCTCTTGAATGATTGAATGGAATAGCCTCTGTAATAAACTAAGACTGGATAGTGAAAGGCTCAGCCTACAAGACTGAGTGAGACTGTTGCAAATTGAGCAGCAGGGACACAGACACCAAAAAAAAAGATGTACAACTCTAATGCATGAGTGTCTGAATCAGCAAGGTAGCAGAAACCCACCGAGGTGGGCCGGCTTCTTGTGACTGGAGTAAAATGGAAGGAAATTAACCTGGAATGTCTGCATGGGAAATGATATGTGTGAGTGGCAAGATTTGGATGCTGGATTGGGGGTTATGAAGGCATAAATCACACAGTACTTGTGCTTGAAACACCTGCGGAGCATTTGTACAAAATTTGCCAAAAATGCCTATACGTCGAACATAGGTCATGGAGCACCCTCCCCCCCTCCCAATTCCACCCTCACAAACCCTTTGTCAGGAACATTATGAAAAACCCAGGGTTTTTGTTTTGGTGAAATTTGGGTATGCCTGGGTTTTGTTACATTTTCTTGGTGGGATGATTTAATCTCTCTTTCTGTAAATCAATACTGAAAAATCCCCAGCCATTTCACGTCAGGTATTCTATGGTAAATGGAACAAGGCTCCAGAGTGACTCTGAAACAAAACGACTCATAGCCCCAGTTAATCACAGTCTGGAAAATAAAAATACTCCAAATATTTCGTTCCCTTCCTTGTTTTTATAAATCTCACACTGTGTGTGTGTGTGCTTGTGTGTGTGTGTGTGTGTACGGGGGGTGTGTACAGAGTGTTACCTATCCCAGGTAATAGGATTTGTAAGACATGCTAAACCATCTGTTCCTCTGCTTCCCCAGAACTCTGCCTACTCAGTTTGTAGTCTGTATTGCACTTGTTTTGTTGGTTTTTTTTGTGATTTGTGGTGTTGTTGGTTTTTTTTTTTTTTTTTTTTTTTTTTTTTTTTTTTTTTTTAACTGGCTGGAAAACATTAACCTCTTTAGCATGAGTGTGCAGCTCTCCCTCCACCTGCTTTTTTCCTCAGCTGGCCAGGTGCCGCCTCTTATATTTTGTGCAGTTACCAAAAAAGAAAAGGAGAGGAGGAAAAAAAAAAAAAAGAAAAAAAAGAAAGAGAAAGAAAAAGGCACACCATGCTCCTCTGCTTTATGAGTTCTTTGCCTCCTCCGCTTCGTGTTAAGGCCTCCTGAATTCCTCGGTTCAGACCGTCGTCACCCTCATGACGAGCTCTCTGTTACTACTAGACTGACTCCTCTGTTCGTGAGGCCTCAGGTGGCTGAGTATATGCAGGATGGTATAAGCACAGTGGTGGTCAGAGAGGGTGCCTGTGGCATGGCCGGCAGCCCGTGCCCCGCTGTCAGCTGGAGCGGAGTTAGTGGCTGTACCACCAGTGGAGGACGAGTGGGTGGTTTGGGAGGAGGGGCGCTGATTTGTCCTGGTCCCTGTTTTTTGTTCCTCCATGTCCTTTGTTTTGTCATAGTTCAGCACTTTCCACTGCTGATTGACCGCCTGCCACCGTTTAAAAATCCGGTAAACCGAGGGCCCTTCGTGTATTATTAGACCTGGAGGGAAGGGGGAAAGAAATAAACATAAAACAGAAACAAAACTTTAGAAAGAACCATAAACCTACCCCAGCATCCTGCCCCCAGCTAGCTGGTTAGCTCAACTCTCCCTCAGCCAGTGTTTATTCAATGATAAATCATGTATTTTAATTACCGACTGGCAGAGCACCGGTGCTCCTGCTCTGCTGGATCCCTTTTCCCCTGAATTAAAAGGATTACAGCTTTATCTCAGCAATCAATAAATGGATCGTAAATGCATCAGAGTGAGTTATGCTCTTACAGCAAAACAGTATCTGTTTACCAATAAACGCCTGAGATTTATCTATCACTGGACTGGTTTTGCATGCTGCATAGGCATGATTCACCAAGCGAACAGTGTGTGTTTGGAGGGGGTGTAACTGTATCTGACGTGCCGGTGACGTCTGCTGCACCAGCGTCATGTGCGTGCACAGCTGAGTCTCTCCCCACACACACAGCAGCAGAGCAGACACGCACATGGAGGTCAGAGGCGGCAATCGAGCAAAAAAAAGGGTCTGTCTATACCTATAAATGGTTTGTCATCCTAGGCAAAGTTTTGCTCATTTGCAGAGCAGGTACCTCATTGTACGTCATTGCTCCCTTTCAAGGGGGAAAACAACACGCTTGAAAGAAAGGGCAGACGAGTTTACACCGTGTGTGCGCTGCCTATGCGCGTAATGCATATGTCCTGATACCCATCTGCACGTACCAGAGCTGACGTCCAGGGGATGGCACTGGGCTGTAAGACAACTGACTTCTAATGGTTTCTGCATTTGAAAGAGAGTGAGCAGCTCAGGCCCTTCCACCCAGCAGTTAGCTCATCTCCCAGCAGTCTCTTGTCATCCTTCCCACCCTTGCAAGAGGACTGAAGGATTAGATAATGTTAGAAGTTCTTTAGACAATGACAGTACCTGAGTATTAAGCTCTGTTATTATTCAAGCTGCCAGGCTTTGGCTAGACCCTTTGAAAGCACTAGGACCAGCAGTGACTGCAACACTGTGTTGTTCTTATCCACTGAGGCTGGAGGAAGCTGCAATAACCTGTGTAGACTGGCTTAGTTGACACACTGTAATATAATTAACGAGCTTTGCTAGAGAGTGGGATTTATGCAGAATGAAGGGGGTCTGAGTCTCCTTGTTTTGTAGCAATCTGTCTGTTTGTTAGGAAAGTGCCTTTGTGCCTGTGTAACTGAAGCCAGACCAGCAGGTAGGACACATACAGGGTGAGTTAGCACATGGCTAGCTTCATTGTTCTTAATAATGATGGCTTCACCATTCTTGGTCAGGATCAAGATTATCAGAACCATTTCTAGGAAGAGCAGCTCTCTTGCCTACCTGTTGCAAGCATGTTAATACAAGGGCGAAGAACAAAAGACCCACAAGAGATAAGCAAAATCATACTGAAACGAGGAGGTTACCTTGACCAGCATTGTGCAGGGAGATGATGGTCACTACAGAATAAAGTGGTTTACTGCTACCCCTGATGAATCAAATGCTAGGGCTTTACCCTCCACCCAGCTTTTCCAGACTGTTCTAGTTTCTGATGGCAGTTAATTATCGGAGTAAATCTGTGTATATCAAAAATCAAAATATCTGAAGGTCAACCTACCCTTAGGGCTGACCTCCCCATTACTCACTGATGAGATGCAGCCACCTGGTTTTTTAGGATCTGCATCTGATTTTACAGAGTTTAAACTCTAGCTTCAGTACAAGATTGAGTTTCTAGCCTCTCTGATTTTAAGCATAACCAGAAGACCTGCTGACTTGATCACAGAATAGCTTCAGGCAGACTCTCACATTCATCGTAATAGGGCGCTGAGCCTGCTTACTGGCTGTAGAAGTAATCACATTAGATAGTTTAAGTATTCAAATCTGGCTATTTTGGGACAGGGAATGGCATTGGGCACTACAGTATGGGACAGATCTTTACTCTGACCAGTGAAATTGCACAGCTGTAACCCTGTCGTGATGCCGGCTTTTCATAACCAAACACCATGATGTCATAATAGAAAAATGTGGGTTTTCCTCCCTACTTTGAAACACGGTTGAGAATTCTGACATCTTCTGATCAAAGCATCAACCATAAAAAGCAGGACTTAGGGAAAGCGTGCAGATCCAGCCAAGGAGACAGAGCTTTGAAGCAGGCCTGAAGTGGATCAGCCCATGACAAGGGACATTAGACATAGATTTAAATGAGCTGTCTGATCTGTAATGAATGAAATTCCACTCTGATCAATGACAGAGCCAATGTTTCTCTGAGACCTCTTTAAGCCTGAGATAAAAGAGCCGAAATCGAATGTTTTCTCCTTGGCTGTAGAACATTCTCCATAGAATCAAATCCATTCTCCAAAGTATTAAACACTGAGCCAGGATTGTAAATCTATTCTTAATTACCTTATCACAAATATTTAATGCGCAGCCTGATTCAAGAGGGCTGTTTATAAAATTCTTGTTTGTTTGCCTTCTAATTATAAATGTTTATGATCTTATGCAATTAGCTGTGTGATGCTGATGGATGGGTTGCTGAGTCAACTGAGCACCTGTTTTCTTAGATAATTTTGGTTTCCAAATATTTATAAAAGTACGAAATAACTTGTTTTCATCTGTATTTACTGGGCTCTAAATTACTTATTGATTTCCCAGTGTCAAGCTCAGGAAGCTGTAAAATTAAAAAGGAACCAAGTAGAGGGGTGGGCAGGGAGGCGGAAGTAACAGTGATTCATTTGCAAGAGTAAATGCCAAGAGTAAGCAAGATTCCATCAGTTTATATCAAGCTGCAGGAAGCTTAACGCTCCCATTGAAACAAATTTTGTCTGCCTGAGATAAATTAGGATTGGAATTCCTATGTTCAGCTCTGTGCATCCCCTTCCAGAAACACCCCTCCCTCAAGAATCATTCTTGTTTACAGAGGTGAAACTTTCCAATTAAAGGCCAGACTTAAGTGCGAAATCCTTCAGGAAGAACTGTATTCAACTAGAAGTGTCCAGCTAGAAGCAATTATTCCATAAGCCAAATCCTGTATATATGGGGAAGACAGCAGGTTGGTGTGAACTTCTCTCTTTGTGCACTTCTCTCTTTTCAATGAAGAAATGTCTATATGAAAATTTCAGATGAATTCTGGTAGTGGCCTGGTCCTTTTCCACTCCTCCCAAGTTTAGCTCGCCCTCTTCTGCTTCACAAAATCTGTTCTCAGCGGATCCTCTGTGAAAACCATCCTCTTCAGAAGGAAAATCTCTGTGAGTTTCATGCAAAACATGTTGGTCCAGATTGTTGCCTGGTCCATGAAGTCCCTTGTTTGTGGTGTTGGTGAAAGGATACTCCTATGGAACGTGGGCACTGAATGCTGCTCTCATTCCCATTTTCTCATGTAGAGACCTGGCTGGACCAGCATCAGAAGAAATTCCTTGAGCTGAAGATTGTTGAATGCTGGAAGAAGTATTCAGGGGGACTGTAATATACACTTGTCTTGTTCTTATTTCACTCTTATGTCTGTTTGTGACCATTGATGGAAACAGGGCAGCTGGCTAGATGGAGCCTTGGCCATTCTTATATTCTTAGACATTTCTACTTGCACATGGCTTGTGCCATTCCCAGATGGCTCTGGAGCTGGAGACAGCCCATATTATGTGATGAGGTTATTAACCTGACAGCAAAGTCTACAAAAAAATTTCTAATGCCTCTGCTTGCATTGCCACATTGATGTGGCTGGGCTGCTCCCAGGACAAGACATAGTATCTCTGAGCTAACATGGTAGGGCTAACCCAGAGCAGTGCTCCAAATTAACACATGCTGAACCTGGAACAATATGTACAGGAAACCATATTGATCTCTTTTCACTGTGTTCACTCTCTCCATATATTAGCCTTTTTTGCTCTTTCTCTGTGGCTTTATTATTATTGAGTCCACACAGAGGGTCAGATCATGGTCAGCCCTGTGGAGCTCTATAGAATCCAGGCAGGAGGGACTAGTGATTATCCTGGGTGCAGGGATTACTTTCCAGAGCTGAGAAGCTGCTTTGTGCTTCACAGCACAGGCAAACGCAACAAAACCTTGGCAATAGGTTATACCAAAACTGTACACATTGCTTATGCTGGTATCTTATGCTTCCTTTCATTTATTATACATGGGAGAGTACCCAGCACCTAACCACTGCTCTTATGCAAAACTATCACAGTAAGTGGCCCAGCCCCAAGAGCACAGAGCCTGGTTCCAGATTGCATTTAAAGCAACAGGTAAGCAACATCAATACAGGTTAGCTAGGCAAGGGTTGTGTCAGTGCAGTTGCACACCCAATCAGTGCATGCCTACAGCATCTGGGAGAGCAAGCTGACGACAGCTGACTCTGGGGAAAGACTTACCTCTTCCATTCACCCCCCACCTTCACTCTCATTTTCATCCCAGAGCAAGAACAACTGGACTGTTTCCTTTCCAGATGATCGAGATGCAGTCTGCAACAGAGCTAGCACTGGTGAAAGCAGTTTAATTTCCATGTCCTACTGATTGCCACAGCTAACCCTGAGCTTCTGGACCCTTAAAATGCAAGAGTTAGAAAAGGGAGCATGACCAAGGGTGAGCATCATGGCCCAGAGGTAAGGCTTATGTCACTGTAGGATTTCTCTGAGCCTTGCAATACCTGCCCACACCACATCATGATCCATGTGGGCAGTCTCTGTGCAAGGAAACGTTCTTGGTGCTGAGGGTGGACACATATAGGCTGTGTGCAGGTGGCCCTTTGTCTCTTGGGATTAGTCGGGACAGAGGCGCATTGCCATCAGTGGGCCTGTGGCAAGACTGGTCAAGAGAGAGGTCCTCAGCCCAATGGCTAGAAGGGCTGTTGGAAGAATGTGGGCAAAACCCAGATATAACAAGGACAACTGCATTTGTGCCTGCGGATGGGCAAAGGAGGATCAGCTGGTGCACCACCATCCTGTGAGATTAACCCAAGCGGTTGTGAGCCTCCAATTTAAGGCAACTTTGGAGCAGCAGTTTCCCAGAAATGATGAGCAGTCACCTTCTGCACATTGTCAGCCTCTGCCACAAAGTGATCTTTTCACCAGGACTTTCGGGCTGTAATTAACCTTCCTCTTATTCCAACACTTGCCACGCATTTTCTTGAAAGAGACAGGTAAATTCGTGGGGCAGGAACTGTTTCCCTTGTTTGCCAGTAAAGAAACCACCAAAACAAAGCTTCTGCTGACAGTGAGTGGTACATCACCCCTGCGCTGTCACTCACATTATCTACAGGAGGAAAAATCACAGTCCATTCCAGCCAGTTACTCTGTCCTGCTTCTCATAAAGTCCCTATCCTGCCACCTGAGCTGTCACCTCTTGTTTCCACCTTCAGCAGCGCTTTCCCCCTTTCGTTTTCTTTCCAAATGCAGTTTCACCTCGGCCAGACAGCTGCCATGCTTTAGCCTGTTTCTGTTGCTTTCATTGCTGGGTGTCAGGGGAAGATTAACGGCAGCTGTGATCAAAGATTAATGTTTGCATCCACAGCAGCAGTGGCTCAGGCCAAGGCAAACCAATTCTCCTGGGAGATAACACTTTCATTGCTGGGCTTTCCCTCTGTTGACATCACTGTGTACACAAACCCTTCTATCCCTTTCTGTGAATTCTTTAATCTTTTGTGGCAATCTCAAATTCCCCCACTTTTGTTTCCAAAGCTCCAGCAGCTCAGCCCTCACTTATCTCTTTGCCTTAATGTCATCCTATATGCTCCATCCTTAGCTGCCTTTTATCTTAACCTAAGAGCAGAAAAGTGGCTGTACTGGTTCAGACAAGGGGTCTGTTGATCATAGCATCCTGCCTCCAGCAGTGGCCAACAGTACAAGGAAGGGTGTAAAAACAAAGCCAGGAGTGATGTTTCCCTGATGGGCTCTGCACACTGCAGGGGCCATACCTAGCCACAGATGGTCTCTTTTGACTCATTTGTGTTCCCTAACCATAGGTTTCTAGTGTAGTACAGTAAAGTGTACTGACTTTTGCTCTGCGCTCTGCATTTGCTCATGTTAGGCTGCCCTGCCACTTCCCAAATTCTCAGAGTCCCCATGAGATCGCTCCATTCCAAAAAGTGCTTTAGAAATTACCATGAATCTCTGCCTCACCCCAACTTCACAAGTACCTCACAGTATGTGGGAGATGAGTCACCAAGCTCCCACTGGAGCCTTCCAATCCATACTGCTTTTCAGTGCAATCCTCTGTACTTTATCCCTCATCCATGATGCAAGATAGTCCTTGGTGATAAACTAGGAAAAGAGAGACAGAGGGACATTTTCCTGCAAATATGGGCTGGGAAAGGGGCACCTAGTGTCTGGCATCCCTCAACATTGTGGCAGGGTCAGTTCCAGATGAATATGACAAGTTCTTTAAACAACCTAGCATCTTTAAATCCTCCAGCAGCTGAGATTCAAGGCTGCAGAGCTGTGCTCTGCAGGCAATGGGGACGAGGGTGAACCAGGGAGTGGGGAGACATAGATTCATAATTGCAAGTAATGTCATGGCACACTGGGACTCTGCACTTGGGCTGATTTGGGAGGGGAGATGTGAACATTGGAGTTGACCAGCTGGGGAATAAGGTAATGCCCTCCCTCTCCTCACTCCTGTTCATCCTCTCATCTTGTGGAGTCATCAACCCTGGAGGCGTTCAAAAAAGGTGTAGACGTGGCACTCCAGGGCCTGGTTTAGGAGGCATGGTGGTGTTAGTTGACGGTTGGACTTGATGATCTTAGAGGTCTTTTCCAACCTTAATGATTCTATGATTCTATGATTCTATGATTCCAGAACTTCTTCATTTCACCCCCCTTTTTCTGCAAGTGAACTCCCTGGGAAGGTGTAGTCCCAAGAGCAGAGAGGTCCATAATCAGCACTGTACACCCCACCTTCCTTTGATACCCTGATGAAATAAACTGATATGTCACAGAATCACTGTCTTCGGCAGTGTGACTGCCTGGTCCAGCTTGTGTTTGGGATTCTGATTTCTCCTTCCTAAGGGTAGCGCTTTGCATTTCTCTTTATTCAATTCCATCTTCTTGATTTCTCCAATTTGCCAAGATAATTTCAAAAGCTGATCTGATCCTCCAGAGTGCTTGCAGCCTTTCCAAGCTTGGTGTCATCTGTGAATTTTATAACAGCACTTCTTATTTCATTATCTAAGCCATTAATAAAAATATTGAAGAGAGCAGAGTCCAAAATAGTCCTACTTGAAACATGTTTCCAGTTTACAGTACACTGTGCAGTACCACTGACGACTACTGAGAAAGCGGTTTTTCGATTGGCTGTACACCTGCATTACAGTTATTTAATCTAGACCACATTTCTCTGGTTTGTTCAGGAGAATCTTAAGGCAAAGCACCAAAAACATTGCCCAAGTCACGGCATATCAAACTGACTGCTTCCTCCTTAGCCACTAGGACAATTATCCTCCCAAATTAGATACGGTTATACTCTCGTGCTCATCAATTGGTTAGTTAAAAAATTGCTCTAATATCTTTCTATGAATCAGTTAAGCTGATTTGCCCTTCATTTCCTTGATCCTCAGTTCCTACCTTCTTTAATGATAGAGATTATATTTAAAGCTAGGTACTCTGCTTGCATTTCCCCAGCTGCCTGGATCCTCCTGCATCCTCCCCAAGTTCCTGATGATGAAATGCTCATGGGTCAGAGACTGCTCCTGCAGCTTCCTCTGAAGTTCATTAGGACATGCTGACAAGGACAGAGCTAACTCGTTTGAATATTTTTGAGTCTGTTAGTTTCTGATTCTGCCCTGGGCTCCTTTCTCCTCATTAAAATTATTTTAGTTAAGTTTTGAAGACTGAAACAAAGGCAACATTTAACTCTTTGACCCTTTTTGTATCAAATTTTATTTGAGCTCTTAGACTTGCCTTGTTCTTCTTTACATATGCTTATGGACTCATTTCTTGTTGCCTTTTCTATCTCTGGATGGTCATCCTGGGGTTCAGCTCTGACAGCTCCCATGCCTGTGTGATTTCTAGAGACTTTTCATTAGTTGCAGGCTCTTCTTTCTGCCTTTTGTGTGATTGCAGCTTCTGATTTTGGGTCCTCAAAGAACTCCTGATGCAGCCTCAGTGCTCTCTTCCCACGCTTCTGAGCTTTCCCCTGCACAGGCACAGTTTGCTGTTGTGCCTTTAGTATCATCTCTTTTGGCAACCGCGAGCTGTTCACAGCTCTTTTATCCTTCAGATTCTCTTCCCAAGAGACACTCCCTGCTCTGGTCCCCTGAGGCTGCTGCCTCTGCTTTTCTGGAGTCCATTATCATCACATCATACTTTTCTTCAGCTCAGGAATGCTTTCATTGCACAGTCACTTTTCATACAAACTACTGTTACATTCAGACTTTCAGGGATTCTTTGCTTTCTGGTGAAATCAAACAGGAAGCATAGACTCCTTCATAACTGTTACCCCTGCTTTCCAAAATATAAACTTTGTCCCCAAAATGTTTCAAGAGCTTAGTGGACAATCTATCTTGCGTACAGGAGAAGTCCAGCTAATGGACAACCTGGGACCTCTGGTGCTGTCTTTTAGACATTTCAGGTAGTTGCAAGACACCGGACCAGTGAGCAGGATGTCTCTAGTCCACAAGACATCTAGTAAAGGTCTGCTCTGAATAATGCTGGAACTGTACAAGGAGGGTGTGCAAGCTTAGAAATGTCCAGCATTGAATGACGTATAGCATAAATTGAAAGTGTATTCATAATGATTAGAGCTCGAGTGAATGCTTAGCATATGGAAAAAAATAATTAGCTGATTATAATCAGGCATTTTCTTATCAATCATTCTCCACGCACATTTTTCAATATCTAAAGAACTGATTAAATATGTACAAATCTGGGCTGTGTTTTGGCTCGGCAAGACTGGGATGGCTGCATGGCTGGACCCTGTTGAGTGCTTTTGCTCGCTGGATGACGTGTGCTGTCATGGAGCCCAAGGGTCTGGGGAAGATGAAACACTCCTTCTGCGCATCACCCTTTAAATGTATTTGCTGTAATGGGGCTCCACTGGCAGGCAGCTTTCACAGCAATGTATGTGCCAGGCTTGGCTCTCCTCAGGCCACAGGGGCCACAACTCCAGCAAAACCAAAACTGAGCCCCACAAAGGGTGAGACCTCCATGGCCTAGGCAGAGCCCCCACCAGTGTATGCAGAAAAGCTGCTCCCAGCTGTCTTGGGGAGGTATTTTATGGAGGTACGGACTCTTCCATTTTGGGTCATTAACACCACAAACAGGCTGGCCCCCAAGTCTTTGACTACTGACTAACAGGCAAACCTTGTGCTTATTAACGGCTTGCCTTCTCTTGTGCAAGCTGGGGTTCAGAGACGGCTCTGCCTCAAAGCTTCCTCAGCCCCAGGTGGGCCAGGACCCCCCACAAAGGCAGCGAGAGCCCTTCTCCTTCCCTGCCTCCTCCGCTCCATCTGGCAGAGCAACAGGAGCAGCAGGCCCCATCTGGGCGGGTGGTTACGCTATGCCCCAAGCTCTCTGCAGCCATTAACACCTACCCCCACACTCAGTAAGAGCCCTGCCAGGTGGGAGATGGATCCAGCACGCCGGCTTCTCAGAGGGTGCCCACAGTTGCTGTTCCACCAGGCGAGTGATCATGGCAGACCTCATCCCCTGCCACGCTGGGGCTGAGTGTGGGGGGCCAGGGAAAGGAGGCAGCTCTTTTATTACCGATGGGAGTGCTTGGCGTGACAGCCGGTAGCATCTCTCCTCCAGGCAGCACTGTGATTTTGCAGGACGCTGCCGAGCTATACAGCAAGAGAGAATTTCCATCTTGTGACACTGCAGCACATCATGAGTTCATGTAACACAAGTATGTGGCAGTGATTCCTGTGCACAGAGGATGCTATGGGTTCCTCTCAGAAGCAGGAGCAGTCCATCCCACAAACATGGCATTTGTAGCTGGGGAAGGAGGAATGCTTTACCCAGTGGGATGAATTGAGAGGACAGGTAGGACTGCCTATCATTGGGGTTGGGGAGCTGGTGGAGCTGGGGGCAGTAGGTTGTAGGAGCATTGGGAGAGCTTTTAGGGCTGCCAGGTAGATGCCAGCTTCTCTGCGAGGTGCTACCTTCATCCCAGGGCAGCCGTCTTCATTCATGTCCTCTGTCCACCCTCACGTTCCTCTACAACACATGGGCTGGGCCCTGTAGGGCTGAGCTGGCAAGACCCCAAATGAGGAAAGACTGGCAAAATTAAGGAGCTGATAGGAGGTGTCCAAGGGACAGGAAATACCTTTTCATTCAGCACTCCCACATGGTTTATTTGTAATGGGAAAACAGCATCCGTTGTCTGCAGGATGCCATCTGTGACAGAGGAGCTGGGCTGACCCCAGGAACCACACACAGCAACATCATCACTCTAGAAATGCTGCAGTATTTTCAGCTGTAAGCATAGGAGCTACCAACCTCCACACCTTTCTCCTGCCCAGACTAGCACTTTTACACCCTGCCTCAAAACTGGGACAAAAAAACCCAAAACAAGAAATAACAGCAAAAATAGGTAACATAAAACCCAGAGAAATCCTTGCTCAGGCAATAGATAAACCATAAACAAAAGCACTCCTGGAAACTCAGCTGGCTGTGGACAGCTACAGCAAAATGGATGTTGTGCCCTTAAGGGCTCTTGTATTCCTGTGGTCTTTCATTCACAGCGCACGATAAAGCAGAGGATTAAAGGGCAGTCTCTAGCTATGCGGGCAGCAATAAATGAGACTCTTCTTGGAAAAAGCAAATAAATAAATAAAGACTGGAGCTCCACTGGCAGAACAGCCTTGCTTCTGAATCATACATCTCCAGCATCATTCCCCACTTGCGTGTCTACCCATAACTGTGCCAGTATAGGAGGGATAGGGCTTGGAGGCATTACCCATGTACCCCCTTGCTCTCTTAAGTTTCCCCTCCTTGCTTTGTAGCTAGGATTATATAGACCCTCTTGGTGCCTTTTTTCCCCAAATTTAAAATGGAGATGAGAACAACACCCCACATCTTGAAAGGACTTTGTGCACGAGAGGTAAAAGTCACTCACTGTATGCATGGCACATACTCTTAGGTCTTTAAAAGAAGGGAGTAGAAAATAGTTTCAAACTGGATTGACCAGAGCACTGGCCAAATGCACACCCTGGTCTCCGGGTCTCTGTTTCCAGACATTCCCTGACAGAAGTCCATGGAGGTGGATACTCGTGGTGAAGAGAGAAAAAGCACGTGGCTTCCATTTCACTATGCTTGCACCATGGCAGTCAGTCCTCCAGGTCTGGGTCCTGAACCTTTCCATCCTATAGCTAACATTACTTTGACCAAAGCACTGCCTGTGCAGTCATGCTGCATCCTCTGCCATTCCTGGGACACTTCTTTAAAGGCAAAGCTGGACAACAGCGCTGTTTTGTGTAGGGTTTGGAAATCCAGCTTCACGCTTGCTTGGAGTGAGGCTTGAAAAAGGCACGCTGTCCCCCAAAATGGACAAATACATACATATTTTCAGACAGGTGAGAATGTTTCATTTGGACTTGAATTTTTTTTAAATGTTGTATTCCAGTTCTGACACTGAATTTAAAATACTCAGCATGAACAGTCATCTCTAAATGCTAAATCAAAATGCTTTGTTCAATAATGATCAAAACATGACATTTGCTTATTGAAGGTAGAACTAGTGCCTCCCTCTCTGCTTTTATTAGCAAATTAAATTCTGCAAGAAAAAATGGGAATAGTTTCACAGTTTTTCATTTTCTGAGGGATGCAGGTCCTGTCTGAGCCCAATCCTTTCAGACTGCTCCAGCCACCCAAGCACTCTTTCACTAAGAGGAATAGGGACCAGTGAGGAGAGGCATAAAGGTGAGTACAGATCACCCCTAACAGAGCATCCCCCAGGGTAATATAGGGCACATAGGCTAAATTAATAGACCTGGGAGTGCCTCTGAAGTTGTAGGTCAGCATGTGCATTGCAATTGCTTCTACCCCCTTGCTGGAGCGAGATGTGGGCCTATTTCCCCTCTTCCATGTAGGAAGGCATCCCAAGGATGTGAGGCAGAGCTCATGCTGCTCTTTGGCCAGCCTTTTGTCAGGATAAATGTGTCCCTGGGACACACCATGGTGCAGCCTGTGTTTGTCTGCTTTGTCCTCCACAGCCGTGACAAAATCTTTCATTGCAGACCCCAGGACTTCTGTGAGATTTCCAGAAGCCTTCCACCTTGGGTGCTGTGGCCTCTCCTCTCTGCTCCCCTACAGTGTCCCCACAGGTCTCACCCCACCTTCTCCCCTGCAAACGTCTTCACCTCTCACACAGAGGCACTATTCAAAATTAAGAAAGGTGGTAGGAGCCAAGAGGACAAGGGTCTATCATTTCTGATCCATTACTGGCTAGGATCTCTGGGAGGGCAAAACTTTTGTCTTCCTGCTCTGGGTATACAAGTTTCTTCCACCAGAGCTGAAGACCTTTAGGGGCTGTGATACCCAGCTGACTGGATGCTAACGCAGGCTGAAAGGGGCAGGTAAGAGTTCATACGCAGATACGGGAACCGTGAATGCTGAGCTGACAAGAATGAAAGCAGTGAAAGGACCTGAGAGTGGCTAAGCCTGCAGCAAAGGTCTGGAGAAGAGCCTTGTAGGACACAGAGAGGTCCATGATGTGGCTGTGGCTGAGCAGAGTGAATTGTCCCACCTGGCATAGTAAATGCCTGGACCTTTGGCTCTTCAGGCTTCTTTGCGTTCAGCAGGTAGTGATGACTGCCCACTCCACACTGGCCCTGCCTGAATGTCATTGCTGTGGGTTTGTTTGCTGCCTGAACCTCTTCTGAGAAGGTAAAGTGCTGGCTGGACTACTGGGCACAGGATCCCTGGCGTTATTTAATCTTGTTGAACAACTTCAGCCAAACACTGCATGGTTGTATGGGTATTGTGGATCCAGCTCTGCCATGGGGCAGAGGGACTCAGGCTGTGGCTGCCATCGGTGGTCTTGGTTCAGGAAGAAAAGTGTTGCTTCAGGGAGTAACTTCCACGCAGAATAAGTTTAGCAAGTTAAGTTTAGCAACTTAGCCCGTGGGCCTGTTTGTAGTATTCTTGCTTACAGACTGTTGTATCTGGGTCTGAAAGATGACTCTGTTGGTAGGTAGCCATCCATCCAGGAGAAGAACTGATCAGTCACTACTTTAAGAAGCGATCCCAGAGCTGTATTAATGTGGCTTCATGTTAATCTCTTCTTACCTCTGCTTCTGGCTCCCTACAGAGCTGGAGACACAGCAAAAGCAGTCTCATCCACTATGCATGGGGGATGACCCCCCTGCAGCCTCATCTTTGACTACGGAGTTGACTTCTCTTGCTACGGCCACAAAGGCATGCCATGGACCACAGCCTCCCACCTCCAGGAGTAACGTGTCTGTGGGGATGGAGGCTGTAGTAGGAGGACTGATGGGACAGAAGGCAGTTGGAAAAACACAGCCTGGCACAGAGCTGAGGACTTTTTCCATCCTTTACTAGACAGCACAATTTATGCAGCTGGTGTGGGAGATCCTACCAGCTGCCTACGAGGGAATCTCCTGCCGTAGCGTAGAAGCTGTGACAGGCAGGTGAGTGCTTCTGCCTCTGCCCACGGATGGGAACTTAACCCAGGGACACCAGGCACTTGATTCCAGCACAGGGCTTAGTGACAGGGAAGCATCATTCTGATTATAAGGTATCACCCTCAAAAGCATAAGATGCAGTTCACAAGGCAAAAGGATTTCTTTTCCCCCTCAGAAAATATTAATTATGTTGCCCTCATTAAATACTAAACACATTGATCCACTGGAGCAGAGAGCACCATATGGTTACTCATGACAAAATACATCTCTGGAGCCCTGGTGCAACAGTGGGAAACTGCATGGAGATGGACGTGGTGAAGGATTGTGGAGTTGAAAGGACATGTGTGAAAGGCCAGGTGCTGCTCTGACTGCGCTGGAAGCCAAGCTCCTTTCCTGCAAAAAGGGAAGGGGCTCAGAGCCCGGTCCAAACCCCATGGCTCTTTGTTCAGCAGTGGCATGCTCATTCTGCGGAGAGCTGCCGGAGCTGCGCTGGAGTTCAGTAGGCGCATTCAGCCTCTGCAGAAATGCCCGCTGGTGAAAGCAGCACACATGCACGTGTGCTGGCTGGCCCGCTCTGCTCTCTTATTGAATAATCAATGCAGCATTAGACAAAAATAGGTCCCATCTTTCAGGAACGGACGGGTGGCATGTCTTGGCTTTGTTGAGCATCTGCTGTTCCTGGATAGCGGCCAAGAAGTCAGTCAGCAGATCAGCTGCGCAGCGTTGCTTGTCCTGCTGCTGGGCCAGGTACAGGACCCTGAATGACTGCTCTTGAGGGACAGTCCTTGCCCAGCTGGACTGAGAGCCCCACAATGCACCCTGTGGGGACTGTTCCTGTCTCCACACCTCCCTTTACAACTGATAAATCAATTATTTGCTCAGTGATTTTTCAAGCATGCATGTTGTGGCTGAATGTATGCAAACAAGGATTCACAGTGCAGAAAAAGGGAACTGGCTGACTAACGTTATCCCAAGTGCCTGCTCTGATGATAGGGCCTTGATCTGGTCACTCCAGTTAGCTCCTGGTAGCTCCAGTTTGCAGGCAAACTGGGCAAGAAGTGCATGAACAGCACGGCAAGCAGTGAATTAAGCTGAAGGTCATGGAAGACTTCTGCGTACTCTCATGGGTGTCTTCCGGGTATGTCGAAGCCGTGCATGTTTGCTGTCTGGGTTGGTCTCAGGTTTCTCCTCTGATGACATTTGCTGAACTTCTCTGCCTTGTACTCTGCCTTGAGGGTGTCATCAAGCCAACGCATGGGCTTGGTGCTTCCCCACAACTGATTCTCTGTAGCAATTCTTCCTGCTTTGTACCTTGGGGGACTATGCAGACCTGAATGAAAACATCTGCTTTCCTTTTGAGAATCTGATCAATACAGATGAAGACCCTGAAGACAGGTAATTTCTCAGTTTCTCTTTATTTTATTGGGACTTTTACTCCTAAATCCTTTGAATGCTGAGGGCCCAAGTGACCTGGCTAGAAAACACCCTGAGGCCACCTCAGCCTGGCATTTCCTCTAAGAAGCAAAGCTCATTTAAAACAAAAACACATTAGTCTTGGCAGGAAGTTTGAATTGTGACTGTCTCAAGGAAGCTCCATTCATTACTGTTCCCATTGCACTATGAAAGATCAAATGCTGTGGATCAGTTTTAATTGGCTATTGATTTCTTATGTTATTACCTACGGTTGTCCTGAGATGCCATCAGACATACTGGATGCTTTTGATTATTCTTGCTGGCAGCTGGGATTAAAAACAGCGGGCACACACTTCCTGATCTGTAATGGATTGCCATGGTGTGCCAACAAAAATCGTTGGCAGGATGAATGGTCCTGCTTTGCCTGTCTCTTGTGCTATTGAGCTGCAGTGCAGTTACTGTTGTGAAGGCAAATACCCTCAGGGACTGGCTGCCAAGGAAAGCGAGGGAAAAGCTTCAAAGAGCATGGGGATTTAGTGCTTGCAAAAGTGCGCCGCTGTCAGCACCAAGGCAGGGTGAGTCAGAGAGCAAGGACTGGGTGGGCATGGACAAAGCAACAGTCTCCACCAGACAGTGATCCAAGGAGAGACAGATCAGATGATTGCTTTTGCATCGCTGGGGATAAGCCCCCCTCTTGCCAACCACAGGGATACCCCTGTGTGAGCACGAGCAGGACTGTGCACACAAACCGTGACAGTGACAGCCCTGTGCACACAGCCTGCTAATGGCCTTCCTGAGATGCGCTTCCCCCTTGGAGCCGATCTGGTGATGCCTGAACCTAGACTGTGACATGCTCTCATTAGCTGGCAGAGTTCCTCCTTGTTTCATGGGAGATGGTTTCCTGTCCTCCTGACCCGAAATGACACCTTAATCTACAAACGCTGACTTTCCCTAATTGCACCTTGACAGAGAGTCGGGCAAACCCCTCCTTCCCCCTCAAAGGACTGTCATTTAATTAACAGGCAGGTATCTCTCAGGATTTACAGCCTACATCTAAGCTGCTACTCTCCCTACTCAGTAACTCAGGCCTGTGAAGGCTCAGTCCATTTATCTCTGCATTTCGATAACCACAGTTCTGCTAATCCCTCTCTATGCCTGCTTTCTGGATTTACCTCTCATGGACCCATGGAGAGAGCAGTTAATCAAATGAACAGTCCCCATCTCACTTTTCATTCACTTCCTAGTTGCTGATCTCAAATGCCTGTGTTGTAGATGGCTTCATAGCAGACCAATACCTACGCTGGCACCATTACCAATTTCTAGTTTAATCCAGCTCTCATATCTGTCCTACAGACATGACCAGAGATAGCACACATGAAAGAGAGAGAGATCAGAATCAAAGAGGTTGGGGCTGGCTGGATATGAAGAAGCATTTAGTCTGTTCCTCCTTCACAAACTGAGATCATCTCTCCTCAACCTGTTCTTGACATATGTTTTCTAATAGGTTCTTAAAAAAATATCCAGTATTGGAGACTCCCACAAATCCCACACAATCCTTTCCAGTGCTTCCTGCCCTCCTGTTAGATGTCTGAGAGCAAAGGGGAGAACAATGTTGAAAGACCAGATGGACGTAGCTTCTGGTACTTGGGGCCATACCACCTGTCCTGCTGGTCGTCAGGAGCAGATTCATTTTACTTTGATTGGGGTTTTGTTTCCATGGTGGGTGAACGGGTAGCCGATGGTGTCTGTCACTTACAACTGTTTTTGTGGAGCATGGTAGGATCTAGCGAAGTCCAAAGAAAACTAGTGTATTACTGAATGTGAGTGGCTGAGGGTCAAACCCAAGACCCCTGGATTTTGATGCATGGATCAATAGTCTCTGAGTTAACAGCCATATTTTGAGAGCTCAGCTTGGAGATGATCTGGCTATTTCAGATCAAGTACAGCTGAAGTGAAGATAACAACAACCAAATGATCTGTGCTTAGGGAGCTATATGTGCAAGTAAGCACTCATGCCCTCACCTTTGACTCCACATTGGAAAGACCAATGATGCCATGGGATTGCCCATGCAAATTGCCACAGATATCTCTGTCTTGCAAATTGTTACTTAAGTCCCTTAGTGACTTGGTAGAGAGGAGATCACACCAAACGGCTGGGCAGTTGCTGACTAGGTGCGTGTTCCCTGTCTGACGATAGTCAGGATCTCTGCAGATTTGGTGTCTTCTCCAGCTTTGAGACTCTACAGTGCCAGAAGAAATGTTCTGCTGAGCACCTCCAGTGACAGGCTGTGTAAATGGCCTCCTGGACAAACGTCACTGGCTACTCAATGGACATGAGACATCCAAGGACAACTGAAGTGCGAACTGGCAGGAACTGCAGAGGACCTCTGCTTCAGCACATCTGCTCTTTATTAAATACCTTGTCTTTCAAACCTCTGCTCCTCTGCCAGTGAAAGCAAAACTTGGGGTCAAACTGGGGGAAGGAACAATTAGAATTCATAAAATTGGTGTAGGACCTACAGTATAACATTCTGCTAGCTAAGGCTGCCCAGCCTGTTACCAAACAATGTGCAGACAACATGTGTGTTACATTAGCTGAAAAAAACAAGTGTGGTAGAACTGAGTGCACTTAATGTCCTGCTCTTTCCCCATCACTGAGCATTTCTTAGTTCCTAAATCTTTCCTACCCACCCACAGGCTGGAAAGCAAAAGGGGAAAAGGGCTGGGACTGCGGAGGAGCAGACACCAAAATGCACAGACAGCACCCTGGTATTTCAAGAACTGTTGTCACTTCAATTACCTATGAGAGGTTTTATCCTGAACTTGCAGAAGTGGAACTAAAGCCCAGGGAGGAGTAACAAGAGGCTTCAGGCCATGCTGGCAGTCAGGAGCAGAACTCTGAATTTCTGGAGCCAGCTTTGCCCAGCTGTGATCAAAGACCCTGCGCGAGGCTGCAAGGTTTGGGAGAAGCATAAAGAGAGGGAGAATGGCTGTTCCACAGTGAGGAATTCACTGTGAGTCTTCTAGGGAGCTGGCATTGCTGCATCCATCACAGTTGAGCAAAGCCATAACGAATGAGGAATTAAACTCAGTCACGGAGTTCCCTTTGATCAGCCCCTTCTGCTGACCTGACCTGGCCTGGCCTCTCCACAGGACAGACCAGCCTTTTGGCTAGCATTAGCGCAGCCCCTGAAATCAGCAGGGCTGGAGAGAAGTCATTCAGAGGAGGGACGTGACCGCATCGATAGCCAGGGAGTCACAGCTCCCAGTGAAGACCTCATTTGTCACTTGGTTCAACCTGGGCAGAGAGAAGGAGGAGGCAGGGAGGAGCGTGAACACCAGATCTCAGCTAGCACTGCTCAGAGCTGCCCTTCCCCTTTACTGCAGACCTGGGAGCAGCAGCACCTGGGATTGCAAACGGTATTGATGCACAATACAAGCAAGTTTTACACTGGAGCGTGGCAGGGGCAGAGGGCTGGCTGCATGCACATATGAGCTTTTCTAGGGAAACGTTTGAAATGTATGAAAGGCTCACATGGTCCAGAACATCATCTGTCCTGGTTGAGCATGGGTGGGCTGCCTGGCAGCACAGGCAGACATGTTGCACACAAGTGGAGCCATCTCTGGGTGGACACTGCTCTGAGGTGCTGGGCAAGAGAAGCCACATACAGACATGTTAACTCACTGCACCTGTAATGCTTCCCACGTGCTTTTGAGTTTGTGGGAAAGCCAGCATGCCTGGCCCACCAGGAGAGCCAGCTGCACAGGGCACAGGGAGGAGCGTGAGACAAGGGGCTGCCCCAAGCCACAACTCTGAAATGTTCCTGGGAACAGGATGGCTGCTTACTCTTTGGCTGGAAAAAATCAAAGCTCCCAGCTTAGAGCGTTAAGCTCGATGGTGACATCAATGGAGATGGAAAAGGGGCTTTTTTTCCCTTCAGAGAAGGTGGAGAAGAGAAATAGAGGCCAGGCCCTTAAAAATATTAATAAGAAAGAAACAGAAAACCTCAAATCCAAATCTGTCTGCCCAGTTCTCCTTCAGTTCATGGCTGGCGTGGTTTGTTCGCCGCCATGTGGGAGGATATATCTCCTATTGACAGATCAGCTAATCAGTTCCCCTCAGCTCTTGAAGCTTTATCAAAGCCAATTAATCATGTTACTGACGTCCACTCAGGCCATGGCTCTCAACCTCTGTCCTCTGCCAACAAGGGGACACACACGCACACTGCACACACACAGGGATCTTTTTTTCCCACTCCCAATCACACCAGCAAGAGGATGTCCCCAGTGGCTACTGTGCCAACATGTGCTGCCCATCTCTCTTTCATCCCACTTTGCCACCCCTTCGTTCCTGAAGACATGTGGTAGCTCCACCAGCATCTCATGGAGGAGCAGGATGATGTCTATAGGCCAAGCTCACATCTTCTTGTCAGCACAGCGGTGGCAACAGTGGGAGGAATTGGTTGGGGTTTCAGCAGGCCCAAGTCTTGTGCTGGAAGGATGCTGAAGCCAACAGCCATTTGAACCCAGATACCAGGGTGTGCTGTCCAGACCTCTGTCCCTGCCATTGGGTTTGTTTTACTTCTGTACTGCTGCTCTGGGATAATGTCTGTCCTGCTCCTCCTGAGGGCTGAAGTGGGGGCTGTGCTCCTTTCTCTGGAGTGGCCCTACCCACACAAACACAAATCCACCAAGTCAGGAGGACTGTCTTGTCCCACCAAGTTTCTGGGAGGCTCCTTCTGCCTTTATACCAATGATGGAAGGACCCAGGCACAAGGAGCTCTCCGGGACCTTCTTTGCTTCCTGGCAGGCCCACTTGAACTGATGTTATCTGGTGGCCTGTACTTGGGTGGACACTGCTCAGGAGCACATTTGGAGGTGGCTGGTGTTCACTGAACTGTTTCGGTAACCACCACTCTTTCAATGGCCTGGCTGGTGAGTGCCTCTGCCTGTACGTATCGTCAGCTACGTCCCCCCCATCCTGCAGGCCTGCACTGGGGCTACAGCTCTTGCTCTCAGGGAGACCTTCTGGGGCCAGGCTGCCAGCACCTGCTTTGCTGTCTGGGCTTGCTCAGTGTGGGGCAGCTTCATCCTCAGAGCTACTCTGCACCAGCAACTTGACAAGGACCCCAGGCTGGGCCATGACCTGGGCTGGTTGGGACTTGAAGCTCCAGGGTGGGCCAAAGAAGGGGCAGCCACCCCTGCCTGGCAGAGAGACTGGGCTGGAGAGCCAAGGAGTTGCATGTGGAGACCCCCTGCCGTACCCGACCATGGGGCAGTCCCTAAATTAGCTATTCCAGAAAGAAAGGAATTTCTCAAAAGCCTTACACTCCCCAGCCTCCTCCAGACCTCCTCACCCTCTTCTTGCTCTGAAGAGAGATTTGTTTCTCTCTGGGGTTGCTGCAGGTCCCTCTGCCAGCCCAGCCAAGGGGGGCTGCCCAGACGAGCAGAAAGGACTTTAATTTAGGTGTCGCAAAAGCAAAGAGGAGGAAGAGCCGGGGAGGCTCAATCTAAGCCGAGCTGTACTGGCTGGCTCTCCATGCCATCTCCCACTCCTCTCTGCGGGTTAGCAGGCGGGTGACCTCGGCCGTGCCATGAGATGCGATCACCCACCTATACAGACAATGTCCATGAAGCCGTACATTCCATAGCAGATCTGGAAGAGCAGGTCCTGGCGCTGCCATTTGGCCGAAGGACTGAAGGTCGACCAGATGAGCCACGAGATACTGGCGATGAGGAAGAGGGAACCCAGGATGGCCGCTGCTATCTGAACCTTCTCAATGACTGTCAGAGAGATGGCCTGCCACTGCAAGGGGAGGCAACGGGGAGAGGAGAGGGGACAAGGGGGAGGGAGGAAGGAAAAATAGAAGAGATTAGTTATGTGGGGAGCATTGCTGTTTTACATCATTGTGGTGGTTTTGGAGGTCTCAAAGAGCAACTATGACTTATATGTGCACCCTGTGCATAGATGCTTTTATCTGGTCCACATCTGGGGTGGAGCATGGCAGTTGTTCAACAGTGCATGGCCCCATGTTTTCTGTCAGCATTGCTGAAGAGGAAATGGGGAGGAATCCTGCATCTCACCAGGAAAGCACAGAGACCTGAGGGAGGCAGGACGGACTGGGTGCGAGACACCGAAAGTAACATCCCCATGACAGTAGGTCTGTGGTGTCCATCACAAACCAGGACATTCAGTTGCTACCTCAAATAGAGGCCAGGCAGCATCCTTGGCCAGGGCATCCTATTACCATGAGAAGTGTCTCAGAGAGCCAGGCTTTTCTTCGGAGGCCTCCCATGAGCTGGCTTTGTGCCACTTCATGAGATCTGACAGGATCACAGCATTAGGTAGGATCTCGCAGCGGCAACACACATCCCACAAAACTTGTTACAAACAACACAAGTTGCTTGGTCAGGATACCCTGCCTTTAGGTCATGACATGTTCAGGCTGTGTTCCAAGGTAAACGCCAATGCTTCTTCCTCAGAAGAAGAAAAAAATAGAAATAACTCCCCCAAATCCATTCACTATGTCAAATAGCTTTGTATAAGCTACAGTATAAATATCCTAAGCCCAGATTCCTTCCTGTCATCCAGCATAAAACCTCCCCACTTAGATTTACACTGCTGAGAGAACTGCCCTGTAAAAACCAAGAGCAGAAATCGCTTTCTTTAACAAGACTTGGGGACATGGTCTGTAGCCCCTCCTGCAAATCAGAAATCAAACGCGTAAACAGGCTGGGGAGAGACAGCCTCTTCTGACATCGAAGTATATAGGCAACCTTTAGCTGTGAGACACATGCCCTTGAAATCTCCATGGACTGGCAGAAGGATAAATAAAGGTGAACTTCAACCTCCCACAGGTGTAGAGGATTCAGAGGAATTAAAAATGTTTAGCCTGGATTCAGCCCAAATTCAGCGTCCCTGTGAGGTGATATCTCTGGTGAGCCCTCAGCATCCTGCCCATTTGTCAAACGGGCTGGGACAGCAGGGTCACCCATCAAGCCTTGTCCCATTCTTTTGCAGGGCAAGAAGGGAGTTCAGTTGCTGGGTCCCCCTTTAATGCCCAGGCCAGCCAGGAGTTACCAGTGTTTTTTGGGAGGTAGGGAGGACTTTGAACCCTGATTGAAGAGCAAGAAAGACAACAGGTGACTTGTGCTGGTACAGGCATGCATGGCATTGCTACCAGTCCAATGACCAAACCCCTGAACCAAATGCACTTCTCTGCAAAGGGCTGCCTTTGGAGAGGAACAGACAAGAGTTTCAGCCTGAGGCTGAGGTCTGCAGGTTGCAACTGGAAGGAGATTGCCTGGCTTGGCTCAGAGTTGAGCTGAAGTTTCTGCCCCTGCCAGCCTTGCTCCTTGGCTTACGTCCTGCAAGGGCAGACAGCCCTCAAATTGTATGTCAGGGACGTGCAGCATCAGTGAGGTGGGTGGTACCAGCTTATTTCGTAGCTGGCCGCAGTAGATGGCCATAAAGCTGCTGAACAGAAGAGAACCTGTTCACCACTGAGGCAGGACTGTGCTCAGCTAATCCCAATCCCCTTCCTGCCATCCGCTCCAGCAGCTGGCCCAGCCAAAGGCAAACACCGAGCACTGGGGACACTAAGTAGTCTCTTAAACAGCCTGTTCCCACCCTGCCATAGCCTGACCCGCTCCACGCCTCCACCAAATCCAGCCACACCAGTGGGCCCTTTGTACCACGAAGAAGTTGAGGTAGCGAACTGCCCTCCTCTGAGGGCTGGGAGCTTGGTGGTGCCAGTCGCAAGGGGAGGGTCAAGGGGTGCTGGAGTCCACAGGAGATGCACAGCTGTGCCACTCCTCTCCCCTCATGAGACAGAGCAAAGGCCACCTCAGAGCTGAGAGGGGGTGACAGACCTCCCAGCACCCGTCAACCCCAAATTTGGGTTCTGAGGGTGGGACTAGCAGCTATGCTGCCCTCCCATCAGCTCCTCAGCTTCGTCCTCAACAGCACCATAAGCAGATGCAGGACAAATCCGCAACCAGTGCCATCAGCCCAGAGCTCCGGGACTAGAAGCACATGGCAGGGGGGAGTTGGGTAAGTGCATGGGGTTGCATTTTCACCCCTGTAGCTTCCCCCAGACCTCGTCTCCCCTTCCACTAACTCTGGCAAATGCCGAGGGGATGGGAGTGCAGGGAGCCCGGTGCACAGCCTGGTGCTGCATGTGAAGGTTTTACTGCAGGTCCCTCATGCTGACCCATGTGCGCCTGTGCCAGCCAAATCATTCTGCATCATTTCTCTCTCGAGAGGAGGTAATGGACTGGCTCCTCACCATCTGTCTGGCACACTGCAAGGCCTGTGATGGCAACAGGTCCTTCCAAGGTAGCAATTAAAGACAGAAAAAGAAGGAGCTGTTTTCTACAACTAGCAGCCACGTACAACTAGCACCACAGCTTTGCAGAGTCAGGGAGGCTTAGGTGTAGTACTAATACACTGTGAAAAGGGATGTGGCTCAGGGCACAGCGAAGTTACACCTGAGTGCAAACTTCAAACCCCGCTCCCTTCGGTTGGAAACAGAGAGGCTGGAACACAGGCAGGGCCACTGCCTGACGTTGCTCAGCAGGCAGCAGCTGCTGGGAAGTTCGCTGCGGCGATAATGAAGAGGCTGGAGTCTGTCAGCCATGCCAGGGGGTAGGAGACTCTCCCCCAGCATCTGGCACTAAGTGACAGTGACACACGCAGCAGCAGTCCTGACTCTGTTCAGGAGGTGGCACTGAGGTGTGATTACCCTCTGGCAAGGAAGTAAATGGGTCAGAGCTGAACACTAGGGAAAATAACCAGCTTGCAGAAGAATTTAGTATTTTCCAGGGAAAAAAAAAGTAAGAAATAAATATTGTATTTCCTCTCTGGCAACCCTGAGAACTGCAGTTTAGCATCACACATCTAGCCCGAGCCACCAATAACCGGAGTCATTATTTTTCATCTTTTAATTCCATTTTGCTACACATCCTAGGATATGAGGTTTGCACAGAGAGAAGAAAAGGAGTGAGACAGAGGATAAAGCATGTTACCCAGTGAGAGTGCAGACAGAAGGGTCCAAGAGCTGTTCAGAGGTGGAACGTGCTGGTGAATTTCAGTTGCAGGAGCTGAGCCTGATGCATCCCTGCACCGGTGGCCTCAGGAGCCCACCTCAATCACAGCACTGTGCCTTTCAGATTTCATAACAGCCCTTAGAAAATCACCCATTCTCCTAACCCCTCTCCACCATCATTACAGCCAGCAAACCAGGGATTTGGTGGGTGACCCTATTGTCCTCAGGTCACTGCTAGAGCTGCAAAAAAAGGTCTCAGCAACGCTGCAGAGTCCCTTTACCAGCACATCTGAAACCCCCAAAGCTCTTTGAATGCCTGGCTGCAGACACAGCCCCTCCCTCCAAATCTCCAGCTCCAACATTCAAGCTCTAGCAAGGTCAGAGTGTCAAGCAATCCCACCTTGTGGGGAGAGACCTAAAACCGAGCCCTTCTTTCCTCAGTTGATAATGACTGTTGAGTCCCAAGTAGCTGCTGAGCTGTACTGAAGTGCACCTTTAACAACCGGCAGCTCACCCAGGCTGTCAATCAGGAATGTGACCTTTAGGCAGGTAGAGAGCTCTACAGATACTCTGCCAGTGCTGAACAGGGCAGAACTAAGGACTTGGTGGCACCAGAAAGCTTTAAAGGCTCCTGCAGGATAACAGGAGCAGCTTTGTGAGCTCAGGGCTTACAATGGCTTCAGAGCATGCCCAAGCAACTCTCTGCAACGGCTTGCCACCTGTGCTGGAAAAAGGGTTCAGTCCCTCCAGACCATTCTGAAGAAATGTCCTCATTCACTCAGGAGCTGTCTGTCTGTCCTCTGCTACCATCCCCCTTGGCCGAATCCTTTGGCACACCACCCAGATGTGCATGTACAGAACTCCACGCTCTCTTGGACTGATTAACCCAAAGTTTCCCCATTTTCCCCAAATCGTAAAGCTCTGCGACCCAGATGCCTCAGAAAGGGTTTCTTGGGAGCCCAGGTCTGACATTTGCAATGACCCTAGCCAGGGGCCAAGCTGGGATTGGTGCCTGCCAGTCATGTCACTCTTGTTCTTTTGCACTGTTTCATAACCTACATGTTGTACTTGGGACAAACCTGTTTCCCTGTTTGCTTCAGTGCTTCTGTTCAGAGGCTTGTGAGTGAAAACTCCCGCTGCTAATGTAACGCAGATTAATAATGTCATTACTATAGTATTTAAGGCCTGATCCATAGTTCCCTTTCTTTGGCACCAGCAGTCTCCAAAGGTTCCTAAGCACCAGCATGAGCAGATCCAAGGCAGATATTTACCTGCAGAAGATATCTATGTCTTACTGCAGCAGCTTGCAAAGAAGACTTGCTTGCTGGAAAAGCCTTCCTACACTCCTCTGAGAGCTCCCCCATGCCTGCCTCAGGCAGTTCAGTTTATTTTTATTGCTGTATCTGACACGTCCCCTTAGTAAGTATCATTAACATCCTGAGCTGTGCTAGTCAGCAATTTAATTTTCAGACCCAGGATCACAAGCAAGTGGAGTTTTTTCCTGGAAGGTTGGAGTGGACCATTCCCAGGACTGCTTAGGTCTGGCTCTCCCCTCGCTGCTGTCCCGAGGCCCTGGCCATCCTCCTCAATTATCTTTTGTAGGATGGCTTTTCTTTTTATGAATTCACCAAGCAAAGTTATGCCACCGCTGTGATAGCTTCCCTGCTGTACATTTACAGATGCTGTGGCTTATTCAGATACTGGAAAGACAGCAGGGAGGAAGGAGGGTCCACTGGGGCTGTGTTATGGAAACATGCAGTGATGAAACCCCCTCTCCTCCATGTGCCAGAGCATCTGGTAGAAGTCAGTACAGTTTAGTACAGTATAGCCTGAGTTTCTAGGTATGCTAGAAAGCCCCTGTTATAAGGCACAAGTCTCTCTTGCTGTGATTGCACCCATTGCTTGCAGGCTGCAGATGCAGCTGGAGCTCAGTGGGGACCAGCCAAAGCTCATACTCAACACAAGTGATTCAGCAGGTTGGGACAACCAGGAGACACCAGTGAACTTGCCTCAAGCTTTTTAGCTCAGGAGCTGCGGCTGAAGTTCAAACACCCTGGGACCTCAGCCACTTTTCTTGCAGATGTGGGTGTCCTGGTGAAGAGGCCATATAAACAAACACTCATCAGCTCTTAACAGAGCATCACCACAGTCAAAATAGAGCCAGAGGAGAACTGGGACCGGATCCCAACCCCAGCACTGAATAACTGAGGACCTTTGGAGCTGAAACAACCCACAATACAGGAAGAGTCAGAGATAACAACTGTAAAGCAGAGTTGAACTCCCCGAGACTGCAGACAGTTGTAGGTCTGGGTAGGTTGGTTCAAACAGATTTTCTGTTTGCTAAAATCAGAGCATCAGAGTGGATGTGGCTCAGGAGCGGCTACAAAGGAGCTTTATAGATGAAATCCACTGCAGAGTCCAATCACAGCAGATACCTACTCTACTATGTATCAGCTCCAGGGTGCCTGCAGTACTATCACATGCTTCTAAAACCCTGTGTCTTCAGGGCCTTTTTAAAAATCATAGGTTTTGCACAAATATTGCAATGGAGAGGAGCATTTAAAGCCTCCATGTCCATGATTCCTGTCTCAGTGACTGGCAGACTGGAGAGCAGGAGGATGGAGGGAGGGATGGATGAATGGATGGATGGATGGATGGACGGACGGACAAAAGCTCTGGATCTTCTGGTTGCTCACAGCTGGTGGCATATTTTTGCTCATTTGCTGCCTGACTGCTGCTTGGCAGGACACCTGCCATGTTGTCCAACAACTTTAATCCCCCAGTCTCAGTGGGTTTGCAGTGTTGTTGCTTTAAGACCTTTGCTCTTAAATGCCTGCAATCGAGCGATGGGGGTGGGTGGGTTAATTTATAGAGATTCATTCTGCCAAAATACCAGACTAAAGGCTTCTCTCTGGTATGAGACATCATAACAGCCTGGAGGCTGGAAGGAGTCTGTGTTAATTATGCATGAACCATGTTCCCCCGGCTGTAACTTCTCTGCCCACACCACGAGTCTCCACACACATCTGGCCCGTGCCGTGCCCCTAGGCACTCCAGAAAATGTGCAGCAGATGTCAAAATGGGCAGAGAAACATACAGATCCTGGGGAACATGTGGGTGTCAGGTGTGCTGCTCTGCTCGGACCAATTGGACATGCTTCAGGGAGCCCAGGGCTTGCCAGCTGCCTGGGTTTGGCTTTCCAGTGGTCTGTCACATGAGAGGACATGACAGTTGCAGCAGGATAGTTGCAGGGGATAGGTAGGCCACATTGCTGGTTAGAATCTAGCCAGGCTCAGAGCATCACCCAAACAGGTTTCATTTGACAAGGAGGTGAGGTTTGTGTGGTCCTTGCCTGTATTACAGTTGGTCTGGAATAAACAGATGACCATGACTTCCTACAGCATTTGCCCTCCAAAACCTGTGCTTGAGAAATTCAGAGCTTTCTAGTAAGAATACAGCGGGGCAGAAGTTCCAGCCGACCCCGAGAAGAAAGGCCAGGGACTACTGCTTTACTTAGAGACATGCTTGTATGTCCAGGTCACCCCTGTTATCCACATGTGGAGTGAAGTCCGAGCAGAAAGGATGCTCTTCCCACCTGCACATGCTGTGACACATTGTTATGGCACATAGTGTCAGGCCATTGCAGCCCCTGGGTCCTCTCTGCCTCCCTTTCCCAGGGTCAGAGGATGGCGAGAGCCACCGAGGAATGAGGGAAACCCTGATGGCATGCATGGTGATGGGTTATGGGGGGCCCAAGCCCTTAGTCCTCGTGGGAAGTCCAGGCCTGGTACGTCAGCCACTTCCCATGGGATTTCACATACTAGTGCTAGTGTAGCATCTGCTTCCCAGAAGTGCCTTTGTGCTGGCACCAGACAGGGCGCCCAGGCACGCAGCTGTAACTCCACACACACCACATTTATTCCAGACCAAGTGGCTTTTCACTCCAGTTGCTTCTTCCCACCCTCCAAATCTCCCAGTGCTTCTGTGAGACGTGCTGTGAATTCTAAGCCAGCAACGTGAAGCCTCTGAGCCTGGGGTCTGCACGGTCCTCTGGGACGCTCGGTCCTGGAGCTGAGCTCTCTAACTCAGTTGCTCCTGCCACTCAGTTTTTGTGTTTGTGGCAAAGGCCAGCAGATCAGGCCACTTTCTAACAGGGGAGCCCAGAAAGAGCAATGCTTTGCACAGGCTTTTGAAACGTGTGTGTGGGAGGGGAGCTTGTCCGTGAATAGCTCCAACAAATTTTAGCCGAGTGAGGAGCAGGAGTGAGTCAGTGACCTGCTGCCCTGCACCACCTGAAGGTGTAGAGCATTTGGAGGTCATTCATTAAAGGCAGTGCTGGCTACACACACACTCGCAAATCTGCACCCACAAACCTTCAATGCTGCTCAGCATCGCACCCCGATCTGAGACACAGGAAGCATTAGGGCACTCATGGACCAGCTTTCTAGAAATAAACAAACACTGTTTTGTCCACATCTCCCCTCCTGTGTTTCAATCTGCTCTGAGTTACTAGAGCCAAGAAATTAAAACACCCTGGGTCTGGGGCTTGGGATGAAACTACTGATCTGTCCAGCCCACGGCACCCGGAAAATTGAATCAGAAGCTGTAGGGACTTGCAGAGAGCAGGCAGGCTTTTTCCTTCCCCCCAGCAAAATTTCACCATGACGCCCCACTAATTTCACTACTTCATTTAAGTCTGGAATCCTAAAGGGCTGTCCCTGTTTCCTCACTGTGGTTAGTGACCTCAGGCCTGAAAAAAGACACACAGAGACTGCAGTTTGAAGGAGAGAGCAGGAGTTTGCATTCCTCTCACCCCCATACAACTGGGCACCATCACTGGCAAGGTCTTTGCCTCCTGTTAGAGAGCAGAGCAACCAGCAGAGAGCCAAGCCAGGTCCTGGACAGACCAACACACTTATAGATATTGCCCCAGCCTCTAAACCACAGCATGCTGCTGTAATGTCTCTCCAGTCCAGATGATTCTAATTAAGCAGTAGTGCCTGGATATAATGTGCTTCCTTACCTCCGAGGCACTAATGGTGCTCAGCAAAGGCATGCAGCAATTAGTCCATCTTCAGGTGTTGCCCCCACAATAAATCAATAGCTATTAAGGATAATTTATCCCATTTTTTAACAGTCACACAACTTTCCCCATTCTGAATCTTGATTTCAGTTACCAGCCTGCAGCGGGGCTTATTAAACCACAATGCTTTTGAACCTGGATGAGAAAGAAGGTGGGTCCTCTGATGCCTTTCACAGCCACTTACATCAAGATGTGCTTTACCTGTTCTGTGCACATCTGCAAATGTCTACTGAGAATTAGGGTTGGAGAGATCAGAGCATCAGAACCAACACCCCTTGTGCCATGCCAGGACATATTTGATCATGGGGGAGCAGTAAAGTGAAAAGGGTGGCAGGATCAGAGAGGAGAGCTGTAAGAGCCCTCCATCTACCTCCTCCGTCCCTCATGCCAACAAAGAGGAGGCCCAGCAGGAGATCGGGGTTAACGGCACTACTCTAGACACACGGGGTCTCAAGATACTGCTCTGCCACAGACTGTGTGCCCTGTTGTAGCAAATCCTGTAACTTCTTCATTCCCATCTGCCTCTGGGGACAGTGGCATACCTGCGGTCTCCAGTGGATGAATACATTTGAAGGGCTGTTAGGTGTTACAGCACTATCGTGGTCACACTCCTGTTTTCAACAGGAGGAAAATGAATGTGGGAATTGTCAAAAGACAGAAGGAGCAGACTTCCGAGGGATGACCCCAGTACCACCGAGCAGAACATGGGGCCTCTTTGGACCAGCCCCTGACAACAACAAGTGTCTCCAACGTACAGATCACTGTGCGCAGGGAAGGAAAACCCACGCAGGTAAAATCCACTTGCTGCCAGAAACAAAAATAGAAATGATAATAAATAGACTTTGAAATGTCTCTAGTACCTTTACCTGCAGAGGGTTCTTTGTGCTTATGGCAATGACGTGATACTTGTAGTAACACAGCTCACAGCTCCAGCAGCCTCTCTCGCTAATCCATTTGATCAGACATGGCTGGTGCGTGCACTTCACTGATCCGTCACATCGACATGGGCTCAGCAACTCCCCCTGAAAAAGAGAGACAGCATCAGCAAGTCTCCCCTCCTCCCACAGGGCCTGAGCACGGCACAGCATGGCATAGCAGAAGCTCCATCATCCACCCATTTGCTCTGTGTTCCTTTTTACCTGGTTTGGCTTAGGTAACCGTGCTGCCTCCATCTATCTTCCCTCTAATAATTCTTGGCTGATGTTAACAGAGTTTGACAGGGTTGTAACGGTCTCAAATACTTGGGTCCTACAATTTTTTGCAGAGACAGCTGGGGTGAGGAAAGACACCTAATATCACTGCTGAAGGAAAAGCTAGATGAGCACAGCTCTTACTAGACACCAGAGCACTCACACTAGACCACAACGAGTGGGGACAGCTCTGTTGGCAACCAGATGCCACTGTTTCACTGCTCTTGTTTCTGTCTCTCTGCTACCTATTTTAGAAAGTGAGGTTGGCAGTGGGGATAGCTGCGAGACAGCCTCTGCTGCAGGCTGGTGTCCCGCTCAGACCAGGGCAGCTTCCTCGAGCCCAGCCAGGCAGGAGGGGGAGCACAGACACGGTGGCCCTTGGACTTTCTGCACAAGCTGGCTCGTGCCAGCCGTGGAGGTGCTGCTCCTCTCCGGGAGCTGGACTGAGCCCAGCACCATGCGGTACCTTCCAGGACTTGCCAGGCAGTGGGCATTTGCAGTGCTAGACACGGGTCTCTCCTTCCCAACACTCCCGGAGCAGGGGGAATGAACCTGACCATGGGTGGCAAGTGTGTGCTTTGGGTCCAAGTCTTTGTGTACCTGTAGCCCAGCAGGGAAAAGGTCCTCAAATTTCACCCCCCATCCACTTCCCCCAGACAGTCTGTGTCAAAAGGGAGTCATGCTGATGGATAGCCTGTAGGGCTGGCTATTTCTACCCTAGAAGCAAGCGAGATGGAGAACAAATTGTGTCCTCGCTTGTGACACACAGACATTTACGAGTGGTGGCTGAAACACTGATCCTCCTGGCTTGCTCCCTTGTTTCTGGTGTAGCTTTAAACAGGGGTACCCAGGAAACCTCAATATTATTCTGATCCAGCTGCTATTGTCCTGTTCACCATGGGACTAAATTCTCCTCTGCACACACAAGCTCAGGAGCTCATTTTACAGTCATTTGCCATTTCTTATTTAGGGAAGAACAGAGCCATTACATTTTACTCCCCACCTTTTAGTGTTTAAAAGCCACGGTATAGACCCCAATTGTGTATTTAGCTGTGCTCCAAGATTTAAAAACTTTTAAAGGCAGAATGAGAATATCTACAGGATGGGGAAGGCTGGCATCATACTTTCAGTGTTGGGGAGAGGATATTTCCTCTTACACCTCTAGATCAGCCCTATCATTACCAATGTAGCACAAGGATAACAGACCCTGGTGTCTGAGGCTGCTGGACACAGTAAAAGACATCCATCCCACCTGCCTTGGGTTAGGAAACCAGACCCTGCTCTTGCTAACGCTGGTGGGAAAGTGCCTTAGCTTTCAGGGTACCACGTCAGGTCTCAGGTCCTGAGGAACTGAGCACCACGCTGGGCAAGAGTGATACTTCTTTTTATGAAACCTAACGCAAACATGTTAATGATTTCATTTGCTTCAGCTAGGTGACCTAAAAATGTCATCTTCCATGAAATTTTAGCAAAACTGTAAATAACTGTTTACGTTACAAAACCAGGCTCAGCTGTACCTGTCACTGGTTTTCATTACACACAGGAGGGGACACAAAGGGAAAGGGGGAGCAAGGAGGGCTGTAGGATCCGTGAACCTTTTTCACCTGGAAAGGTACAACAGGACAAGCCAGGAGGAGGGAAGCAGGGAAGGATTAGATGGGAGGAAGGCGTGTGTGGGAAGGAGCGCTGACATTTAGCATTCAAACTCCCTGTGTGAGGTGCAGCTCGAGGAGCTCAGGTTCGGCTGTGCGTGTTTGTGCCCCTTGCTGGGGCTGGGGTGGGAAAGCACAAGTGTGATAAGGAAGCTGCGTGAGCATGTACTGCCAGCCAGGATGCAAAAGAGGAGAGATCAGAACTTAACACAGCTCCTCCGCTCCCCCGCTCACCAATCCTCTTCCACACCAAGAGCTAGCCTGGTACAAGGACCGCTGCTCCATGCCTCTGGTCTACCCTCCTCATTTCAGTCCCTGGTGCTTTGTTTTCTGAAGAGCTTTACTCCTCAGTGCACAAGTGTGATCCCAGCACCAAGCAGGTAACGCAGAAACCTCCCAGCTCTCCAGCATCCCTGCCTTTCTACCCCGCCACACACTGGGGTCTCCTGCAGGGCTCAAAAGGGCAAGTGAGGGACCTGGGTTTTGTCTAATGAGCAGCTGGAGGCACCGCTGATGAGGGATCAGGAACAGGGCGGAATGGAGCAGGAACTAAGAGCAGCAACCTCCAGGCAAAGAGGAGAAAAGCTACAGCTGCAGCCTGGACTCACGTTGGCTTCTTGGGCTCTGTAATAAACAAGTCTAAAAAATCTGAGCTTGTCTCTTCAGAGCCAAGAGATGTCCATAAACATCCTACACTGCCATGGGGACCTGGTCCCCCTTCCCTAATTGGGATGCTCCAACCCAGACAGTCCTGCTGGCTCCTGCAAGAGCTCAGGACTCAAGTGTGGAGATGAATCCCCCAGTTTCTTGATTTTTGCAAATCCAGCAAAAACCTGATTTATCACATTTTCTCCAGCCGTGTGAAATATTATATCTTTGCATGTGGCACACAGCTATTTTTGCATACTGTGAAGCCCAATTCTGTCCACAGCAGGCATTCGTAAAACATTGCCACATGCACACACGAGCACACGCACTCCTGTACCAGCAGAAAAATAAACATCAGGGGCATATTAAAGGAATAAATCCTTTGCACAGCAAAGGAGAAGGAGTGTCATCACTGGCTGTACAGTGAGCTCAGGAGCAGTCCATCGGCTGTGATACGCATGAAGCATTTGCTGCGCAGAGACCTCTCCTAAAAGCTACACGCACACAAAAGCAAGCCCAAAATGAGGTGCACATCACAGCAATTAGAGATGGAAATTAAATCCCCACACCCATTTCTGTAGGTTTGTAGAAGTCAGCTCTGCACAGCATATTCTCCAGTGCTTCAAACGACAGCATTCCCACCAATTCCCTTTGGGGGCTGCTCTCCAAAGACCCTTTGAAGGGTCTACTTCCCAACACTTATTTTTGCAATTTTCCTTTGTAGAGTTACAACCTTTCACTCCGGTCAGCCTAAGCAGCATTTCTGCTTTATCAGCAACTAGTGGAGAAATGCTTCCCGGCTGCAAGTTTCATCCTCAGCTTGCTCGGTACCATTTTGTTCCCCTGAAAAAACCAAGTGGCCTTAGGACTCAGGGCACCTGCCTTATTTTTGTTGTTATCCAAGTCTAAATTAGGGTTCATGTCAAAGGTGGAAAACCAGAGTTTACAAAAAGGGAAGGGTGACTCTAGTTTCAGCCATAACCCTCTCAACATACGGATGAAATACTCTTCCCTAGACATTATTACTTTTCCCTACTTCTGGGAAGAGTAATATATTAAGAAATTATGTATAATATTCCTCCCTATTTCTGGCTGTGATGGGAGCTTGTCTCTAGGAGCAGCAGCAGCAAGGCCAGACTGAACTGGCTTTACCCTGAGGAGGACAATACTGCTGGAGACAAACCAGGAGTGCGGGTCTGTTCCAGCTCTGTCCTCTCCTTATGAATTGCCAATCTGTGCCCATTGCAATACGTCAAAGTGGTTAATGATTATCTGGGCCCTGCTATTTTTAAGCCTACTGGGAGGAGTCCTGAGAAAGGATAGAAAAAAAATTATTGCCAGCATGCACTTCTGATGCTCGGTATATCTAGGGAGAAAATAACAACGTCAGGAGCAACGTCACCCCTGTTGCGTGCTGGTGTCAGTGTTTCGCCTGGCCGTTTTATCTGTCATTTATCAGTGCTGGGAGCCCATCCACACATTGCTACCAAAGCTGCAGCTGCTCACCCACCAGCAGGTGGTCATGGGATGTGTTTCGCAGGCCTGTTCTTTTAACTGTAAATTAAGTATCGCAAATTTGCCCACCCGGTCTCCTTTGAACATGGTAGGGCTGGGGATGATGGTGTCATTGGGCTAGGACTGGTCTTCTGGGCTCTCTCAGCCCCAGCCATGCTGGCTTACATCTGCTGCCTGGACTGCTCCTGGGCTTCCAGCTCAGCTGGAAAGGGCCACGTTAGCAACATCCTGCTACCACAACTATTAAAGCAAACATTTTGAAAACCAGTGCAAGCTGTACAGCAAAAAGAGATGGCTGACGGTGATCTTAATGCCTGCAGTTTTTCCTCAACTGTGTGTTTTGCCTGCTCAGATGTACAAAGTAGCATCGGTTATTCATATCGCCCGCAGGACCACTGCCCCAGGCCAGAGCGGAACGGCAAGAAGATGCTTAAAGAGTTGTCCACCTCACAAGGGCTACCATCTCTCTTTGGGTATGCACATGCAGCTGCCACTGCTCACAGGAGTAGCTGCACGCATGGATCTGACTGCTAGCATTTATGTGAGTTTGTCTTGTTTGCAAAAGGAAACCAGGAATATTTAATTTCACGTCTTCAGCTGAGTCTCCTAAATACACTTAAATCTTCACATTGAATTTAAATGCAACGGGAAGTTTTATTATGGCAAATAAATACCAAATGATTTCCATATTAGGAACATAATTACAGAGGAATTAAATCTGATGGCAAAGAGAAACCCATTGTTACAGAGCCAGTAAACTTCAATAAACAGGTACTAATGTCTGCACACACACTTACAGGCACTGCCCCTCCATGCTTTTAAACCTAAACACACACATTACTATCAGCATCTCAAATGCTTCCTGTGAGTATCCTCCCATGTGCAAGCGCTGTGCCAGCCAGCAACAGACAACGAGGGACATGAAATAAGTATCTATGAATATATATATATATGTATATCGCATGAAAATTCTCCAGCATTGTGGGAGATTGATGCAGAGTGTGGACCCAGTGAGGAGTGGGCTTACGTCTCCTGTGGTGTCAGGACAGCACAGGACACGGTTATATATGGGGCTCTGTGGTGAGACAGCATCTCCCCAGGCACCCTGGCAGAGCTGGGTGCTGACCCCAAACTCCGTCTTGGCAGCAATTTGCCAAGAGATTTTCCTTGGTGGGGGGATCCCCTGACTGGGCAGCTCCCTAAAACCTGGGGAACCTATAAGAAAATCTACACGAGTGATTATAAAAACAAATCGCCCAGACTCCTTGCAGCTCCCTTCCTACTCCCAGGTGCCACCACTGCTGCCATGCCACCCCCATGACCAGGACTGGCTCATCCCACAGCTTCCCTGCAAGACCGGGCATCCCTGCGGCATGCAGAGGCAGTGCTGCCCCATGCCAGGCAAGACCCCTGTGCCGTGGCATGCAGTGAACACCCCCCACCCCAGCAGCAAGAGAAAATGCAGGCCCATAAAGGACTGGAGAAAAATCCAGCTCTGGACAATTATTTTTGTTGCTCAGCTGTGGCTTTAAGCCTGCAGCTGCCTGGCTGAAGTTTTTGGTGTGGGATCTTGGCCTGGGAGCTCCCTGGGGCAGGACCATATCTCTGTGGGGCTCTAGCACGGTAGAGGTGTGGGTCCCACTCTGGGGCTCCTTATCCCCACGGCAGTACGAGTGAGCAGCCACAGCCGGGCACGGTAGCCTGGGGACTCTGAGGTGGGTGCGGGGGGGGTACAGTTCTGCTTTTTCATGGTTTTCTGCAATTTTTGATGGGTATTAGCTGTTCTGGCAGCCCTGCGAATGGGCCACTTATTTCCGACAGGGCGATGGCTAATCTAGCAACAAAACACAGGCATCCCTCTACCTACAGGCTGGGTGTGAGCAGAAAGGCAGCTTGGCTTTAATGCATCCAGAAAAATCACCATGCACCCCTCCAGGACTGCCAGCCATATTTTGGGGGTGTCTGGAAACGTGGGTGCCGGTCAGGAGAGGGATATGTCTCACACAGTCCTGACTTGAGACCCAACGTTTGTCCAGAGTGAGTCCTGTCTGAAAAGCCATCACGTCTGTAGAGCTCCCGATCCTCCAAAAACAGCACAAATTGCCTTTCCGCCCACGGAGGCTGCTGCCACGGCACCTGCGAGGAGTGCCGAGGCTGCCACGCTGCTCAGGCTTTTTCTGCACCTCTCTGATGAAAATATGAAAGGCTGCAGCCACATCTACATGGAGGGCAGGGTGGGACCTGCTCCGCAGCCTCCTTCTGCAGGAAAACTCATCCCACTGCTACCACAAGCCACTTGGCTTTCCAGCTGAGCAGCTGCTGCCCACAGCATTCATCTTTACCATGGCCAGGGGGAATTTTAAGTGATCTCTGCTCCTTCCCTCTCCAGCATTTTGTGCCTCTCACCGCCGCTGGGACAGATGGATGGATGGACAAAGCTGGGTGTGGCAGCTCAGAATTTGTGAGTGGGATGGAGAAGGGGGAAGAAAGGACTACTTTCTTTTTTCTGAGCCTTATTGATCCCCACAGGGTTTCTGGGACTTTTTGTCGCTGCAGAGCTAAGGGACCATCACCCCACCTTGCCTGCTCACCAGGGCATCAGTGACGTTTGCCCATGTTTTAAGCCGAAAGATTTTTTTTTTTGGTTAAAGTAGATGACTCAGGAGGCTCACCTATATCAGAGGCAGACAGCAGGCAAAACCCCCGTGCCCCCATGCCCAACAACAGTGCAGGGATTTGGGGGAGAGGTGTCTGGCCGGTCCCCATCCCAGAGCTGTGCCCCGGTCAGCAGAGCACAGGAAACCCCAAAAGGGCCCTGAGCTGCACCACGGCGTTGGCCGCCCTCTTCACCAAATTGCCCTGCTCCTCCTCTGCCACCTCTGAGCAGGATGTTCAAAAGCAAGACCCTCACAGTGCTGCCTGTGTGCCCACGTGGGATCCCCACCGCTTATTAACAGGGATGGGTGCCACATCGAAAAAGCCTGAGAGTAACCTCCGTACTCCACCTTTCCCACAGGGTAAGCAATGGTGCAATGGACTCAGCCAGGCAGGAGCAGGGACAGGTCTCTCTGCACACAGATCAGCTCTTGGCCCCACCCGGGAGCAGAATAGGGATGGCTTTTTTCCCCCCTTTAATTATTAAAACCTTAAAGAGCTCTGCAGGACAGGAGGGCTGGCGAGAGACAATCGAAGACGAGGAATAAAGACTCAGGAAGTAAAGAAAGAAGGACGAAGAGGCTTGAGAAGCCCTCGGTGCAGAAAGCCCAGTGCGTTAGAGAGCGGCAGCCCTGCCTCCCTCAGACAGGAGCCTTCACCTCGGTGGCCCATCCTCAGAGCAGTCTGGAGTGGTGGCTCCGCGTCATGGCTTTGCCCTCGCTCCTCCACTGATTTCCAGGGGAAGGTGATTGAATGCAGCTCTGTGGAGCTTAATGAGAGCCATCAGGGAGCTGGGGCACGTTTGCACAATGCTTCGGAAACAGAAAAGCAAAGCAGGAACGTCGAGGAGTTTAATGTGAACCATTTGGATGTGGCCCTACCCCTTCCCATTAAAAAAAAGGAAAAAAGGGCTTAATCTAGGCTAGGGCTGTTTCAATATTTAGCTGACAGTAACTTGCCCATGTGTTTGCCTGCAGGCGGGCACAATCCACCAGCTCTGAGCGCATCCCTGCCACCACTGGTAAAGGCCAAAGGGAGACTGGTACAGGTAGGACCAGGTGTCTTATGGCTTAGCGTCAATTTTCTTTAAGGGAAAGTACTTTAAAGGAGAAGAAAGCATACATTTTTGCGAGAAACAGAGAATCATATTTTTTGTGCAAGGGGCTACAGAGAATTTTAACACCTGGTTTCAGGCCAGTGAAAGGTGAAGGGCAGAGAGCCCTACGATGTAAGTCCCACTGGGCTATGAAAGGGCGACAGCATGGAAAGGGATGCTGGGGGCTGGTTCTCACCTGGGACAGCCACTGCTGGGGAGTGAGAGGGAAGGACAGTCCCTAAGGGTGTCACCTTGACTGAGAGGGAAGATGCTGAGCTCCATCTCCCTGTGTGGGTCTTGCCAACAGATGGGCCCTTCTGGGAGAAGATTCTTCTGAACAGGAATCCTGACCCATCAGTTGTCCACAGAACAAATAACACAGCAAGCACAGGGACCTGCAAGCACTCCTGCCATGCTGTTGCTGCCATCACTGAACCCAAGAAGAAGAAGCCAGGACTGATCCTGCCCCATGCCCAGCAGACTGGGCTGTTCTGCATTGTGCAATACAGCAGAAGGGCTCTACAGACTTTGGAGAGGAGAAAACACGCACCTTGACTTTCTGCAGGTGTTTTTCTCCAGCAGTTTGTGCCAGTGGTGTCTCTGGCTTTGTTTCTCAGCACAATGGAAGCCCTCAGTTTGCAGAGTCCGGGCACTTAGGTGGTGTCTCCCCACTGTACCTGATCAGGCCCTCACGCCTCTGCAGGAAGAAGTGTTGTGATCCTCTCCGCGTGGACAGGAGGAGCTCGCCCAGCTCCCAAGTGACGGGGAGTTGAAGGTGAATTGCCCCCTGCTCTGCCCACTGCACCAAGCTTCGTACTTTGCCCCTTTACAGCTCCACCGGCTTGTGCATCAGCACTTTTGGGTAGCCAAACTCCATGCAAATTAATTTCCTAAAGTCGGAGAACACCCCTCCTAGGGGATCAAAACCTGGTTTCAAGGCCCAGGGGTCAATGCCTGTTCAACAGAAATGGCAGCTGGTGGACCAATGTTGTAAAGGACCATGCCACTGCCCACATGCACCACCATCAAAATGACACCTGCAAACAGCCCCACCATCCCGTTTCCCTGGCACGGGGGAGGCAGGCACCAGGCGGTCCTGGCTGTGCACAGATGTGTTCGCAGAGCCCAGCCACAGCCCAGCTGCACGACTGCATGCCCTTGTTCTGGCAGCTATCACACAGGCTCTCAGCCAGTCTCAGCTATGCCACTGAAATACAAGTAGAAAAGGTTTGTGAAAACCTGTTCCACCAGAACAAAGTCAAACGTTGTCTGAAATATAGAATAACAAAGGATTTTCAGGAACTACTTATCAATAGCCCAAGGAGCAGAGAGCTTCCAATATATAGATCACATTGGGATTTATTTGCTCTTCTGTCTACAGAAGGATTTCCACAAGAAAAATAACTTTGCTTAGGTGTTCTAGAGCCCACTTCATCCTAATGTCATTGAACATGTTTTTGATTAGCTGATTTAAGTAATTCTTACTAAATGTTGCTCAGTTGCAAGGAATCAAAAGCCAAACACCTCAAATATCACCTGCTGTGCCTCATCAGGTGTGATAATAGCACTGATTAAATGAAGAGCCTTCAGTGCATAGAAATCACAGTGCTGTGCATGTGAAATCAAGATACCTGAATATCCCTGAGCACTTGGGTGTTAGAGCGAGTTCAGCTCCAGGCTTGTCCTGAACACAGAGTGGAGCTGTCTCAGCATCCCAGAGAAGAATTGTCCTAGTCCATAGCTCTTGGGCTTTCACCCAAAGTATCGAGGCTTTAAACTTCTGGAGATTTACTGTAGACCACGTCCATTTTGTGAGGTAGAATGATCTAGTCTCTTCTGAAAGACAAATCCACTGTTGTTTCACTCTGGTTCTTCTTAATTAAAAAAGTATTTATTTCAGACAATACTTAGATTTATTCTGTGTGAGATACAAGAGTGAGCTCAATTTTGCTCCCTAGGATACTGGGGTAAATCTGATGTGACTCCATGAAGCCAAACAGCTCTTCAGCGCAAATCAAGTGCCCTTAAGTTATGGCTTGTTGTAATACTTTTTCAACCAATTAAAGAGGTTTTCCTTTTTTTTTTTTTTTGGTAGAAATGGCTTTTTCTAGTGACAAAGCCTCAGCTAAATAAAATTCTTCTAAATGTACTGCTGCTTTTTCATGGAAAAAAAAAAGATAGCAATTATTCCTTATTATCTCTAATCCTTGGGGACCTTCACCTTTCTACTTCTTCAGTCCTCATCAGATCCATCAATGCGTATTTTAAAAGTTCAAAGTATGAAGTTAATGCTTTCAGCATGCAAGTACCATATAATGCAATTCTTATCAGAGATGTGCTCATAATTCAGCAAATTGAACTTTGCAGCTACTTCCCTGGGAAGCTGTTCATAAAGATACTCAGCTAATGGCCATTTCAGAAAACATTATGCCATCAGCCGCTGAGGAGCAGCCATGGAAAATCCACAGAAATGGATGCTGGTTTGACTCTCCAGATGATAGATCCCACTTTAAAGATAGTGAAACAAACAGAGCAATAGACTTTTTTTTCTTTTTTTATTCCCCTGAGAAAGCTGAAAAACCTTTCAACCTAAGAGCTGAGAAAATCTTTATTCTGTAATATTTGCCTTATCTTCCTGCTTTCCTTAGGAACGAGAAAATGGCCAGGTGCTGTTCGCAGCCTTACAGCAGTAAGATGCTCCTTCCAAAAGTGCAACAACTGCTCAAGAGCTGCTTCATGCCAGTACCATCAATTCATCAACGGAGGGGAGTGGAAAATGATGGTATGGCAGGATTTGGGGGTTCCCGTTTGCCATAGTACCCTCAAGTGACCCCCAGCCAGGACTGAGGACAGCAGGGTGGGGAGCTGGGGGAGCTGCATGCATGTTCAGTAAGTGGAAGCCAATAATAAGGTGCAGGCAGAAACGTTTCCAGTACTCAAAAGCAGCATTTCCCAGCTGGGAGCAGAGACGGGGGTTTGGCAGGCGGGGCCACCCCAATAGGTCTGGATGGGGATGTTATGCAGTTGCTTTTCCTCCTCCTCCTAGGTCAGTCAGGATCGGCAGCTCGGAGATGCAAACCCTCCAAAGCCATTTGTGTCTCCAAAGCCATTTGTGTCTCCTGCCACGTGGGGTGGCACTGGGATGGCGGTGGCCGCTGGCCTTGGGTGCACCCGGGGTGAAGGCTGCCACCGGGGCCGAGGGCAGCCTGGCATGGGGCTGAAAGCAGAAGCGGTGGAGGGGCAGTGAAGTGGGAGACAGCACATCACACACAGGGCTGCTGCCGCAGCTGAGGAGCTGTGATATAAAATAATGAGCACGGTTTGTTTACTTTTAGCTTCAGTAACGCTGCAGGACTGAGCTGTTTCATTAAGACATGGCCTGATCCACGTTTCCTTTCTGCCTCCCAGACTCAAGGAGAAGAATACGCAATTACAAAGTTCACTCATGTAGAGCCCTTCAATTACCGGGTAACTCTGTTACGGCTTTTCCAAACGTTACGAGACTCGTGCAGTAGGACATGACATCTGAAGTAATTCATTTTTCATCTGCCGATTAGTAGAAATTAAAATGGTTCTCAGAACATCCCAATTTATGTGAGATCAAGTTTCTTATTACTACAGAGTGTCTTAGTGGGGAAGGCATTTCTTTTTAATGTCTCAGGCTACCCTGCTAGCAGAGATGCTGAACAAAAATACACAAAGGAGGTGGTGGAGGGGAGAATAGAGGCCCTCAGGGACTGTGGGTGATGGAGCTCCAGAGCCTTGCCTTCCAATCCTGCCATAAGGTCACTTAAATGTTTGGCGGAAAGTCAAAATGCTTGCTGGCACAAACGTGCACTGGAGGCAAAGGCACTGCCTTTGAAAATGATGCAGTTACAGACCGAGCCTGAACTGCCTTTACTGGCAGTGAGCTAAAAACCAGCCATAAATACAAAGTGTTTCTTCAGGAGGTATCTGCTGAGCCGGTGGGTGGAGTGGTAGCAGAGCAGCTGCCTGCAGGACGCACTCGTGCAGCGAAGACGGATGCCGTGCAGGACCCAAATGGGCCAAACCAACCACCGCCGGTAATACCTCTCCAGTGGGATCTGGGGAGAGGCGTCTGCAGGGCTGGCAGCTCAGGGTCATATCTGGGGGAGTCAGGGAGCTGCGAACTACGTGGGAGAGCCAGTGTCAGTGTGGAACAGCCAGAGCAAGAGATGGGATAAGGGAGGGGATAAAAGCAGGGAGTCTCAAACCATTTGGCTATGGCAAGAGTGGTCACATTGCTCCTTCACTGGCTTTCTACTTTAAGGCATCCTGGGTGCTGGAAAAGTAGGTGAAGTCCCCTGGGGAAAAAATGGCCTTAGGAGGCGGGCGAGTGCGCTCTTGCCGACTCTTAGCACCACCCTCCCCCCCACTGCGGGAGCGTGGTCCGGAGCTCATAAACCTGTAGGCCCACTTAGTCAAAGTGCAGCAAAAATAAACCATGGGAAAGGAGAACAGGCAGCTTAATCCCCAAATCCCTTTGCCTTGCATGACAACTTTCCAGCCGAGAGCAGCTCAAGAGGATAGAGCCGAAGGTACCAGTGGCGCTGCCTGCACTGTCCCTGGGGGCAGCTGCACAACATATTAATTCTGACTTTTCAATGCTGCCCTGGCCAAAGGCCTCCTGTATAAGAAGCTGCAGGAATCCATGTGTTTCAGTCTTTGCCTGCACATACCTCCTGGTGAAAAGCCTTGTTGTGTTTTCCCACCCAGCTGGGGAATCCAGCTTTCCCTTTCACAGGCAGAGTATAAAACAGAGAGGAGAAAAGGCAGAAATAAATGTAAGAATACCTGTAACATCAGTAAAGTGGGCTACAGAGGCCATTTTCTATTTTTTATTTCAGTCTTCCTTTTGCACAAGACCAATATCAGGTTTATTGTGTGTGTAAGAGTGAAATACACACACACAGACATGTGTATATATAACCAGTGCCAGGGCTCTGAGGTTTCAGCACTGTCAGCGTAAAGATATTAAGCATTACATAGGGCTGATTTATTATCTGACTCTGCAATAACCTTTTGAAGATATACTGATTGGCAGTTTGCATATTAACAACTACATCAACACTGAGGCAATGTCAGATGTTATGCACGGCTATGTTCCACTCCAGAGGTGGCTGAATTTCAAACAGTGGCCAAATCATTTGTATCCTTCAGCACAAAAGATGTCCTATTGAAATATGAATTATTACCCTCTCTGTTGTTGGTCTTTATTGTGCTTTGTTAAATTGTTTCTCCTGCTCCCTCTCTGTGGGATTTGCTGTATCAGATACAGAACCTGTTTCTGCCATGTGACGTTCCTCCTACCACACCTGGATTAGGTTATTTAACTTGGTGAACTACATCCACTCAGATTGGGCTGTGACGGGTCTTCCAGCATGCTCCTTTAGATAGGGGGTGGGCTGCCTTCCTCTGAAACAACTTGCCTCCTTCCGTAACAACTTACAGTTGCCTTAGCAAAATATGTCGCTGCACAGGAAGGGTCAAGTGCCTGTTCCTGGCCGGGCTTTTCTTTTGCCTTGGCAATGAAGCCAAAGGCACAAGGAATGAAACTGGTGCCCGATCTGTTCTTGGGCAGTGTTGTGAATGAAAAGTTGGTGTGCACTGACCACGGGCTTCAGCCACTCAAGCTGCACAGAGACGCCACTGCTGTTACTTACCAGTGGTGGAGATTTTATTGACTTTTTAATCTGCAGTCAGCTTTTAAGATGGGATTGTCCTTTACACCCACCCAGCTGCTCTACCCCACTTATTGGTGCACCAAGCTAAGAGCAACATGGAAATGTGCCATTTGGTCAGCCCCCTTCCCTGATGATGACCTGCTGTCTTCTGGCAGGACCAGTTACTCCTTCACTTAATGCTGCAAGAGGGTCACCAGCTGGGCCATCAGGGAGAGAAGTGAAAAGAGGGATGCTGTTCTCACCACTTTGCCCTGGGTGTCATGGGTGAAAAGTGGCCAGGGCTGGAAAAGAGGCAAGAGCTGAGATCTTTCAGTGTGGTGCTCCTTGGCTTTCTTATGCCAGGAACATTTTAAGAGGTTTTTGAAAGTTGCTGCATTTTTTTTCTTGCCTTTGCAGAACGGGGGTTGGTAGAGAGATGAGCACAGAAATGATCACTATTCACAGATGCGTATTACCTGGAAGAAGTCCCACTAATTGTTGAGATTTGTGTTCAGGGCAGGGTAGCATGTAATCAACTACTCATCTGCTCTGTGGTGCTGAACAGTAAGAAGTTGTGTCTGCAGGACCGAAAGCATTCAGGCAAGACTAAAGAAACTCATTACCCAGCCATCACCCTTCATGGCAATGCTCTGGCAACGGGAAATATCTGTGGCAGCCACGGATGCTCCTCGTGGGCTGCGGTGTGCCAGGAAACGCGTCCATCTGAGGTCAGCACGGGCAGAGTGGGTCCCGGCCCTGGCTCTCCCTCCTGCAGCTCCGCTGATGACATGCTGTTGGGTTTAGGGCAACTTCCATGCCAGGATCCTTGCTCCGTGTATCAGGGTAATGACTTTTATCCACGGCACATGGCCAACCAGAGACTTCATTTATCTGCAGTTGTCAGGGGCTTTGAGATCTTGAATAAACAAGGCTGTTGAAGAGCAAATGATTAAATCTGACTGGTCACCCATCTGCATGGACATTGATCTTCGCTGGTGTGCCTTTGCTGCTCTGGCAGTTGGAGCGTGTCCCAGCCTTGAGCACTGGGGCAGCCCATGTCTGCTCTGGAGGAAGGTCCTGTCGCTTGCGGCAGCCCTGTCCACCCACCAGGGTGTTTAAGTGGAAGGTGTCCTTCAGAGCCCCCTTCCAGCATTATGTGAAAGCAAACTGAGCCTTTGAGGGAAATTATCCTACTACTACACACCCACCTGGTCAGGGGGCTTCTCTTATTCAATATGTTTACACACACATCCTCAGCTTGACTTCTGTGTCCTTGCTGAAAGGAATGGGCATTGGGAGATGATTTTTTTTAAACTTCATTTCCTAAACAAGTACCTCCAGCTACCACACAAGCCTCCGTGAAGTGTCAGTGCTCAGCAAGGTCCCTGGATCCAGGGGTGGCAGAGCAGGGTCGAGGTGCCTTGGCAGAGACACAGTGCCTGCATCCATGGCTCCTGCCCAAGCTGCACCTGCCTTCATCTCTCGTACCCAGTACCACAGGCAGTAAATTCACTCAGAGATTTTTTTTGAGGGGCAATGAGTGAGAAATGAAACCGGTGGTGCCTGCTGGCAAGGGTACTTGCAATCATTCCGAGAAGTTGGAGGACTTCTGACAGCCCCAGGGCCTGGCAGGTGGAAATGCTCCTTCTGCATCCTTCAGATCCTCTCCTTCTTGTGCTTGGCCACCATCCCCGGGCTCTGTCAGCAGCCGGGGAAGCTGAGCGGGATCTCCGGGTGGGACTTGCATCCTGGGCTTCACTGTCCAGGATCTCCAGCAATTTTCCACCCTGCTGCTGGGAGGAGAGCAACAGGTTTTGAATTTTTAATTTAATTTATTTTCTTTAATTTCTTTGGAGATGCCTGAGATGAAGTCTGCCCGGTAACAGCGCTGATGAACATGAGCACACAGGGGGCAGGTCTTGAAACGTGCTCTGCTGCACTGCCACGTGTTTCAGGGCTGGCTATATTACACACAGAGAGCAGGGTGTCCAGGTCTCTCCTGACTAGCTAGTTTTCTGGTTAAATTCACAAAAAATAATAATCCAAGCCTGTGACTATTAGATCTGCTTGTCATTACAGGGGGGAGCTCACCTCCCTCCTTACCTGATTAGATTGCAAGGAAACTGGGACATAAGCTGAGTGAGTTTCCCCAAGGTGAGCCAAAAATACGGGCATGTTTGTCACCGCGGAAATGATTTTATTTGCACAGCCTGCAGGTAACTCGGGCATGTGAAGGCAATGCTCGGTGCTTGGGCTGGAGCGCAAAGGGAAGGCAGAGGGGAAGCGGTCACCTCGGTGTAATGTGATGAAAGGGAGCGAGGTGTGAAACTGCAAAGGAAACAGAGACGCAGAGAGCTGTGGGGCGAGGAGTAAACACAGGCTGGAAGCACGTGCCGAGCCCTGCCTGGTTCTGCCTGCATGGTGGCCTCAGTCGACAGCAGTGCTGGCTGTACAGAAACAGTGAGGCAGCAACCCAGGGAGATCTGTTATTTGGTTTTCCTCATGAGGCAGGGATAAAACGCTGCTAGGACTGAACATGTTAAAGTCACGCCACCTTGAGACCGCCAGCAGATCCGGTCCTGCCTTGACCTGGGTGATGCTTTACCTATCTACTTCAGGCCTTGGGATTTCGGGCAGGGGGACCTCAGAGCTGATTACGTGCTCATTGTCCCTGGGGCGCGAGCCCTTCAGGGCAGGGCTTTGCACTGTCCCCAGCTTTGTACAGACACCTGCACATTGTTTTCCAGAAGCAAAACCAGTATTTTCCCTGTACTAACTACGAAACGAGCTCAGATACGCAAAGGCAGTCGCTCAAACCCACCTAGTGGACCAAGGGAAGCTGGTCGATGTAATCTTTTTGGATTTCAGTAAAGCCTTCAATACTGTCTCTCACAGTATGCTCCTGGACAAAATGTCCAGCATACAGCTGGATAAACACATAATGCGATGGGTCAGCAATTGGCTGACGGGTCGGACTCAAAGGGTTATAGTAAATGGGGTTACATGGGGTCACTAGTGGGGTTCCACAGGGATCCATCTTGGGGCCAGTGCTCTTTAATATTTTCATAAATGACTTGGATGCAGGACTTGAAGGATTACTATCAAAGTTCACCGATGACGCAAAATTGGGAGGAGCTGTGGACACTCTCGAGGGCAGAGAGGCCCTGCAGAGAGAGCTGGACAAATTAGAGAGCTGGGCAATCACCAACTGTAAGAAGTTTAACAAGGGCAAGTGCCGGATTTTGCACCTGGGGCATGGCAACCCTGGATGCACATACAGACCGGGGAACACGAGGCTGGCGAGCAGCCCCGCGGAGAAGGATCTGGGGGTTCTGGTCGACGGCAAGCTGAACATGAGCCAACAATGTGCCCTGGCAGCCAAGAGGGCGAACCATGTCCTCGGGTGCATCGAGCACTGCATTGCTAGCCGGTCAAGGGAGGTGATTGTCCCACTCTACTCTGCACTGGTGCGGCCTCACCTTGAGTACTGTGTGCAGTTTTGGGCACCACAGTATAAAAAGGATGTGAAGCTACTAGAGAGTGTCCAGAGGAGAGCCATGAAGATGGTGAAGGGTTTAGAGGGGAAGCCGTACGAGGAGCGGCTGAAGTCACTTGGTCTGTTCAGCCTGGAGAAGAGGAGACTGAGGGGAGTCCTCATCATGGTCTACAGCTTCCTCACAAGGGGAAGAGGAGAGGCAGGCGCTGATCTCTTCTCCCTGGCAACCAGTGACAGGACCTGAGGGCATGGCAGGAAGATATGCCAGGGGAGGTTTAGGTTAGAAATTAGGAAAAGGTTCTTCACCCAGAGAGTGGTGGAGCACTGGAACAGGCTCCCGAGGGCGGCAGTCATGGCACTGAGCCTGACAATATTCAAGGACCGTTTGGACAATGCTTTCAAACACGTGGTGCGAATTTTGAGGTTGTCCTATACAGGGTCAGGAGTTGGACTCGATGATCCTTGTGAGTCCCTTCCAACTCAGGAGATTTTATGATTCTATGAAACCTGCCCAACTGACTCTGCCATAACCTTTCCTTTCCTCACTGTCTGCTCTTCATATGACCTCCCTACATACACTGATTTCTCCTTTTTCATCCCAGACTGTCAGGAGTAGATGGCAATAGATGGCTGCATACGCTATGCCATGTTCACCTGCACTGTTCTCACAGGATAAACATCATAGGGTACAGCCTTGAAAGATGATGGGGGCAATATGTGGGGACAGACACAGGGAGTGAGGGCCTACAAGGGAAACACCATTATCCATCCTGTGGAGGGTGCCTTAAAAGAAAAGGCATCGGCACTGGTGTACCCAGGCTTTTTGCACTTTGATACTCAGTTATGGAGATTGTCACACATAGAAAAACTTCCCTATTCCCACCGGGCAGTGGGGGGAGGATCCTGAAGTGCCCTGGAACATGAAACAGTCTTATTACAGCCTTTATTCTTAATATTGAATTAAAACTAAAAGCATCCTGGCTAAAGTAAAAAACATTTCCAGGAGCCCAACTTCCTAAAATACGGTCTGGGGAGAACCTGGGGCTTCTCCAGCTCAGACCTCCTCAGCAGGGACCACAGAGCATCACAGCCCACCTGCAGCTGCTGCAGCACCGCACCTCTCCAAAAGGCATCCCAGGGCTTCTGCCACCCAAGCCTTCTCTTTAATTTGGTTATTAAACACACTTGTGGAAAGCCATTGGACTTATCTCCACAGTCCTGTCTCTCGTTATCAGACACACCTGAGCATCCCATGTACACTCTTTAAGAGAGGAAAGCAAGAGTGGCTTAAGGTTTAGATGAGGCAGGAGGGTCTCCTGTGGGTGAGTCTTAGGCTATCTGACCAGGGATAGTCCCAGGGTCCCCAGGAGTGGAGCCTCTATAGCTGACTTGCTTCCTAGAGCAGCTGTGAGAAGGTATGTTTTAAGCTTCTATTAAGACAGAAATCTGGCTGGGCCTACGTTTGCTATGGGTCACGCAGACATCTGGGAAGTTTTTGCTGTCTCTTTTGTGCTGCAGCTAGCACTTGGGTGGCTGTGCACTCGGTCAGCTCTGCTGATCTGGCTGAAAACCAACCTCAGGGAAAAACTGGGGGTTTTGGTGGGGCCAGGGAAGGGATAGATATATAGAAGAGAACATGTGCTTGGAAGGTGTGTGGAAGGAGGCTGTGCTCCCTTTTAGGCAGTAATATTATGGTCTTGATTTGGCTTCAGTGGGTTGTGATATGTTACTCTGAGTCATGCAGGATTGGCTTCCCTGGTAGAGTGGCAGTGTTAATCTGCACCTCCTTCCTAGGAGGATTAGCTCACTGGTCTTGTGGTCCCTTGGAGAGCAGGTACCCTTGATTTTTCTCAGCCTGCCCTTCCCCTGTCTCCTCCACTTGACTCTGAGTAGTCATGCAGTACCTGCATGTGCTTTGGGAGCCCATTCCCAGGCATGTGTTTAATAACAAAATACAAACTAACTTTATTCCTAAATCACAGCTATAGTCATGGGGAAGAAAAAGCCACCTGACCTGATAGCCTGCAGTGATCAGAGCATACCCAAGCCCACCCTCCCATCAAGGAATTTGCTCCCCCCCTTCCCTGGCTGGGCAGCCCCGAGGGTCACTTTGGAGCCTGGTCCACAATGCAGCTGGGTGCAAATGAGAACATGAGCTCTGAACTGATCTGACTGGGATTCCTCCTGCACCCACCCTTGCTCTGCACTTTTCTCGGGTGCAAAATCTCTCAAGAGCAGATTAATGGCTAGACTTGAGCAGGCAGCTGGCATGAGCTTTTTAACCTGATTGTTAAACACATTGTATCTTTAAGCTTCTGTGATTTGGAAGTGCCTCACATTTTTCTAGTCCCTAGAGGAGACTTTCTGCTTATGTCTAACCTACCTCACCCTTGCTGTGTTTTAGGCTCCAGACTTGTCCCCTCTCTTATGAACATGGAGAGACACCCAGTCAATGGGGAGGGAATGTTTCTTCACCAGAGATGATACAACTGACTTTTTTCTTCCTTGATCCTCAAGAGAGAATCTTGGGGCTAAAAATCAGTTTTCTGTCAATGAACCACTGTGTCTCTCAGGTTTAAGGCCTGCAATAACAAGGTTGCTCACACCTGGTTTTGGCTGGTGCTCAGCATAATTCCCTCTCTCTGTTTGGGGCTTGCAGTGTTTCCTTCCTCTCTCTAAGCCTTTGCTACCTCCTGGGGCTGCCCAGCCTCGCTTCTTTCTGTACAACTAGATTAACACAGAGCCTCTGTATCTGGCCCGTACTTGACATAGGTTTTTTCTGTGAGTCAGGCCAGTTTTTCACCTGTATGAGCTCAGCTGATGAAAGCAGTGACCGCTCTCTGCAAACCTTGCTGTGGACTATGGAACTGCACAGAGAACTGCAACTCCTTGCCCTACCCCCAGACTCACAGAAACATGCCATTGCAACCCAGCAGCCTTTCAGGGTAGACATTCACTTCTTTTATGTGATTTTTGCTGTAATTATCTGCTTTTGAGAGCTGTGAAGAGGTCCCTGGCAGCACTGATACTGCTGCTTGCATTACTGTGAACCGGCAATGAGCCATTGCTCAGCTCTGACCTGTTTTCTTGGGCTCCCTGCAAATGCAGGGAGCAGCCTCTGGGACCATCACAGTCCTCTTTAACAATGTTGTTTGGGGTTTTTTTGCAAGCATGATAGTATAATATATTGTGAAACTGAGGGCTAAGACACCAGAAAACAATTATGATATCTGTACCCCAAAGACCTCCCCTTCCTCCACCTAATTCTGTGTTGTCATTTGCACTTTAAGTTAGCCTGTTATTATCTGAGAGACAAGCACTGCCAGCAGCAGGCTGGAGATGCTGTTGAGTTCTTTGGGATGATTTTCCTCAGGGCAAAGACTTTTTTTTTCTATTCTCCTGAATGGCTCATTAGATCCTATTTAGGTGGAAAACAGTACTTATTTCACTTGGGAGATACTCAGAGCTGTCTGCCAGGCAAGTGGTATCTACCTGGAACTATTTTGGAGGATGCTTCTCTGCAATTCAACAGTAATTGTAACAAGATCACCCAGGTGTATCAGCAAACTGGGAGCTTTGAGTGATAATATTAAATGAGCAATAAGCTGTTTACCAATTTGAGGTTTACTTGTTACCTCGTGTGTGTGTGTGAGTTTGGAGCTGGTTGCTTCCAGTGCCTGTGGCTGATTTGAGGATTGCTTGTCCTGATTTAGACTCGCAAAACCTGAGGGGGTTTAGCACTGGGGAATACCCATGCTGAAAGTCTGCAAAAAGGCTGGAGAGGGATAGGTAGCCCCACTGTGCATGTAGCCCACTGAAAGCTGCAAGATCAGGGAGGGAGAGTGATTATTTAGCAAAGTTTGAGGAGAAGCAATGGGAGAAAGAACAAAATTCCCTCACATGACAGGGGTCCACCTTAGCCTTGATTATGCTCTCCTGGGCTCGGAAGGGTCTGCACTGGCTCTGTTCTAGCCTTCATGTGCCATGAGCCACAATGCTTCTAACATTCTGTGGATGCCTTTTCTGGATTGGTTCTGTATTAGGAATAACACACCTTCATTCTTGTAGCCAGAGAGAAAAAAAGAAGCCTAAAAGCATTCAGGAGGCTCTCAGAAAGAGAGCACAACTGGGTTTGACTTTAGAGGAAGGAGTTTCTTTGGTGCAGAAGTTTTTGTTGCCTGGTGCTGTAGCTTGACGGCATCTCCTTAGACTGAGAACTGTGAGCTGCCAGCCCAACCACAGAGACAGCAGACCATGGGAAGCAGATCTGAGCTATGGGGACTGGCCTGTGGGCTGGTGGCCAGCCACACATCTTCCTTCACTGAGGTAAATGCTTTTACACTAAGAAATTGGAGCCTGGTTTGAACAGACAGATATAAGATTGAAGAGATTGCTTCAGCAGCCAGCTCCAGCCTCCTGTTATTGCATGTCTCATAAATTTGCTCACAAATGTGCTCTGCTCCATTATAAAACCAGTTCAATTTAATGCCCCAACTCCTTCAGGAAAGCTCATCCAAAACCTCCCTACTTGGTCACTTAGAAACTTGCTTATGACTTTCACCCTAAATTCATTCCAGCTCTATCCATATTAAATATTCCTGCTGCAAAATAATTTTGGGGGCTTCAACAGCTCTTTTTCCCCTCCCCAGAGTTGTCTGTGTCCTGTGTATTTACCGGGATCAATCGGGTCCCCTGTCAGCTGTTTCTCTTTCCTGGACTCCTGAGCTCCTGCTCATGAGACCACCTCATTGGTTATGTGTGTAGCCTGTTTCTGTGCTGCTTCTGGGTTGAGGGCCTCCCGTTTAAGCATGGGTGGTCTGCTCCTTGTGCTAGCCTAGCCCTTCCTGCAGCCAGATGCAGAGGTATCAATATGGCACAAGAGCTGGTGGGGAGACTGTTTTCAACAGTGGTGCAGGATCACATTTGTCTTTTTCAGCCCAGAAGCACCCTGGTCATTCAAAATCACCACATGTTCAACACAACACCAAGGTCTTTCTCTGTATTACAGACACATAGATACCAGGCTTCCTCAAGGAGCTCAGTTACCTTCTCTCTGTTGTTCTTAATTTTTCTAGGGGTGGAGATATCAGACACAAGGAAACATATATACTTCTGCTTCTGATATGTGCAGGAGTTTACAGCAGCAAGTGTAGGAATATTTTTTGTACCAGATGGTGCATATTGGAGCCTTCTGAGATCAGCCTGTTGGAGGTGGAAGCCTCACAAGTTTATGAAATTTCTAATATTTTTGCATTAGGGACTGAGAGATTTTACAAGAGGATGCCACACCTTCAGCATTGCTCCACACTAGATCAGCTCCAGACCTGCCCAACTCTTGTCTGGGACTAAGCCCTGTGTTGCTCCCTTACATCCTGTCTGCTTCAGCAGCAGGGTAAGGATCTGAGCTACTCCTAAAGCCAAAGGGTCTTTAAATGACAGAAACCCCTGGCTACAAAAAGCCAAAAAATATGGAGGAAAAGCATGAAGGGACACAGCAGCAAAAGCCCAGATGAGCTGAAGATTTTCTTCAGCAAAGCAGAAGCCCTTGGTGTCCCTCTTGTCTGTGTTTCCCTCCAAGACCCAGGGTCCATCGAGTGCTTTCATGCAGTGATGCTCTAAGCCATGGAGCTGAGAGGGGAGGATCACCCCATTGGCAGCAGCTCTGGGAAGATTTCTACTTCTCTTGAATGGCAGAATTCTTTTGTTTCTTGCTCATTGGTTCAAATGTTGCATTGTCCAAACAATTCATTACAAAATGGAACTAACCAAACAGCTCCTTTCATTTTCCACAATAATAGTTTTATTCTTGGGAAACCTTTTTTGCTGCACTGTAATTTAATGGGCATAAGACAAATGTACCGATTAACTAAATGTTTCTAAATTTACTCACTTGGTGCAATGAAAGGGAGCTTAACCTTGCAATGATGGGATTTGAAGGACAGGTACTTTGGAGAGGCAGGTCAGGATATGAGGCCAAATAAGGACCCATCTTGGGGAAATCTGCTGCCCTGTTCCTCTAAGCTTCTCCAGCTGTTCCTGCATGTGGGGCAGACCACTGAACTGGTGGCAGAGGTTCAGACCTCTAAAATACACTTAGTGTCATTCAGTACAAGGCAGTCCTTCTCCCAGGTGTGCTCAGGCTGGCTGTGGCAATAGTAGTGTTGTACCATGACCTCAGGTTCACAGGATGCACAAGAGGAAACTCTTGTGTGTGTTATTTTCTGCTGTGATCTTTTGAAGGCTATGGTTATTTTCAGACATCATCCTGTGAAGCCAGTGGAAGGTTGCAGGTGCAGATCTGAGTGCTTTCTGGACCCCTTTGGTGCATCACCCCCCATAAGCACATCAGACATGGTGTTGAACTACTAGTGCTGGAAAAGCAAAAAGGTGGTGAATGTGTTTCCTAGCACTTTTCTTCCTCTGCTTTTGTGGAGGAAGGGCACAATCCCCAAGCTGATGTTTGAAGTCCCCCATGGCTTGGGTGAATTTGGCCCCTTGGGTTTCAGTGCAGCCCACATGACCTAGCCTGTGAATGTGACTGCTGGCTAGCTCGATGGCTGGCTAACCGCTTATTCTGCAGTGAGACATCTTCCAGGCCACAGCAAGGGAAAAGCCTGAGTCATGGTGATGCCTGATTCAGCTGTGGTGCCTGGGCTGGATGAATCACCTGGTCAGCTTCACATACTCATAAAGGGATGGGGGGCAAAATCCAAGAAGCTGCCTCTAAAACCAGTTCATTCAGGCCTGCAGTCAACATCCCACATGCCCTGAATCTTGTGGGACATGTGGCAGAAAGGAGAAAAAAAAAAAAGGCAAAAAAAAAAAAAAAGCACTTAATTCACAGAAATTTTTATGCTTTTTCTTATCCATGCTGCCATGGCTTGTGACGGTATAAAGGCACTCTAGGGATGCAGGCAAAGATTTAAGACTTAATCCCTTCAATTTCAGACACTTTAAAAATATGAATGTACCACAAGAGTAACTGCCTCTCCCAGGTCTAAGAGGTGTTAGTAGTATGTGAAAGGGAAGGTCAGAAAGGACAAAAGAAGTCTCAATCCTGCTCTCCAGCAAATTCAACAGCAAAACTCTTATTGACTCTGCTGAAATGGGGACCTTGAAGAAAGTGTCTCCTGCTGAAACACTCTGAGGATACTTTAAAACCAGATTAATAAATAATTGGACCATCTGCATCAGAGCCTGTAAGTGGAGTGACACACAGAGGGTGTCTGTAAATGGACCAGCTTCAAATATGCAGAGTAAAATACATGGCGGAATGGATTTTTTTTTTTCCATAATAGGCATAATTATTGCCAATTTGAGTCTCTGTTGCAAGCACAATGAGAGGCACTGCCTGAGAGATGGGCTGATTTCTCCTAAGAACTGAACAGACAAATAGTAAAAGATTGCTCCTACCCTACGGGAGTGACCATCATATTAATAAGACAGACCAGGGTCAGGAGCAATACTAAGGAAATGGTTTGCCTGAGGCCATGCAGCAGATCAGCTTCCCGTTTTCCAGAGTCCAGCTGGGCTCCTTTGCTTTTTGATGGGAGATGATATTGCCTCTAAAGCCACCAATGTCTGCTGAATCTCCCTCCATCATGACTGGACACTGTCTGCCCTGGACTGGACAACTGTGTTTTAATTAGTATTCCTCTTGGGGTTGCAACAGTGGTTGAGGTTAACGTTTTGCAGTGACAGTCTTCGTAAGAACAGGGTCAGACTAAAGTTCATTGAAAGAGGTCACTTCTGGACCACTGAGTTTAATAACTCCTAATCCCTCTTTTAGGTGTTTTATTCTTTTTCTTCGTGCAACATCCTGAGGAAATGAGCTGCCCAGCTGATGCATTGTGTGGGAACACCTTCCTTTTGCTGCCTTCTGACCTGTTATCTGGTAACTGGGCACCCTTTGGTTCATGGACTGGAAGAAGTGGTGAGTAATTAATTGTTCCCTGTGCTTGTACTCCACTCCATTCTGGATTTTATAGGTTTCTACCCTATAATCCCCACCATTGTTCCTTCGCCAAGCCAGGGTGAGCTAGTTATTTAGCTTCTTCCTATCTAGAAACAGAGCAAAGGAAAGTGGTGTATTTTTTGGGAAAAAAACCCTGATGTTTCATTTGCATAACCTACAGATAGCAGCAACATCAGCCTTTTTTAAAACCTGAAATGGAGAGCAACATTGAGAAAGGCACTGGCAGCAAGAGAAACACTTCGACTGAGAGACGCTGAAGGTGGGATTTATCACATCTAATGTGCAGTGCTCCTGTGCAGACATCCCCATCCGAGGTTGGCTCCCTGGGCTCCTGGTTTAGGGGCAAGTCAAGACAGGTGAAAGAGGGCAGGGTTTGTTTGACTAATTTGGGGTGAGATGATGCCTGCCCTACAGCCCACTGTCTTTAATGGAGTCCAAGGCAGATGTGGACACCTACTTTTTGCTGTGATGACACCGTTAAGTAAGAGTCTCAGGCTGAGAGCCGTAGCAGCAACCATGAACCAGCCACAACCAATGAGCTGGTCTGGACACTTCCTTGCTGTACCATATCCATTGTTAATCCATGGGGATAGTGCTTGGTTTCTAGAAGTTTCTGGAGGTGTATGGGGTGCAGCGCGCTCACCTTCGCCTGTGCACCTGGAAATTTCCCTTCTCTGATTTCAATGGCAGAAATTCTGTCTCAAGAAATCAGAGATGTGATATTTTTAGGCTTTTTCCTGCACAATCAGGCTGACTAGAATTTAAATTTTTCGTAAGTGCAAAAATATTTTTGATGTCTCATTTACACTAATCGTCTTTGAATATAATTAGCTTTTATAGGGATAACTTTCCTCATTCTTAAATTGTAGTTGAAATTGCTTTATATGTATATAGAGGGGGAGAGAGATTTTCTGTTTCAATTGATTTAAATATATCTTTACTGTGAATAATGCCCTTTATATTTTTGGGAGAACAATCTAAATCTCACTTCATTTCTTCTTTTGGTGTTCTCTTGAGCAAAAGAAAACAGCAGCATTAGCATGAAACTGATACTATATTTAGTATATTTAACATATTTATTAAATACATGCCAAAGGCCCAGAAAAGGGTCCTTACTCATGGTAGCAATGGGGTCTATCTCCAGTGATAAAACTATAAAGGAGTAGAGCATCCCCTTGAGAAAAGGGAAGGTCCCACCTGGATGGTGGAACAGATACTGCTGCCAGGAACAGCCAGCCCCTAACTTTAGACACCTGCCAACGTGCGACCCAAAGAGAGGGACAATGCCAGAACTGTACCCGTGAGTGGACAACTGCAGGGGTGCCAGGAGAGACAAACCACACAACCGGCAACACCCCTCTCCAGGCACTGCTCTGTGACCAAGGCAAGGCCATGACTGAGGACCTCAACCAAGCAAGCAGTTATAGATGATGGGAACTAAAACTGTGGGAGAGCATGGAGAAGTGAAAATAGCAGGTGTTGCCATGTGGATCCCATCCTTTCACTTTCCTCTGCTTTCCCTAATGTGGTTGTGAGTGTCTAGAAAATGCATGGAGAGAGATGAACCAAAAGGGTCATTTTGGCCAGGATGGACCTGATGTACATCCACGCTGCACCCTCAGGATAACCCATGTTCCCTGCTCTCATCTGAGGCAGTCTAGGGCCAGTCCCTGATGGCATCAGTGGGTGCTTGACCACATCTCTACACTCAGCCCCAGCAGGCCTCACCATGTAAGAGCACAAGTGGAGTCTCCAGTCATAACCTGTACCCAGACTCTTCACCTGATGGGATGGCAACACAACATTTGTGAAACCCACGGCTGCCTTTTATACTCTGCGGTCTTACAGTCTTAATCCTGAAAGGTAAGAAGTTTGTTTTCATGAGCAACTTTCACTCCAAACCACCTGATCATCCCCTGCTGAAATTCCTGACTGTGGGTTGGGGCAAGGTTGCCTTCACAGCCTCTGTGGGAGATTTGGGACAGGAAGTGTGGATGGATGGTAGCTCCGGCTTGCCACTTCTGGCAGGTTTGATAATGGTTTAATCCTTGTGCAATGCCTCCTCTCTGCATCCAGGCATTCAATGAATGTAAAGCAGAAATAAAAGAATTGCCTCATTAAAATCTGGTCACAGAGCTGAAGATAATACCCCCGTCTCTGTCAGATACAAAGTCACGCAAGCCCCAGCAAAGCAGGGAAATGATGGAGTAAAATGTACCTCCTGTCCCTCAGACACCCCCCGCTCCTTTGCAGGCCCATCAGCACATAATGTATTTGGCAGTAATGAATGACTGACAGCGCTGCACGAATCCCTGCTGGAGAGCTGTCAGTCAGGGGCTCCCGGGAGGAAACGCGAGAGGAACCTGATTGAAGAAATAACCCCTGATGCAGATCTCCGCTGACTCCCCTCCCCACCCTCATCAGCAGATCCAGGCGCATCCCTGAGGGCTGATGTCTCCGAGTCGTGCAAACGAGGCCAGGCTGCTTCTCTCCTTGCTCCTTCACCCTTTTGGGTTTAGCACTCTTAACTCCTGGCTGGAGGCTTGCTCCTGGCCTCTTCTTGAGCACAGCCCATGCTGGAGAGCCACATACTGCTCCCGATTCCCCCCAAAAGCTCCTTGGCTCCATCCCAGCCCTGCCAACACCTAGCTGTGAGCGCACACCTTGGCATTTTGCTCCTTCAAAACTGTCCAGGGCTCAGGACAAGAAACAAGGTTCAGCTCTTCTGACAGGACTGCCCCATGTGGGCAGTCACTGACCAGGATTTAGACCAGTGAGCTAGAAAGGAAAAAACACTCATTTTTTTCTGATTCCAGTCCCCTGAGCTCACAGATACTGTGAATGCTCTGGGTTTTCAGAAAGGAAGCACCATCTGACTGCTCTGGTGATAAACTCCTCAAGAAGTCAGGCAGCACTTAATTTTCAGATCTGAAGAAAGGGAAGGGACACAATAGAAATCTAGATCTTAGAAAAACCTGCTCAAAGAGCCTCTGAAAAGGCCGCCTTCCCCCAAGATTTGCACCAAAAAAAAAAAAAAGCTTTTAAATGCACTGAGCTCTAGAGATGTGCCCTGGGCAGTGTCATTAGAAAAAGTGGAAGGCTGGAGATGATACTAACCAAAGTGGTCCAAAAGCTGCCAAATTCAGGTCTGAAACCTTTCCCGGAGCGCTGCCCACATAAATCTGACTCTTGGGCTTCAGCCTCTTGTAAGGATGGGAGCTGAAAGCAAAGGTCTGACCCACAGCAAACTCCTTGCTGGCGGTGGCTGCGGGGGTTTGATTTAACAGGGGGTTTGCAGGCAGGTGCGGACATACCCAGGCTGGTGTCTGGCAGCCGGGTCACAGCTGCTTATGGAGGTTGGCCCAGCACTGCCCTTGGGATATCTCCTCCTGCACTGCTATGTGTGTGAGGACACCTTCCCCTGTGTCACAGCTGGGGACAGGGATGGAGAGGTCATGTCCTCGCTGCTGGATGGGGCTGCCTTTGGGGGTGCAAGCTGGTTGTCTACAAGCTGCTCCAGAGACACCATCTTGTGTCTCCACAATGAGCGGTTGCTTTCAAACCACACCTGTAGGGGTGCTGATTCAACACCAAGGAGCCCTGAGCACCCAACATCTGAGTACTGAGGGTGCACACCTTTTGGCACTGCCCTCGGGCAGGCCAGGCAGGGGGGCTCAGGAGAGCAGGTGACCCAAATTGTTCCTTTTTCCCCAAAATTTGCACACTGCAGTGATGATTTCAGGTTGGCTCTGGGTGATTCACCAAGATCGCACAGGAGGTCTGTGGCAAAATTTGGTTTCTACCCCCATTTCCTCTTTCAGTGAGAACCCTAAATGACTGACTTATTTCTCCTGAGCAACACACAGATTTTGGTACGGGCCAAGCAATAGATTTTCAGACCATTCCAGAGAAGAATAAATGTTAACATAGGACAATCACCTCCAAAACTGACCATTGCAGAGCTAGGAGCAAGGAAAATAATTTAAAATCAATTTTTTTGTGTGCCATAAACTGGATTCAGTCTGTGATAATGGGACCAAGATGCAAAGCATGCAAATGAGATCATTAGTCCTCACGCGAAGCAGGGGTTGTACGATGCTCTGGATGCTGGAGCTGAAATGTTGCAGACCTCTAGTTAGGGGTTGGCTTTCCATCTTGGCAGGCTTTCATCAGCCCCAATATCAGCTGGATAGCTTGATGGGTCACTTGCAGCAGCATCCCCCAGTCACAAAGCTCACAAAAGTGTGCAGACACAAGCGCCTTAGACTGCAGCATCTCTTTGGTCGATTGGTGAAAAGAAAGCATGTACTTGGTGGAAAATATGGTGTGCTGTGACTGTAAATACTATGTGAATTATTAATTTGCTGTTTACTAACTTCAATATTTTTCTATTCAATTATTGTCTATAGATAGAGCAAAGGACTGCTCTGATTTTTAAATAATACACAAATTATTTTTTGTACATATTTACGGGAAGAATTTTTGCACATCTTTTTCCTTGAATAGATTTTGAATTATTTGTTGCATGTTTTATTAAAGCATCTGTTCAATAATTAAGAAGGATATATAATTTTATGTAAGGCTACTGAATGATTCGTATTGCAGTATTTATTAACACCATATTGAAAATGTAACGCCTCTCATGCAAGTTGTTTTTCAGGATTACTTCATAGCACTTTATAGGGAGGGGAAGCCACTGTCTCCAATTTAGTGCTGGGGAAACTGAGGCATGGGAAGGGCAGATGCCTCAGGGGACTAAATATGGACTTAAGAGTCAAACCCAGCACTCAAGACCCAGTGCAGAGCTCCAGCCATCAAACACTGCAGCCTCCTGGCATATTTTGCAATCCCCTATAATACCCCTAACCACACACAACTTCTCTGAACAAAGCAATAATCTCCCTGGCAAAAGGAACGTGGATAACTAAAATCCTTTTTGCTCTTGCCGGCATTCAGTAGGCAGTTATTGACCTCAGCATTCAAGCAGACAGGTCCCAAATCCTCTGCGCAGATGACATTTAAACACAAATGGCCTTAAAAGTTATTGGGGAAAACTCACTGACTCAGGAAAAGCAGTGTTTCATGTTTAGGCTGAACCCAATTGCACATGCTGTGATGTAATTTATTGTTCATAATACACAACTCATTTAAGGCCCTGAAAGCTGTGAAACATTTAAATCAGCAAGAGGGTGACTTTGGATGCTGTTACTGAAACATGGTGGAAAAGCCTTCAGCTAAAAGGCCAGGGAGTTTGGAGTTGTTCTGTTCCTTGCCGACTATCAGAAAACTAGCCCAAAAGGGAGTGGGTTTCTGCTTAAATGCAGGAATTTCAGCACAGCTTTTCACTTATTAATTATTTGCAGCAGTAACCCCCTGACACAGAGTAGGGCTGGATAGGGTTATAAATCTAGCTGAAAAAAAAATGTAAACCTGTAACAGCTGATCTTGTCCAAGGCAACATTTGCTCCTAACTCTTGCTTTTCATTAGATGCAGACCCAGCTCCTCAGCTGAGAGCTATGAATCGGGTTTCCATCAGCGCCTTGTAAACATGACATAAGAGGTCCAGATTGAAATGGTGCAGGAGCAACAACTGCATGGAGCTAGGAGTAGTCTCGGCTGCAGGCAGAGATTTTACAGACCAGCCTGGTAGGAAGGTGAGCACATCATGAGCTGGAGGAGGTTTGCTTTCCAGCTCTCCTTGACAATAGACCATTAACCCCCACCATGTTGAGCTGCTCACTTGGTTTTGTTTTTTTTTTCCTCCTGTAAGGCCTTCGTGTTGCATGAGCTTTGTTCTGTCCTTGCTGTGAATTTCAGAGTCAACACATACAAAAATTATCTCCTAATTTGGATTTGAGTAAATCTAGCCCATCATCTGCCCTTGGCATCCCCCAAATATTGCACTGCCTTTGTGCAGATCTTTACATAAAGATTCTGGTAACTGGTGATTAGTGTCAGGAGAAAGACTCATTTTTTGCTCCTTTCTACAGTGCGTGTCTCCCACTGAAATTAAAGGAAACGGATTTTGTGCCACCTCCCCTGCCAACAGGACCTGTTCCCCCTCAGTGATAACCTCAGCTTTCTTTGTGGTGGTAGTTTCTAGCCCTGTTGCATCCAAACTTTTTCACAGATGATCCACTTCCCAGAGCACTGCTCGGTTCATTACATAGAAATGTAATTATTACTAGGAATGTATTTCCAAGGGGCTCATGACCCCACTGGCTAAGGGGACTCCTAATTTGGGAACTACTGATCCAGACATCACAGCTGTAGTGTACCGGAGAACACAGAGACTGGCTTGACCCTATTTTCAACTGGAGACTTCGTGATGCCAAGGCTGATCTTTATGAGGAACCTAATCCTGGCTTCTTTCCTGGAAAAGTGAGACCTTTTTAGACTATACCTATGTGATAGTGAGGGAACAATTTATGGGAAGCTCCACTGCTTTCTGGCAGACAAAGGAAAGTGGCAGGTCCTGCCCGAATGTGCTTGCTCCCACAGTGCTGACATTGGAGCAGGTCTAAATCACCACGAAGCTGCGGAGCACAGAGGCTTGGTTCAGTCAGCCCAGATGGATCTGAATCTGCCTCTGCACGATAGCACCACAAAACCAGCCCCAGGACTGCAAACTAACACGTAAAATTCAGCTTCTGTTATTGATGGTGTGAGATGAAGCTTGTAGAAGCAGCAGCAGCCAGATCACCTCTCTCAGGCTTCTTTGTTTATTTACTCAGCCAGTGCTTCCCACACCAGCCAGACTGGGGACAATGCACCATTGCTCAGGACGTGCCATTTACCTGGGTAATGATGCAGAGCCTGGGTCTCCTCCTGCCTGCTGGGAAGCAGCTGAGCCCGTGGCTATGGGCATGCAGGAGAACCAGTTCTGCATGCCAGCCACACGCAGGGGCCCAGGAGGAGTTCATGTCACAGCCAACCTCAGAGAGGTCCTCAACATAAAAACCTTCCAAAAATCCAGCCCTGCTTGGCACCGATCTCCCTGTGCTGGGAACCCCCAAATTTACGTGCTGCAGGTGAAACTAAGTGGCAGAGTCCAATTACTGACACCTCTTGGCTCATGATTATGACATTACTGATTAACCATGCTGAGCACACCCCAAAGACCTTCCCTTTGAGACATGGACCATGGAGCCACCATGCCTTGTGGAGAGGGCGGTGACAGAGGCAGGCGGATGTTTGGGGCACAGGGCGCTGGCCTTGGTCCTGTCCAAGGAGCCCTTCCCATTCACCACACTGCCACCCCCGCTACGTAGAGCTCCTTGCACATCATTCAGTCTTATTCCACCAGACACACAAACCTAAGGTCGTCATCACTGTAGCAAAACCGGCAGAGTACATATCTCCACTGAGTCAAAGCAGTGATCAAAATGTGGTTTCTAACCTCCTCTCTGATCTCCTCCTCCCCTCTCCTCAGCAAGAAGCTCAGCAAAGCCATGGTTATCACCGTTTGGAGGCAATACTGCTGTGGTTACCGGGACATAACTTGGAGCTCAGCAGTCCTGATAGTGATGATAATGTTTTGTTTGGATGTGGTTTCCGTTCCCCACCTGGGACCACTGAGGTTTCCTCTACGAGCCAAAATAACAACTCCTCCCCCCAAATGATGCCACTCCCAAGCACTTCTGCTCATTTCTTCCCCATCCCAAAGAGACGCTGTGGTGTGCTGGATAAGGCACTCCGACTTGCAAAGCTGTGCCTTCCCTGTCAGTTGGGAGCACTTATAATTACAATTCCCATTGTTGTAAATTGTGTACGCAGTCCTGTAAAACATGACACTTTAATCCTATTAATTGCCGTGTTTCGAATTCTTGCCAGTGATTTACCCTCCCCCACCCCCAAACACCCAACACCCAAGAAAGAAATTATTCAGTCAAATCTGTAGCGTGACACCGCAGCCACAAGAGAGCCCAGACTGCTGCAGCTGAGTTTGGGGCTCCTGAGCAGCTGTCCTGAGGCATGATTCACACAGGGTTGTAGGGTCCTTCTCCCAGCTGCCGGCAAGGTCTGCTCTTCCCATGGGATTAGTACCACCAAGGCCCTGACAAAACCCAGGCTCATAGGTACCAGCTGCTTCTCCCTCTCCCCAGTCCTGCTCAGCCTCACACTTCCCCAGAGGGTGTTTGAGCTTAATTAGTTCAACCACTGAGCTTTGTCCCATTTCTGGTCCCCAACACTCAGCTCTGCCTTGTGGCTGACTCTCACTCCAGACCCCGCAGGCTGCTAGGAAGGAAGGTGCTAGCTTGCCACGAAAATGGGCGTACAGCATCCCCAGAATGACCCCCAAAATGACCTAAAACCTCTCTGTGTGCACTTTGCAGGCATAGGTAGGTTAGTCCCTATCTCCCGCCCAAATTTCAGCTTTCTTCCTAGGAAGAAATCCCTGTCCTTCAGCTCACCCGTTTCCCAAGAACTTCCAGTGTTTGGCCCAGTTTGAGCTCTTGTGTCTTTGATGACAGTCCCCTTCTTCCCTCCCACCACAAGTCCCATCAGCAGCAGGAACCTGAGTCTTGTCCTTGCAAACTGCTTTGGAGCCCTTCAAGTGGAAAATAACGTAGCAGGTGCAAAAGACCTACGTGTAGCAAAGACTGAGTGGGTTTTAAATACTAACAATTTTTGTGTCTGAAGCATATGCGAGGACCCCAAAGGGTTTTGCAGACGATGGTGAGGCTCTGATCATGTGATGTGGGAAGATAAAGAAACCATGTCCAATCAGAAATGGAAGCAAAGGGAGATGGTGAGGAGCCAGGAAGGGGACGGGGGTCTTGTTCGCCTTTGTCTTCTCCTGCACATGGGACATCTCACTGGGTTCAGAAGGGAGGAAAGGGAACACCAGGACCTCAGCCCCCCTTTAAGTGCGTGAGTTGTTCTCCACCCAAACAAGAAAGAGCCGAGTGGAGCACACAAAAGCATGACATGGAGATCTTCCCCAGAACCAGGCGCTAGCACAAGAGCCCCAAGTGCTGCATCTGACTCTTTTCTAATCCCTCACCAAGTGGACTTTCATCATACTCATAATTAGGGATAATAATTTAAAGAGATAGTTGAATACCCAAATCTGCTAATCCTTCAGTGGAGCCTCATTCCTTTAATCTCTCTCTGGTTCACTAATACATAACAATGTAGCCAGGCACCCACTGCCCTCATTAGAGGGAAACTTCACCCTCCTCTCGGCCTCAGAGGCATGCCGGGGATGAAAGGAGGGCACAAAGGCAGTCCTCTGACTGCTTGAGACATGCGGGAACTTTGAAAACCATCAGCCTGGGCTTGTTTCAAGACCGATGTCACAACAGAGGCCGGTTGTCATGGTAACAGGTTATCAGCTATCAAAAATGATCCACAAAAAAAAAAATCACAAGGAGAGATGGCAACTGGGGCAGGGGGAGGATGGACACACAGCAGGGAGCAGGGAAGGGGATGCCAAAGGGTGGCTTTGCCCCTGGATGAGGGGGAAGGCAGGGGGAGACCTGTCCTCCACATAGAAGAGGCTGCAAAAATCCACCACTCTCCTTTGGTTCCCGTGCAGGTGCCAACAGGCAGCAGATCAAGATGGCTTTTGAGCACAGGAGAGAGGAGATGCAGATGCACAGGCTCCTGATTTCCTCCGCCATGGAGGTCAGGGCAAGGAGGTTCCCACAGTGCCTTTTCCCTGGCAAGGCTGGAGAACTTTATAGGGGAGAAAAAACAGCTGATGCCAAAGAAGCAGGAGATGTGAGGCAATGAAAAGCCTCAAACCCTCCTGTCCAAATAGTGCTGAGTCCTCAAAGCCTACAGTCTGGTGGTTGGGAACTGAGGCTATGAGGAGGATGAAGGCCCTGCACAGGGGCAACTCCGACTTCTCCAAGCCTCCTGCTCCATCTGACCAGATGAACATTCTCCCCTTTGCTATCATTTCTGCTGGCACAATGGGCCACGCCACTCTTTCTGTGACAAAGCTTGGTTTGCCACCAACATGGTGCTTTTACATGTCTCCTCCAGCCCTTTTGTTAGTGCCCTGGCCACTATGCTCCCACGGTGGGCAGTGGGGACCCCCACCGGCGGGACCAGCAATACCAGTGCCAGCATCTGCTGGGCGAGAGCTGATGCACTTGCTGGGCTAGAAGCAGTTGCAAGTGGGAAGCCATTGTTAATTAATCAGATACACCATGTAATAGCATTATTCACAATCAATATATTAGATAGGGACGATGAAGATGCTGTGCAATCTCTGTCAGATAGCAAATACACCCACACGTCCCAGCACAGCCACACACAGTTCTTGGGGTGCCCATGCTGTTCGCCTGAACCTCCCAGGCTGGCGACAGCATCAAGCTCTCTTTTTGCCTCTGCTTCTGAGATCCTGTGCATCTCCTCTCCCCTGCCTGCTCCTAGGTTCACCCTTCCAGTTTGCCTCCCTCCCTCTTCCCTGCACCCTGCCTGTATTCCTTGCTATTCTCCAGTGACGTAATCTGGAGAGCTGCTCTGAGAGGCACCCGTCTCATCCACACACGCCTCCATCTCCAGGGCTGGCGAAGGCTTCGGGAAAGGCTGGGAATGAGACCTCGATGTGCTGTTGTGTAGGTGGGCAGTGAGGGCTGTGCTGCTCCTCTCAGAGGCCCTCTGCTCCACCAAAAAACCACGTTAGCCTTCGCCAGAGCTGAGTGACAGTAGAGACTTCCTAAAAATGCAACACGCTCACACAATTCATCGCAACTGCTCTTCCCATGTTTTCCTGAGGAGCAAACTCCATCTTCTCATGGTGTCCCTCAGCCCAGGAGCAAGAATTTTGTGCTGGAAAGGCATCTGCACTTGGGTAAAGGGTCCTTCCAGAAAAAAACGCTCCTCCCTTCCCACACACGCAGCCCCAACCCCCCTGCACAAGCTGGAAGGGTAATGCATTTTCTCTGGCAGCTGCCACTGCAGAAGTAAGCGGCATCTTTGAGATAACAAGACTTCATTTCAAACAAAAACGGTTTTCATGGCAGGCACAGTGAATAAATGTAAGAAAGACAGACATCTATTCTTGCTTCAAGTCCTGCTCTCTCTAACGCACATGGAAAAGAAACCCTAGACATACCAAAAACTTTGACAGAGATAATGACCAGCCCAGGTTTAAAACCAGAAAATCATGCCTTAATCTTGGGTAAAAAAAAAAGAAAACTAAATGCATTCCATTAAAAGCAGATGAGAGGACATGAAAAATGCTTTTGGAGGCTAAACAATAATAAAAAAAAAAAAAAACCCAACAAATTGGCAGAAAAGCCTAGTGAGTCATTTAACGCTCTCTGCACAGCCGGCAGGAGCTGGGTAATGTATGCCTTGCCACAGCACGGTCTCGGGGCAGGTCACTCAGGGAGGGTGTGTTCAAACCCACCACATTTTCAGCTGTGAAGAACTAAAGGCCCTTTCTCAGTCCCACTCAGAGGGCCGTGTTTGGGCTGGAGAGGAGGTTTTCTACCTGTGCTGGAGCCATGACGAAGCGGGCTAGGATCCAGTTTCTGACAGCGAACAAAGCAGCCTGTGCAGCAGGTCTGCCGTGCCCCAGGAAGGCAGCGCCAGCAGCACAGGAGCAGGGCTCGAGAGCCCCAGCAGGGTCTGTGTGATCTCCTACCCCGCGTGAAGGCTGAAGGAATAATTGCATACAAAGTTTACTTTGGGGCTGATGAAGGCCAGAGACCTCCTCTGAGTGAAGGAGAAATGCAAAGTGGTCACTCTGGGATGGACCAGCAAGCGTGGCCAGACTCACCCTCGCTCAGCTGCCCTCCTGTCACCTTTTTTGGACCCTGATTTGTGGGCCTGTGAGGTGCCTGGAGATAATTCTAGGTGGAGGGGTCTGCCACATTGTGTGGGGCAACAGGAGACTGCTTACCATAGAGACCAGCCACCCCAATGACTGTCTCAGCTTGTACTTTCCATGTTTTCATGAGGTCTCTGGAAAGCTGAAGCTACCTGTTCAAAGGGGACCTCGCAATTTCTCAGTGAAAAAATACAGTCTCTGTAAGTCCTTTGAACACCAGCCAGAAAGGCAGCCAAATCAAAGGCCCTTGCAGTCCCGTACCTGCCCTCAGACATGCCCAGATGTGGGTGCTGGGGGTACCAAAACCACGGAGAGTACAAAGTGGGTCTTCTTTTGACATAACTTCCCAGGCTGTGCTGCTGAGAGTTCAGTCGACCATCAACCTCTTCAAAATTACTGCAAAGGCACCATTTACAGAACACAAAGCATTGTGGCTCTGGAGAAGCAATGCTACCTTTACTTAGCGGAGGATGAAATGGAGTTGGGTAAGTATGTCCTGCCATGAGTCTACAGCAGAGCTGGACAGTGGGTCCTCACATATCTGTCTGATACCCAGCAAGGAGGAGACAAAGATAATGCTGAGGGCTGGGTGAAACAAAGAGAGAATGAGAGCTTGAGGGGTAGCATCTGCTGCCCCTCAGTCAAGCCTGGGAAGGGAGCTTGATTCCCAGGTGTGTTCCCTGGGAGTGTTTGAGTTTTTGTTTTCTAGCAGAGAGCATTAGGTATGTTCACAACTTCAGGTGCTGGAGACGTTGCACTGCCTTGCACAGATGGCTGAGGTACAATAGGACCGTCACTAGAGGCTACCTCTGAAGAGCCTGCACTAGCTACAGGTAATTAGCTACAGCTAATGCCAAACCCAGTTGCCTTCTAATCAGTTGGGGTTGTCCTCAGATAGCCATGTCTTGACAGACCACCAGCTGGACAGTGAGTAGAAGTTTAAATACTGTCCTGAATAATTTGCATCTTATCTCTCTTCTCTTTAGAAAGCCATGAGAGCTGAAACAAAGCCAAGATGAGATCTTGGTGTCTGTGCTTGCTGTGCCCTTGTTTACGAGAGCAGGAGCTGGACCAGAGCAAATCTCATCTCCTCTCTACGCCTCCTGACAGCAGATCTGGCTACTTAGGTGGGATGAAGAGTGTGTGTGGAGATCTAGACCCTTCCCAAATTTAATACTCTGTGTTCAAAGCTTTACTGTGATTAAGATCTAGGATAACATTTCTTTAACTAGATGTAGATTACAAAGATGAACTGTCTGATTTATAGGTCTAGTTTTTGATCAGGGAGAAGAAACCAGAGATGATGAAATAGTCATAAGTTCGAAGTTATTTTTATTTTTGCTAGTGGATGAGTCTCAAATGACTAAAACAAACAAATCCAGCAAGGATTAACCAGCTGTACATACAGAATTGTATACCTAGTGTTGGAATCTCAAATCCTCCCCTCCCAGGTAAAACTTCATGCCACGTTCCTCCTACCTGTAGCCACCTTATTTATTATTTTTGGCAAATGGGTGCTGGGTATGTGAAGAACAGTAGGGTTACAGACTCTGGGACGTAAAACAGTGGGTGATTTACGCGAGACTTTTCTGAACTGACTGTTGTTATAGGGGAGACTTTGAATTTGGGTAGATCAAGTCGCATGACTCCAAGGCAAGCCTCAATCCCAAATAAAGGACTGGGGCTCCTTTTACAAGTAGGTTTCCTCGTCTTGTTATTCCTATTGGGAGGCTGTTTCTGAATCTCCCTCCTTTGGGAACCAGTGCTGCCCACTAGTGTACATCACTCTTTTGTGCTGTGGTCTCCCACCCCCAGGAGAACTAGAATAGCCCAGTGTCTCTCCTCCAGACTTTGCTTTTGTAGGTTAAACACATGGCTGGTGCCTTCCTCTCATCTGATGGAGTCTCCGTACCTGTGGCCATCCCAGAAACCCTCCCCTGCCCAGGCCTCCCCAGGAGGGCTTGCCAATGCCATGGTCATGATCTTCCTGCCTCTGCAGGAAACACCTGGCCTGCTAGGTCCAGCATTGCCCTTTCCAGCCGCAACACTGGAAGTCCAGGCTGTTATTCCCTGTAGCCCTACTCCATTTCATGTCATTTCTATTACCCAGAGTAATCCAAAACTGAGACTCTCATTCTCCTCTCCACGGCCGATGCCTCTGAACCTCATGTCATCAGCAGATTTCATTAGCGCATTCCTGTAATAGCCCACCAAGCCACTCTGTCCTTCAATCAGGCTTTCCCTGCCCCTCAGGAAACCTAATAAGCAAAACCCACCATGCTAGCAGCCATGGCTGGGGCTGTGCTAGCAGTGCAGGGGCTGCAGTTCTGGTGCTTATTCTGGAAGTGTCCAGAGATAGAGAAAGCTGGAGAGATTGCAACTCTCTCTCTGTTACACATAATTTGTCTTCTTTTCCTTTTTTCTTATCTTTTATTTTTACACCTTGTGTTTTCCCAACCTTCTCATGTTCTTTGTTTTTAAGGTGCAAAAAGGAACATGAATCCTTACATGCATATACTGTGAACAGCCGTGATTGCTGCATGGAAAAGGATCTTTGCATGGGAGATTTCCTCAGTGCTGAACAGTTGCTTCTGTAGTCTTAGTGGGTTTAGTGTTCACAGGTCCCCTGATGCTTGAAGTTATCACCTATGACCTTAACTACGTGTGGTTAAACATCCTATCCTGTGTGTTTTGGGGAAGCCCAGGGGGACACAGAAGGCACATTTTAACCACCACAGGGGCACTGACTTCTAAGGATTAGCACTCTGATCCACTCTTGCTGCCCAGACAGCTAATAATCTCCTTGCTTACTAAGAAATCTAGTCAGTGTTAAGTTACATGTTTGACTGACTGTGGCAAACACACTTAGTTGGGATTTATAACCAAACAGGCAGGCTGCTCCCTAAACTCTTTCTTAGCATTCATAAGGATTAATTCTTTTTAGTCCGAACATTGTAACTGAGTGTATCTGCTACCTGAGACCTTTCACTTCTGCTGTACTAACAGAACAGAAAGTGAACTAAGTCCCGGTTATGCACATAGTATTTGCACAACTCCACAATTAACATGTACCCTTGTATCTGCTAAGCTTCATGCACTACACATGAAATCCCGCAACCACTTCTCCATCACGTGGTGTGACACATAGGAGGCATTTCCTGGGCTGCCACCCAACCATCACCATATCACCTCCTGGGAAAGCAGATTCTTCCTCTGGAAAAGTCCAGTTGCTCTGGGAAGTCCAGTGCCACCTGAAGGCATGGAATTTACTGCCCAATGTACAACTCACCTACCTGACACATGGAGAGGAGGTGTACATATGTCATAGGTAACTGGAAATGTGGCAGATTAGGGCCCAAAGAAGGGAGGCAGTAGACTGCCACTAAAAGTAGTAATTTACCCTTAATGCCACTAGTGTTGGCAGGCCTACCACAATTTAATAACTCTAAGGAGAGATCTAGGCCGACTGCAGTAGCAGTGATTTCCCCAGCCTGGCGAGTGGCCCAGACACTTGTTTCGATGCCCTTTCGCCAGGACACTGTTGTTTGAATGCCCTTTCCAAAAGCATCATGAGAACTTTCACACCCACCAGTGGGAACAGGCACTGCTATTCTGACCGAAAGCAAGCTTCTTGAGATAAACACAAGCCCTAACATCACACTGGGGACCGGAGGCAGGTGGGAGATATCTCCTTAACTCAGTAACACTGCTCCAGGCAGTCCGTTGGGTCTGGACTGAAAGGATCCCCAAGCAGCAGGCAGACCCATTGTGGTGACACTGGGATCACTTCCAACAATTACTCTTCCTTCTACCCCGCCCTGAAGCTTGGAGCTGTTTTCTGCTTAGTCTTCCTCCCCACTAAATTTTTCTGTGTTGTCTTGAGGACTTCTGAGTCTTGAGGACTCCTCAGTCCTTGGCACAGTGTGGTCAGCTGGACATCCATTTCCTGACTCCTCACAAACCAGAGAGAAGAGGACGGGAAAGGCTTCGGGGACCGGACACAAAATGATCTGAGTGCATTAAACTAAATCAGCTAGTAAGGGATTCATGTTTCACAGACAACATCACAAACAACATGCAAAGATACGGGATTGGACATCTTTCAGTACCCAGCTCAGAGGCCTATCCCACCCACTGCTCCCGGGTGGCAGCAATGACAGCATGTTCTCAGACTGCCAGAATGAGAAACTGCATTTACACTGAGGGAGGAACATGCGATTGAGGAGTGTGGCTTGGCCAGAAATCCAGAGGCAGAGATCCTCTTCAAGACTTGGCATGTCTGGTGAGGCAGCACACGTCCTGGCTTTAGAGCAGTTCTGTTATTCCGGACCCTGGTCCCAGTGTTAGCAAGGTAGGAGGTTATGAAAGTAGCGATGGGAACAGTTACATGAAGCTGCTCAAACTTACAAACTTCCAATAAGTTTCAGGCTGAGCTTTGCATCAATTCTTATTCCTTCCAGATTGCTTCACTCATCCCTCCTGAGTACTCTTGATCAAATCACAAAAACGCTGAGCAGATTCTTACAACATACTTTCTAATAAGCCCTTTAGGAAAGCAGAGTTGACAGCATGTTACAGTTTTTTCTTCTTTCTTCTTTTTTAAAACTAGCTCCATAGCCTCTGCCAAATGCAAGGATGGCAAGTATGATCAGGCTGTGGATGGCACCATTCGTTTGTGTCAATCCTCTTCATGCTAGATGAGCAGACAGGACGTACAGGCCTATGCTTAACAAAGTGTACACAAGAAATAAACAGGAGATTTCTGCAAATCAGTAAACTTCCAAGTGCAAGATTAACCTAAAGACTGCCAGGTGCAGAGAGGTGTGCTATAAGTTGGGAAAGTTAAGAAATGTTCTTTTACCTCCAATTCCTGTAAATACATCCTGGAAGGGGATACGGTGGAGAGGAGAGGTCTCCAAGACCATACTGCACAGTACTTCATCTCCATGGACCAGGGTCTGGCAAATCAGCATCTCAGACAGAGTGTGTTTAGCCTCTCAAACACAGCCTGCACCTTATCCTCATGTCTTGAGGTTAGTCTGGTCATCTGGACCATCTGGAGTGTACCCCGACTCCCCACAACCCTCCTACAATTTCAGAGGTGAAAAGCAGAACTGTGAGTCCATGTTTGGGAAAACCTGCCTCTCTGGTGAGTGGAGAGAGAAGCTTAATCTGCTTAGCTTAATGAAGAGAAGGTGAAGACGTGACGCGACTGCAATCTGTTAAGTACTACCACTGGGAGAAGGCTTTTAACAGTGGAGGGCTTTTTAATCCAGTAGACAGGCAGAATGAGATCCAGTGGATGGAAGATGAAGGCGGGCAGATACAGTCTAGAAAAAAAGTGCATTTTTTTCTGAAACAGTGAAAGCAGTTAGCCATTAAAGAACCTATGGAGAGATGTACTAGGTCCCACAGCTCCTGAAGTCTTAAACAAAACCTGGTTATGTTTGAAATGATAGGTGTCACTGGGTCTGAAAAGAGGGTAACCTGCTAGAATTTCACACCACAGAGAAACCAGGATAGCTCGTTTTTAAAAGAACCCACTTAAGAAAAATCCATGAATTTACCTTTGCTTCCTAAAGGCTTCTGAATATCTGTTTAATAGCTGTTGCCTTCTAGCCATGAGTTATGCATCATGTGGTTACACACATTCTCCACGGGAGAACGTTAATCAGGCTCTTAATCACTTGCACGTACTCTTCCTCTCCCGCTTCAGTTTCCAAGGGCCCTATGGTAACCGCGACCTCCACTCCACACCTATAGATGACCAGAATAACCTGCCTCCTCTTGCAGCCCACCCCCATGCTCTCTTCTCTTTTGGGCACAGACGTTCCCTGCCTCTCCCTGGGATCCGCTCAGAGGCTGCAAATGCATCTCAACCCAGCCAGAACATCTGGCGCCCAGTCTGGAACGTGTTTCTCCCTGTTTTTGTGCTTGCTGGGGCATGAGGAGGATCTCTGTGCTGCTCAGGCTCATGCCGAGTCCCAGATGTCTCTCCAGGCCCCACCCGGAAGCCATTGTTCTGGCCAAGGCGCTAGACTCCGAATAACTGAAAAAGTTCCCACAAGCAAAATGGTCTTGCTGGCATCCATCTGGTGACCAAAGGGCCACACGAGCGCTCTCGAGAGAATCAAGGGCTTTGTCTCCTAGTTACCGCAGTAGTGGCAGTGACATGTCCCACGGGCGTTTTCCATCCTTGTTGGCACACTGAGCACCTGCCAGAGACCTTCTTGTCCAAACCCTTTGAGACACTTTGGCAGTCCAGCCCTGAAGCCCCTCCCCAGGGCATAATGTGCTTGTGCAGTAATGCATGCAGAAACGCATGAACCAGTTCCTGCCCTGCCCCAACTTTCCCAGTGACCACCAAAGGTCTGTCCAGGTCTCTCGCTCAAACTCTGGGACATCCACAGGAACTTAGCATGGAGGCATTCAATCCGGTGCTCAGTCACAACTGAAGTATCAACCTTTGGCCAGAACTGCAGTCTTTTGGATTACCCCAGCACATCAGATACATCCCATCATTTCAGCAGCCTCATACACTGCTGAATTTCATTATTCCATCTCTCCTGCACAGTCAGGGCTACCTCACCTCTGCTCTCTCATCACTGCCATCTCTATAGTGTCGCATCTGCCCCCATCATGACTTTTCTTATATCAGATATCACGGAATCCCACCAGGTTTTGCTCTTCCCCTTTTTAGCATGGTTTGTAATGGGAATGGGGCTTACGAGACCACATTGCTGGTAACATGTGGGTCTGTGTATACCACCCAATAGCTCATTTTTACATCATTGGCCGCTTCCAGCCAAATTTGGCAAGGATTGGAGGCCTCCAAGATAATAAATTTCCTTCTGTTTCTTGAAAATAAGGGAATGTGTAGAAGAGAGAAACCTTATTAAAAACCGCCAATGTAGAAAAATCAATGGACTGAGTTATATTCCTTTTTAGACTCTGGAGTGCAATATCCACACAAGATGGAGAGAACACAAAGAGAAGTGTTAGAAATGCCCTGGTATCTTGGAAATTGCTTCAGTTCACATGATTAAGCACCAGAGAATTTGACTGCAAGGCACAGAGGAAAGCAGTCTTGATCACCCTTGATCCACCCTTTTCCTCAAGACCTCCACTGAAGACCCAGGGTCTTTTCCTCCTGGAAACCACAGAGCTAGGACCAGGGTGCCAGTGCTGGAGACAATATTTGCTGAGGCTGTTGGTGGAGGATCCTCCCATTTTGAAGACCTCTAACTAGCAGGAAAAGCACATTTTCCAGGTTCCTCTGGAGTTCCCTCTCCACCTGCAAAGCAGATATTTCACCCCGGGCGACTGGGTAGTGTGCTGAGGAGTAGAGAAGGCAGAGAGACTGGGAGTTTTACCTCTATGGGGATCCTGTAGGTGTTCGGAGGTTTTACTACATGAGGAAAGCCTGTCTGCCAAGAGCAGAGGGAAATCCAGGCACTGGGGATTCCTGCCTTGTGCAAAGCCACTCCAGCGGGATGGCACTCGCAGGGCAGAGCTGGAGAGCTGAACAACGGGTCCAGCAAGAGCTAATACAGCCACCGGGACTTACAAGTCATCCCAACAAGGCCATTGCTCTGACAGTAGATCAGGTGTGACTGTACCACGCCCCAAGCCTGACCAGGATGCGGAGAACACAGAGCGCTCTGAGACACACAGCTCCCACTGCGTGTAAACATGCTCTGCACAGCTTGGACAGTTACTGGAGTCCTGTTCCTTCATAATGACCTGGCATTACATGTGGCTGTGCCATGGCTTCTGGCCACACACTGGCCCTGCTTGAGGCCCATCCTTGGACTCCTCCTTGGATTTATCCGGATGCCCAGCAGTTCCCTTGTCTTGGCTGCTCCTGGGATGCCACTCTCTGTGCTGTCATGCTTTCCTAGTGCTGCCCCAGGGGTTTTCAGCCACACTTGGGTTTAATCTGTGCAAAGCCAGGGCATGCCACACAGAAAAGCAGGGCCAAAGACTCAGCAGGTGACGTCCTTGGAGGAGAGGAAACTAAGCAGGTGTGAGGGCAAGAAAATGCAAGTGCTGGGCATTACTGCATGAACCCCACTTCTCCTGCCTCCTGCCCTCAGCACGACAGCCTGTCCCCGGACTCCAACACCAATACTCCCATCCTGTGCTTGAGCAGCCCCAGTCTAGATACTGCAATGCCCTCATGTCCCTATCCTTCAGACAAGCCCTCCCTGGGGATCATCAAATCTGCTTGTCCTGATGCTCAAACCTATTAACAGCACAGCTCAGGCACTGCTGGGATATAAATACGGCGGGGCCCGCATCAGCAGCCAAAGCCGCTGTGCGGGAGGGGTTGGTGTGCGAGGCTCCCTCAACCTGCATTTTGCTGGCACATGCAAATTCGCTCTGCCCGTGCAGAGAGCAGCTGAGCTCCGGGCCTGCTGTGTGAACCAGAAACCACCCAGCTGCCTTTAGCTCTGCTGAAAACCTATATTACCTCCTATCGAAGATTGCCACTATCTCCAGATACATCCAGACCCTTTGATTTGGCCTGCAGAGACCATAGTTATACCTGGGAGAGGCACTGGTGTACAATCCTGCACACGGAGTCACCAGAAAGAGACTCGGAGTCACTGCAGCAGTGAGAAAGCGGCACTGCTTGATCCCCAGGGCCTTTGAACTCCATTGTCAGTCTCTGCTTTGCGCCCTCCCACTCGGAGAAAAAGCATCAAAAGGTGGCGATTGCTACGTAGGAAAAGGAGGAGGAACGGCTGGCAAGCAGAGAGCGCTGAGGCTCCCAGCAGCAGCAGGAGGAACAGGAGAGGGGTGTGCTGGGGAGGTAAACAGGAATGACTTTCAAAGGGAAACTGGCAGGGTATTGTGCATGATTTTCCAGTTCTTCCTACCTACCCAGGCTCCCTGTTCGTTCAGTGACACTTACAGCAGCCTCCTGGAAACACATTTTTGCACTGACTGCTGCTGCCTTTCACGTTTTCTGTGGCTGTCTCAGCTGCAGTGGGAACAGGAAAGGAGGAGAGCCACAACCACGTCACGTTTCTGGGGCTGTGCTCAGTGTCCCGGGCAGGAGTAATGGGAATAGGGGAGAGGGAGCTCTCTTTTAGCTTCCCCAATGAAACCCCAGCTGGCTTTATTTCCCATTACACTGTTGTTCTGAAATGCCGGGCTGCACATACGAATTTGCTACTGTGGGGTTAGTTCTCCAGAAAAGGTTGACACATAAATGCATTTATTTTAATGAGAAAACAGGCAGTATGGAAGGATTTGTTCTGAAACCCAGGGAGATACAGAAGCTTGTCAAAGAGTGAGTAGGCAAGAGGATGATGTGAATGAGTGCTAGCCATCCCGAGTTGCTGCTGGGTTTGGGACCCAAGTGCTGGGCTATGCCTGCTTTTTCAGACCAGGAGCAGGATCTCTAGGGTGGGATGGTCCACCTGGGCCCCGGCTGCGGTTCTTTAAGACACCTTAGTGTAACCAGCTGCAAAAGAACCAGGTGCCATCAAAAAACAGGCATGAATGCACTTGTGGGCATCCACACTTATTTGAAGATAATAGTTTGAATAAAGCCCCAGGACACAATGGAGACTCACTTAATGCCAAGGAGATTATGATCCATTGGATGATGAGGCTCATTAAAGGGATGGGCTGGCAAGCTAGAGAGAGTGAAAAACTGCATTTCCTGAAGCCGAACTTCCTAAAAAGACCCATATCTAAACGCAGCAGATTCTCCCTTGACAGCCCTTATAGGCTGGGATGTAAAGTAGAGGATGGGGGCGAGTCATTATAACTGTTTTTTTCCCCTTAGTGATAAGGAAACTGAGGCACAGGTAGCCAATTAAATGGAGATAATCAGTGCATTTCTGAGAGCTAATGTGGAGACACCCAAACTTCTCTTCCAGGCTATAAACATCTGTAGTTAATGACAAAATGTTAATTACTGGCAATCAGCTAATGAGGGTAAAAGCTGAACTAATTTTCTTCTGCCTGAAATGCTACTCTAGACCGTGTTTTGCCCATCAGCTGAACTGCTATTTAAAAAGAGGATGAAAAGGAAAAGAAAAAAAAAGCATTTTGGCACCTCACTCTGCCTCCCCTGCCAGACCAGATTAGTGCGGGGGGAAATTCTCTGGTGCAGACAAGCCCTAGTTCATTTCCCGTGTCAGGCAGTGATTCAACTGTGAGCCAAATACTGGGCTGAGGGGCCCTGCTGCCCAGTCCTGCCTCCCACTGAGATCTGCTCAAATGACTTCATGCAAGGGTGGAAATCCTGGTTCTTCCTTATGCTCAGTAGAGACTCTGATCGACTCTGCTCTCCACAGAGGGACAGGGACAATTTGCTGCCCCTCTTTTCGCCCATCTAGGGGCTCAGCCCCACTCAGCAATGGCATGGGGCAGGTCTAAATGACACCCCTCTTGCATTTTGAAGCGGCAGCTGGAGATGACACTCCCGGAGCAGTAAGCCAGCACGTATTGCTGCTGTGCATGAGTAACCAGCGGCTATTCTGGAGGAGGCTGTGCGCTACCACTGGGCAGAATGATTCATCTGTATGTCATGGACATGGTGGCGATAGCCCTGTAACAAAAGGCAGAGCCATGGGGTAATTTGTCATTATGGTGACTATCAGCCTGGGACTGATCAGCCTGGGTGGTCACATCTCCAATGCATACAATAAAACCTCTTCATGGCACCGACGAGGGAAAGACACAAAGTTGGAGTGACCGAGGATCTGGCCCTAGTGGGGACCTGAATCACTCACTACATTGTACAAAGTGGTTTTGGGGTTATGGAGATATTTAATAAAGTCTTCCATGGTGAGCTAGGGGGTTGCAGATTAGCCGTCAGTGTTGCCTATGGCACAGTAAAAACAACTTTGACTGGCACTGTGCTTTATCCTGTCCTGGCACGGCAGATTCACGGTAGCTCCATGCTCTGGGACCAGAAATGCCAGGCTGAATCTCAAGCAGGATGAGCAGCTAAATGTCCCTCATCTTCCCACCCAGTTGCCTGGGGCAGCTACCTCTGAAAATTGCTACCTCCAAAATTCACTTTTAAATCTGGTATTTCAGACCAGTCCCAAGCCCTCACTTACAGCCCACATCCCCAGGGACTGGTCTGTGGCCCCTTTCCTACATGCACATCAAATCAGGTTTCTCATGCAGCACATCCAGGCTGCTCTCCTGCAAGCCCTTCTCCGCACCCTCAGGGAGCCCAGGCTGGCACCCAGGCGGCTGCCACACCTCCAAACCCAGCGGGTGCCCTCAGGCACTAATGCCAACACATGTATTTTCTGCCCAGCTACCAGCTGAAGAAAAAACCCTCCTGATTAAGCCGATTCCTAGCTTTTTGATAAAGCTCACTCCTTTGCAGACTCACCTCCCCACCACTGTAATGCTGACTGTCAATCAGCTTCTACTGCTGGTGCAATTAATTCCATCTCCCTTTGCAGCCCCGGGTTCACTGCGTGCAGGGAGAGCTATCACATTTCATGCTCTAAAGGGCTTAACACCCCTCTACACACACATACAGCTGCACACTAGCAGGGTGGCCAGCAGAGTGATTTGAAACAGACTGAAGGAATGGGAAATAAGTGGGTTCCCTCATAGACGAAGCCACCCTAAATCAGATTTAGGGGGTGAGAGGACAAAGCAAACGTGAGCTGCTCCTGTGCAGCACAACATGCACTCGCCTTAACACACATAAGCTTCTTGCCCAGATCAAGGCTGCATCCACCCCACAGACCCTGTGGGTGAGGGTTACCTGAGCTCTGCGTTTTCTCACTCAGGCCATTCGTAACTTGTTTTCCGAGCCAGCAGCTGCTGCAGTGGCCCAGCAGTCCTTTCCCTGACTAAAAGCTACCTGCCTTGCAAAGGGGCCGGGTGGAGAGGTGGCTGGGGGCCACAAAGCAGAGGACAGCAAGTACGTTTAGTGTTTAGCTCTGCGGAGAGTGTCCCTTGCCTTGGCACTAAGGCTGGGGGTTCAGCTGTGCACGCTGAGCTGGAGCAGGAGGGATACATCCCACCACGTGGCATATCCAGGGACGGCTGTGCCAGCCCTGAGCTTGAGCTACAGTGAGTCCAGGGATGGCGCTGCTGCCAGGAGGTCCCTGCGGCTGGCTCGGCTGCTCAGTATGAGGTTTTCACCTCATTTGCAAAGGACTTGGCGGCTTTGGGGAGGCAGCACAGGTGACTGGTAGAAAATGCATTTAATAAAAATGTGAAGCCATTTTCCACGTGCTTTCACCCAAGGCTATCCAGGTGCCGTGTGATCTTTAATACACTAAGCACCCTAGTTCCTATCAGAGCTAGTTACTCTCATTTTTATTTCATATACAGGGGAAAATGAGGCACAAGTGGCATGAAGGGAGCAGCTGCAAACTGCAGGGACGCTGGCTCTTCAGCAATGAAACCTGCCCTATTAAGCAACTCCAGAAGCTGGGAAATGCCCCTTCACTCTGGCAAGGGGATCTCCATGCAGCTACTGGCATTTTGTAAGCCAGCCAAGCCAGTGAGGACATGGGGAGACAGAGCAGAGAGGCAGGACCGGGGCTAGGCAGCCCATGCTGGGGCTGTGCACAGGATGGGGAGCAGGGCAAGGGGGTGGCAGAGCTGCCTGTCAGGGTGTCCCATTCCTGGCTGCTTTGAGTCCCCATTCAAAGCCAGGCTAACCCATCACCCAGGGTGCCCAGAGATGCGATGCTCAGACATCATCCATGCACTGCAGAAGGAGAGCCCTGGCCAGGGCCAGGCAAGCAGCAGGCAGCTGGGAAGGAACAGGGAAAATAATCTTTGACAGAAAAAAAAATCATTTTGGGCCACAGCAGAGATGGCTACACCAGAAGCGAAAATCACATGTGTTTTCTTCCACCCCGAGCATATGTGCAGAGCTCACCAGGAGGCAGGGTGATTGGTTTCTCTGCACGCAGCACTCCCTTGGCAGGGGATTAAAGGGGGAGAGAAGTTTGCTGCAGAGCCCAGGACTGGGAGCCAGCACTGCCCTGACACCTGAACCCAATTCCTCTTCATCTTCTGCAAGACTCTTCCAGCCAGCTCCAGAGCTCCCCCATTCAGCACATTTCCCAAGAAACGCCACCGTCCTCGGGGCTGATGCCACAGAAAAATAATTCTAGACTACTGCTGCCAACAGCTCCCCAGGTGACTATAGCAGGAAAATCCTTTAGCTTATGATATTCAGGCTGCATTGTACAAACATGGTCTCTCCAGTTCAGCTCGGCGAGAGCAAACGAGCTGCGTGACTGGCGTGCAAGGGTTGCTGCACCTCTCGCTTCTCCCGCATTAGCACAACATGGCTGGTGTGCCCGATGCCGCAAGATCGAGTCGATAACTATTATTGTTATTATCTTTATTAATCAATAATAATATCTTTATTTCCTCTTGTGGGGCTTCCCAGCACATCCTTTCTTCTTTATCCTCTGTCTTATTTACGTCCCGAGCTTGCAATTAGATCTGGGTGAGTGGCTGCCGGCACTGACCCCACTGCTGAAACCCAGCCGCGCTCTGGCAGACAAGTCCCTTTCAGGGCAGGGACCATTCAACCGACTTCAATCAGCCTGCCCGTGAGGAGGGAGCCTCTCAGAGCCGGGGCCAAAGCTATCAGCTCCTCTAGGCAGCTCTGTCTGAGCTGAAAGGGCTCTAAGTACCTAACGTCCCTCCAGGGAGACACAGAGACATCTGCTGCAGCTGTAAAAATATATAAAATGAGGCAAGGTTAATAGCGGCTATCTCGGGCATGTGCGCGTGTGTCTCCTTTTTTCATACTGTCTGAGGGCTGTGTAATTGTCGATGCCTTTACCTTGACGGTCTCCCTGGGGAGAAGGGACAGCACAGCATCCCCAGCGCCCAGGTGGGAGCTGGTGTGTGAGCAGAGAATCACTGGGGGACACACCGGAGGTCTCTGGCGGAGCACAGGTTTACACCATGGGCTTCCAAGGGCCAGGTGAGAGGGTTCATCTCGGCACCGTCTTTCCTTCCTTTAACCAGCCTGTATGCCCCTCCCTGGCTTTGCATTCGTCCCCTTTCTAATGAAACCTGTTGGTCCTACCCTGCCCAGCAGCACCCCTTCAAAAACCACGGCAAATTCCTCTGCCAAGCCACATTTGAGCAGTGAGAAGTGACCCCGCCACGAGAGAGCTCTTGGTCTCGGAGAGAACAAAACTCGTTCTGCCTAATTGCTCCTGGCAGCGCGCTCTGCCGTAACGAAGGTGGGACCATGGTGGCAGGGAAAGGCAGCGCTAGTCCTTTGCAGTGAGCCTCAAAATCCATCCTTTTGTGCTAAAAGCACAACATGAGGCCGGGCTCCCTCCTTCAAGTCGCTCGTGCTATGGAGAGCGGTGCCTGCTCTCAGCCAAAATCCGCCTTGCGCACACACCCAGCTCTGAGCTCTGGGAGGAGGCTTGTCTCACTTTATTTTTAATTTTATGAAAAGCCTAAAATCCTCACGAGTGAGAATTTACATCATGGGAAGGCTTTTTCATAGACCCTTTGGACTCTTTGTTTCATGCGCCCAGCGGGCTTTGCAATAGTTAATTTTGCCTCCCAGCTCCCGGGAGGGAGGGATGGAGGGAGGTGTTACTATTCGCGGTTTGCAAATAGGATGGTGAGGTGGATGGCTGAGAAATGAAGTCTGTGGCCTGACGGTGCTTCTCAAAAGCATTAACACACTTTCTTCCTTCTCACCCGCTGGCACAGTGACGTTTCACACTTCTGCTTGGGTCTGGCTCTCCAGAGACCTCGTAGCCATTCCCTAATGCTTCTCCTTTCACGGCAGCTTGAGCAAGAGTTGAAGCCCATGCTGAGATCAGGAAAATGGCTCCCTCACAAACCTGCCGTCTGGTACCAAACCCCATGCCGAGGCTGGGAGAGCTGCCCCTGTCCAGGAAGAGACAGGCTGGTTGTGGCACCTGATCCAAACTCAGATTGTGTAGGAGAATGGGAGGGAAATTTTAAAAGAGGAAATTAATAGCAATTTAAAGGAATATGAATCAACTATTTCATGCTTTAGAGTGTATTGTGGAGGCTGAAGGCCTGACTTTGGTTAAATAAAGGACTTTGCGGACACAAAACCTAATGGGTCTCAAGTAGCCTGGGCTTGTGGGCAGGCAAGAAATCAGTCGAGATTTCCTGGCCATCCCCAGCGCAGGGATGTTCAGGGTCTAACCCCAGCAAGAGCAGGGAGGGAAGAGACTCTCTGCTGATGCTCAGGAGATACAGGCGTTGCCTGTGATGGCCAGACCTGGCTGGGTGAGCTCACACTGCCTTTCCTGAGCTGTCCTCTTCGCTTGGCTCCTCCGCTGGGCAGACTGCATTTTGGCGTTGTTTTCTCCCTTGGCAGAACAAGACCAGATTTTAAATCTTTCACCTGCTCCCCTGAGGGAGAAAATAAGCAGCATTTCAAAGCGTGTTTCAGGTGACCACACTCAGTCCTTTTGGTAGCTGAACCTCACAGACAGAAACCGGAATCCACAGGCAAACAGGGAAGGTATTTTCCCTTGAAAGAAGGTGCTGCAGTGAGGCAGGGATATATCTCTTTTTTTCTTTCTTTGAACGTCACAGATGAACTCCATTAAGCAGTGACTGAGCAGACGGCACTGAAAACAAACACTAGATTAAGCACGCCCACTCTACGGGGAGAGGTTTTGCCTGCCTTCTCCTCCCACGCTACTGCCAGGGAGGAAGGTGAAGATGAAGGGAGGGACCTGGAAGGACCATTTCTGGAGGCTGGGCTGGGAGAGCTGCTGGGAGAGGGCAGGCTGTGCAGGTGATGGGGATGTGCCAGAGGGGAAAGAGCCCTGGGTGAGGACAGTTACAAGTGCCATGAGTTGGCAGTACTGAGCTTGGAAGGGCTCTGGGAAACGGGCGTGTAAGAGGGATGCTTCCAAGTGTGGCTCTGAGTTGCCAGTCACTGGGGATGGAGGACTGGGATGCCCCAGTGAGATGGACTGGGGAATAATAGTGAGGGTAAAGGGCTTGATGAACTGGGGAGCAGGGGTCTGATGTTACACTGAAGGGACCTGGGATAATCTGCAGTAAACCAGATTGGTCAAAGAAGAGCTTTCTTGTTCCTGGCTGCTTTTCCCTCCTTGCCCCCTGATAGAGAAAGGGCAGCAGCAGAGCTGGGATGGGCATGGGCACACAGTTTGTCCAGGCACTCCAGGGTCCCATAAGCAAGACAGGCTTGGAGGAAATTATTTCCATCTCTGCTGGGAGGGAGGGGATTGGGAAAGACAGGCACCAAACCCAGCCTCATGCTCCCCAGAGAGTGGTCTCACCATGGGAGCTAAGTGGACCTCAGAGCGTGGCTCCATCACTCTGCTGCTGCCCCCAAGGAGGATAGAAGGGACCTTCAATCCAGGTCCGAGCACCAGGTCTGAGGGAGAGAGGAGGGAAAAGGCAGGAGAGCTATGCTTGGAAACAAGGAGAAAAGTGAGTAGTGGGGAGACAGCTGGGGGCCATGGGGTGGAGAGAAGCAGGATGATACAGGAGATTGGGGGTTATGCAAGGGATAGGGCAGGGGCCATATTAGAGGTACAGGTAAGGCAGGTGGTGGGCACACAGCAGGTCTACCCAGCCCTTTCTAGCTCTAGTTTTCACTGGTTCTACATTAATTTGATCTTAAAAGTGCAGCAGGTGGAGGATGGCATCCCCCCCGACATGAGTGTGAAGCCACGCACAGGCACCTCCTTGGCACCAGTGATGCACTGACTGCTGTCACCGGTTCAAGAGGCTGCGGCTTTGCTGTGTTCATTAGGGCAGGCTCTCATGCTGGGCCAGCTCAAGCATTTAAAGGTCAATAAGACAGGAAGTCGGGACACCACTGAGACGGCTGCAGGCCCATTCGCGTCTGAAGGCAGGCAAGTGAGTGGGCACACATCTCTGTGTGTGTAAAAATCTCCTCCCCCCACAACATCCTTCTCCAGAACAAGAAGTCTAACTCCCATGTGCAGTGACATTGCAAACTGTACTGGGTCTGGCTGAGGGGGAGCTGCTTTTCCCCACGCCAGCCTGCTGTGCTCTGTGCCGGTGGCTGGAGGCGGCACCAGTGTTTTCGCTGTGGCCGGGCGGTGCCTGCCCAGCCCCGGGGCTGCCTCTCCGACATCTCCCCCCCACCCCCGCTGTGGGCTGGGGCTGGGCGGGATCTTGGGAGGGGGCGGCCAGGACAGCCGGCCCGGGCTGAGCGGGGCTGTTCCATACCATGTGACGCCTGCTCAGGGATAAAAGCTGGGAGGAAGGGGGAGGTGGGGGGCATTCGTGGTTTGGGACGTGTGTCTGTGAGCAGCCGCGGCACGTGCTGGGCCCTGCTGCCCGGGCGGGGGCTGGGCGTTGTTGTGGTGAGAGGTGGGGAGTGGGGTCCGTGTTGTCCTTTCCCTTTGGTTTCCGCACGTGGTCTTTGTTTTATTAAACTGCTTTTGTCCTGACACACGAGGTTTCTTTGCACCTCGTTTTCTCCCCCTGCCCTGCTGAGGAGGGGAGTGATAGAGCGGCTGGGTGGCACCTGGCATCCAGCCGGGGTCAAACCACCACACAAACACTTCTCAGTCCCCTCACCCTGTGGTTTTCATAGGGTTGCAGAATTTAGGTTGGGAAGGGTCTCTGGATTTCTTCAGTCCAACCTCCTGCTCACACCAGGGCTAGCTTCAAGGTTGCTCAGGGCTTCATTTAGCTGAACCTTGAAGATCTCGAGGACTGAGATCCTACCATATCTCTGGGCCCTTGTCTCAGGGCTGCACCGCTCTCACTGTGAAAGTTTGTTTCTGTATAGCCAACAAGCATTTCCCTTGCTGCAACTTGTGCCATTGCCTCTTGTCATTTGCTGTGCCCCTCTAGCTCTGCGGTCTCCATAATCTGACTTTAGGTAGCAGGAGGCAGCAGATATCCCCTTTCATCATCTCATTGCCAGGCTGAACAAGTCCAACTCCCTTCATCTCTCCTCACCCATCGTGACCATTTTAGCAGACCCCCCATGGACTGGCCCTGGACTGTCAATCTCTCTTTTGTACTGGGGGGTCTTGGGTGCTAAGAAAGAAATCTCTGAAATTACAGCCTGCAACCACCCCATACACAGCCATGCCCTTCTTCCCAGGTTGGCCAGAAGACATTGCATTCCTGATCTGGGAACAACTTCAGTGTCACTTGGGAAAAATTGCAAAGTATATGAGAACAAAAATGGCATGGCTCAATGCCTAAAAGTGCCACTGGTTTTCTTTTTCCTTTTCCAGAGGTAAAAGGGACTCCCTCCTGGGACAGATATTCAGATGTCAGGCCAGGTAGGGAGCTTGTCTGCTGGAAGAGCTGAGCCCAAAGTATTCTTTATCTCACTGGGCTGATTTAGAATAATCCCCTTGAAACTGCTGCAGTATATCTTCAAATGCCTTATACTTCATTGTTGCTAGAAGGGAGATGCTAAATGCTTGGTATCGGGATGCAATTCCATGCACAGTTTATGCCTAAGTCTGCGCTGCCATCTCCCCCTTCCCTTTACCCTCCCAGGCGTGCTGCCCTGCCCCTTCACCGGTGCTGCTTTGGTGACCGAGTGGTCAGATCAGGGAACTGATCCAACTGAAAGATAATCAAAATTTTTAAAAAGCTGATTCTTGTTGGATCAAGTCCCTGGCTGCATGGCCACTAGTGCTAGAGCTTGGAAAGGGTGGAAATGCAGAGCTGAGGTTGCTGCATGGGCTTAGATTGTCTCAGCTTGCTCACGAACACATACCATCAAGAGACTGGAAAGTCATCCTTATGCTGAGGAAAGGTCTGTAGATTAGACTTTGCCTTCTTCCAGTGACACCCACCTCCACTCCTTCAACTTCAGTGACACCTTTTTTTTTCCCCTTGGGAACGTCCCTGCTGCTCCTGGTTCAATTGCTGAGCAGGGAGACACCGTGCTGGGAGGACACAGTTTCTGAGCTAACTTTAGCCTGACTTTGCTCACCGTGGACGTTTTGCGTTCCAGCATTGCATGTCTTGTTCCATGCAGCCTTTCCCCAGAGCAACTCGTTTGTGCCAGCCCAGCCCACCCATCCCCACTCCTTATCCAGCCCGGCCTTGTGACCTCTCCAAAGCCCCCAGCAAGGTGTCAGTTTTCATTAGCAGAGGAGTGTGGGGTTTTGTGCATATAATTTCCCAAGTAGTCTGGCTGCATACACAGTCCTAGCGGAGCAAAAGCACTCCAGGACTTTCCTCAGTGTTGCGAGCTGGGGGCCTTACGCTGGCATCCCTGACCTCAGCTGAGGTAAGAGCTCCATGAGGTCTGTCCTCCCAAGGGCTTTCTCTCAGGACAGATGCACAGAAATATCCATCTCCATCCTACAATCTGGCCCAGCTCCCTCTCTAAAGGGGATCTCTGACCTAGAAGTTTCAAGGAGATCTAACTCTTCTTTATTATAAATATCTGGACATGTCAGTGTCAGGAGGAGATGCATCCCTCTTAATCCTTCCCAACTGTATTAACTAGACAAATCAGGAAGAAATTAATTAAGTGACAGAAAAAACAGGCTGAATGCCTGGGAAAATGTCTTGACACTGAATCACCTTCTGATAATCTCTTAGGAACTTGGGGGAGGCTGTGGTACTCCTGGCATTTGAAAACAAGTGTGGAAAAGCAACAGAGAAAGCAACGGGAGCCATGTGTCAGTGCTGGAAGGTACGAACTAGAACGCAAACAACAAGCCTTCGATATCTGTGACACTGCTGGAAGAAGGATAGATGCAGCAGGCTCAGATTTTGAAAAATCCCAATAATGTAAATTCCTTAAGTACAAGCCAAGCCTATGAATAAGATAAATCTCTTAGTCACTTTGCCAGTGATATCCTTCTAATCTCATCCTTCCTCAATGGCGCTCTTCAGGGAGTGAAATACTTTGCATACATGGGTTTGCTGCTCAGAGCAATCACTCATGCCTCCCACTCTGACCCCAGGATTAGAGAAGTCCCCTGGATTAAGGCTGTTACTATTTTGAGTCCAGGGTGAACCAGCTAAGCAAGGGCTCAAGGGAACTTTCAAGCAATTGCAAGAGAGAGAGAAAAAGAGAAGTGGAAGCAAACAGAAGGCCACCATCACCTTAGGAAGATCCTGTCCCACACACTGGTGTTGAACTGTACTTGAAGTGCTTTACAAACAGAAATGACCCAACAAGGAATTATCAACATACGCACGGGAAAGTAACAGTAACGCAAAGGCCAACCAAGCCAATTTTTTTTAAAAAAATAAAAATGACATTGAACTGACGTTGCCGTTTCCAGAGATGCCGAGTGCCTTGTTCCCCTGCAGACATCTCCGTCTGCTGAGTAAGCAGCAGTTTGAAATTCAGAGCCAAGGTCCGCTGAGCTGTCCCTCCCAAAACAGAGATTGGAAACGACCTGCTCAAAGTTAAAAAGCGAGCTGGGAACCAGAGACACATCCCCTGAGCTCCGATGACCCAGAAGCGTGGTGGAGCCATTTACACCCCAACGAGGAGAGCCTCAAGACCAGCTCAGATTTCAGACAGACTTCAGGTCACTTCATGGAGGTGAAAAGATCATTCTGGATGCCAAAAAGAGGAAAACCATGCCTGTTCATCCAAATTACACCTAAGACCACCGACAACCATTTGCCTTTTGCTTACTGTTCCCTTGTAGCACCCGCACACATGAGAATTGTTCTCAGTACTACTTAGGTAGCATATACGGTAATAAAGTATGCAATCCCTTAAAATACAAGAGCTTTCCTTATAATCCGTGCTCGTGTAAACCCCGACAAATATTTCATACATTCTTATCACACCAACAGGAAATAGTTTTAACGTCTCTGCAGACACATGAATTTTCAGAAGTGCCTGTCACACGTTTACTACGTCAGTCCTCAAGAATTGCGCTCTCTCACTGTTTCTCTGTGGAGACCCTCTCTGGGGATGCTCTCCTCTCCCCACAGGAGAGTTTCCAGCAACAATTCCAGCTGGATACTGGAAAAGCTAAAATAGTGACTCTTCGGAAGCCAGAGGAGTTTTGCTGTTAGCAGCATCAGACTGGACTTTCAGTGTTTTGCCAGGAGAACGGCATCCTCATGTGCAGTTACTGCCTAGGTTTGCAGAACAGCTTCTCTGGGTTTTGGTTAACTAAAATACAGTACATCTCGCACAACTTTTGAACTCTATTTCTGTAAAAGATATGCGAGGCTGCAGGCTGTCCATCACATTCTGCATGTGCCCCATGCCAAGACTATAGTTTTCTATTTGACTGTAAATCATCCACTTTAATTAGATGTAAGACAATTATTATTGGGTTTTAGTGAGTCATTTTTCTTTCATTCATTAGTAGCTGTCAGTTCAACTCAGCCCAGTGCTGGCGTAACCCAGTGACTTCAAGGCTGTGTCTAAAATCTCTTTTCTCCCACACAGCAGCTCATCATAAACAATATCACTTTTCCTGCCTTGTCCACTGGAGCTGTGTTGCGCTGTGATTATCTCGAAAACTCCCAGCCAGGCCAGTGACGAGGAATGCTTGCTGTCTGAGCACGGAAGGGACTGCCCAACAGGGGAACTTGGCCAAGAAAAGGCAGCTCACCTCCTTGACCCCATTTCATTGCTATATGCTTCAAATCCTGGCTGCGTCTGTCTCGCTATAAAAATGTCAGACTGTCTCTAACACTTATTTTTGCTCACTGCTTCAGCGTGGCCTTACTTGGCAACTTCTCCCATCTGTTTACTACTCTTCAATGTAGTGCGTGCATTTCTGAACTGCTGTTTACTTATAATAATGCCAATACTCAGCATTTGCAGAGCACCTAGCTTTGACGTGTTCTAGGTGTTTCATAGTCGAGCAAGGATCCCTTACAGCTTTCCTAGGAGGGAGTGAAGATTTCTAGTCCTGCTTTATGGCAGGATGAAAGGACTCTATGTATCACTACAGGCGAATCCAGGTCCAGACGGACTATATCTAGATGTAGCAGCTATATGCGCACTGGGTACCTGTGTTCCCATATAATCGATGGAGGTCTAGTCAATGCTGACAGTGGAGCCCTGGGAGTGAGTCAGCTGAGCAGATGTAGGTGTCTAGCTCTCCAGCTCCACTGACTGTATTGACTAGGGACATGATTAGCTACCTCGAGATGTTTTCCGCTAAGAAATCATTGTGTGGGCATGAGTCAAGCTCTTGATTTTTCACTGCCTAGACACCCAGTCCACATGCAGACACCTACATTGTGACACTCGCATTGAGGTGTCTGCAATCCGGAGCTGTGTCCCGCCTCAGTGATGTGCCCAGGATCATGGCTTGTTTACAAAGCTCGGAGGAGAAGCTGAGATCCTTGGGTTGCTGCTCATCCTCCTTCGTCCACTTGAACTGGAAGAGGAACCTCCTCTAGTCAAGCTGTCACCATGGGGGAACTAACTCTAAATGTGTCCTCTTAGAGCCAATGAGCAACCCTCCACCTTGGTTGGGACCTGTTTGTTATCCAGTGACTGAGCTGCCACCTTGACTCTAAAACCTGGAGTTTGCTAATACTGATCTCTAGGGTAACTGTCATCTGAGAGGACTGTGTTGGCTGCTCAGTTCCCCACACCCTTCAGCCTACCTTTTTTTCTCTAGAAGAAAGGCAAACCCTGGCTCTGCAGAAAGCAGAGGTGCCTCTCTCCAAGCACTCATAGGGGCAGGCCATGTGGTTTTCCGCCACATCACGGTGTGCTGTTTGCTTAGAGATCTTCTCACATAGGTTAAATACTGCCCTGACCGGGAAGTTTTCTTTACTGCTTGTACTTGTCCAGCAAGGGCTCACTACTGTTTTACAGTCACAGCCCTGACATCCCAGTGTCAGAAAGCATTCAAGCCTAAATAAGCCTAAGTTCTTAACCCTCATCATGTCTTGGATCTTTCTAGGTCAGCCTGCTTTCATGACCTGGTGAACCTCATAGCTGACCAGCCAGATGGAAAGATCTTTTTCAGTGGGTGGACACAGGGCACTAGTATGGGGACTGAAAAACCAAAAGACACACAGGCCTGATCTGTGGGCCACTGTGATTCAGCACAGTTGTGACACACTGCAAATCACCACGCTGCACTGGATATGCCATGCACTGGGATGCCATACTGGGAGAAACAGACAAAGTGCTGATCTATGAGTATAAAGTACTAGTAACAGTGAAGAGTAGTCACGTTCCAAAGGACCACGTTCTGCACAGGAACGTCACTGGCTGGGGGAGCTCTTGGTTGGTGTGTTGTGTCTCCAACCCTGCAGTGTGCTCAGCAAAGACCTCCAGGAAAGTGCCTTGCAGCAGCCTGAAACTGCTGCATCTGCTCAACAGCCCAGATGTGCACCGTGGCACCAAGATGCCCTCTGCAGGAAAAGCTGACCCACAAGTGACCACTTAATCTTCTCTATCCCATTTGGCTCAGCCACGTGGCATCTGCCTTCCACCGCACTGCCGCAAATACGTGCACACCAAATCCCTGCCTAATAGTGGATCACCACACACTGCAGCAGTGCATGGTGGCTGGCTGCTGCTTGGAAATTATGCCAATCCTTGAAAGACAGAGGGGTCAGGGAGTGTGCTAGTGGGAAACCCACGTCCCTGACCTCCATGGTCCTCTGACCAGCTCATGAAAGCCCCAGAGGGTGTGCAGTCTGGGAGTGGAGCAATGCACTGAAGATACCTACCTCCAATGCTGCTGTGCACATTTCAGGAGGGAAGAAAAACAGCTCAAGGCAATGTAGACACAGTGATTTTAAAGGAAACAGATTAAAGACAGACACGTGAGTGCAGCTGTGTCCTAGCAGTTATTCCATACGCATTTATAGGTAGACAGATATCTGGCAAAAATCCCTCCCTCCCCCCCGACAGGATATAAATCATGGGAAGGGCTTATTCATCCTGTGGCCCACCCGTTACATGTGAAGCTGTGTCAGAGGGTTACCAAACAGTGTCGACTAGGAGGACTTGTGCGTTTCATCTCATCTCGGGGAACCAAATACCACAGGGGAGTTGGAGAAAGGGGACTCAAGGGGTGCATATTTGTCCCAGATGTGGTTAAGGTGGCTGAATTGCAGGGATCTGGATGGTTTTCCAGATCTCCATGTGTTCCTACAGCCTCTTTTTCACTCATCAGTGTCTCCAGCAGACAAATAGCTAAGTGCCTTAGGGGCATTTACCTAGGGGTAGAGACCTTGGCCAGTGCTGATGGCTGGTAAGTGTATGAAAATGCAAAACAGCTGTCAGTGGAAGGGAGTTTTGAACTCCACGTTGTTTCATTTCCAGCTGAGCAAATTTTCTCTTATTTTACAGGATACAGAGAGAACATACTCTCTTGTGCCTAAGCACCACTCCTTGTCTCTGCGACACAACAGAACAAATAGCCTAATCAGGCCAAAATGCAGAGCATGCTGAAAAGCTGGGAACATTCAGGATGTAGTTAGAGAAGGTGAAAACTTCCCCTGTAGCCTGGGAGGGTTGGTATTGCTGCTCCGATCACAGTGCTTAGGGGGAGAGGATTATCTGGTGAGAAAAGACAGAGAGTTACATTCCCCCATTGGAGAGACATCACCTGGAGAGGGATGAAGTTATAAATCCTACAGAAGGAGATACACAAGTGGGGAAAGGCAGAACTGGGAGTGATGCAAAGAAGCAAGGAGCAGATGAACATCATTGGGCTCTTTTGGTGGCAGTGGGATCGCCTGCAAGAGTGAACGAGTGAGGCTCCATCAGGTGCAACACAACCTTGTGCTGATCAGAGAAGCAGAGCACATGTTTTGCAGCTTCTTCTCTCCCAAGATCATCCCCCTGCACCTTCCGTTTCATCAGAGAAACACGATCTCAGTGGTCTCCTCACATCCATTACAGGGAAAAATAGCTGGATCCAACCCAAACAGAAACCAGAGCCATGCTACGGCAGCAAACCTCCCGCCAGCTTCAGAGGAGATTGCAATATTTGCCCCGTATGTTTCTGATCCTCCTAAACATACACAGAGCAGCTTGGTTACACACACACACACACATTTGTACGCCTTGCATTTGCAAATAATCTTTGATGTGGAGCCTCTCAGACTGCTCTGTGAAAATCCATAAGCCCATAGCCGTCTCTGCATTCCCCTTGGCTTACCACAACAATAACAACATCTGAAGGGTCCCAGCAGCTTAGTTCACTTTCCCACTGACAGACACACTTTGGCTGCCTCTGACTGAAGTTCCTCCTCTCGTTAAGTTGCACAGAACTATTTCTGATATTCTCCCCACCGTGCATGCTCACTTAACTGGTCTACAATCGCTCCCCTGACCCCCTGGCTCTCCATTCCAGTTAGGTTTGCTATAGTGATCGAGTGACACATGGCGTTCTGCAGGCTTGGGGAAGAGGTGCTGCCATCAGCCAACTACCAAAAATGCTGGTTCAGGTTTTCGGGCTGTCCTAGGCAGCTCTACCTCAACCTTCTCCGTGCCTGTGCTGCCTGAAGGGCAAACGCCATCATTTGGCTGGGTGCAACTGCCCTGTTGTGAAGTGCCCTTGGAAGAGGCCGACTGAAAAAACAGATCCTGGACTATGGTCAGTGGAGAAGACTCCAAAACTTTTACTATGTAGTTCCTTGGTTTTTCTAAATGTATAGTTTTCTGAAATGCTCTAGTACTGCATTTAAACTTGCTAGGCTCAGCCTCTGCTGGCAGATGGATCTTTTTCTTGCCTTTCTTTAAACAGAATGGAGAAAAAAAACCAACAGCAAACCCAGACGTTCTTGGAGCAATGAAGCCAAACAAAGTGTAGGTTCCCTCTGATTTGTACCTGGGAGTAAGGTGACTTCTTTGATGTCTAGTAGGGGTGGACCTCTTAAGACAGTTTCCCTCCATGGCATCACAAACCCAATGTGGGGGTACACCCCACGTGGCTACATATTTTCATGCAACTCATAAAAGCTTAAAATAATTCTGCAGCTTTTATTTATCAAAGGTGGCTGAATTTGACGAAGAAGTTTAAATGTCACTGAGTGTATCATCTCATGGACTTAGAACTTACATGGGTAAGTACTGCTGCTTAGAAAAGCAAGCTAGAAAGAGAGAAAAGAATATTTTTCATTTTTATTAAAATACATCTTGGGACAGGTTTTGAACAGCTCTCCAGGCAAATTAATTGAAAGCAGAAAGCAAAAACAGCCTGTAGAAGGGAGAATGACTGTGAGCTTCCAGAAAGCAGCAATTGTAACAGAATGTTTTTGTTTGTTATAAAGAGACTAATGGCTGTTTTGGTAGTCATTAGACAACGTATAATAAATTTCTGCTATATTGCATATTTTTAAAGATTCCTAATTTTTCAAAATCTGCTTTTGCAAAGTTGAAAACCTTAGTTACAGATCTCTTTTTGCTTATCCTTCTGTTCGATTTAAACAGAAATAGTTCTTGCTCAATCAAGCTTTTCTACAACCAGTATTTCTGTATAAGACTCAGATTTGAAATAGTATTGCCTCTTGGAGGTTTAGTGATTATTGGATCAAGAAGTGTCTTGGCTATGACAAACAAATATCTGAGCCTTTGCTATTATTAGGGTTGTTTGTTCTCATTCTTCAATCTGTGGCTAGGCGGGTATTTTCCCTTGGTATTTATCTGACTACCATTACAAAAATCTCAGCCCCTGTCCAAATCCACCCTACGGAGCTAGAGCAGACATTTAATCCTATCTTTTGTACAGGTCCTCCTAAAATCACTGTAAAGGCTAAGGGAAGATCTTATTGCTGTCTTCAGCCACCTCATGGAAAGGTACAGCAAAGAGAGGACAAGCAGGTGATCAGGCCCAGTCAGCATGGGTTTATGAAACACAGGTTCTGCTTGACTAACCTGATCTCCTTCTAAGACAAGATGACCCACTTAGAGGATGAGCGAAAGGCTGTGGATATTGTCTACCTAGACTTTCGTAAAGCCCTTGACACCGTTTCCCACAGCATTCTCCTGGAGAAGCTGGCTGCTCATGGCTTGGATGGGCGTACTCTTCGCTGAGTAAAAAACTGGGCCCAAAGAGTTGTGGTGAATGGAGGTAAATCCAATTGGCGGCTGGTCATAAGTGGTGTTTCCCAGGGCTCAGTACTGGGGCCGGTTCTGTTTAATGTCTTTATCAGTGATCTGGACAAGGGGATCGAGTGCATCCCCAGTAAGTTTGCAGACAACACCAAGTTGGGCAGGAGTGTTGATCTGCTTGAGGGTAGGAAGGCTCTACAGGGGGATCTGGAGAGGCTGGATCGATGGGCTGAGGCCTACTGTATGAGGTTCAACAAGGCCAAGTGCCGGGTCCTGCACTTGGGTCGCAACAACTCCATGCAACGCTACAGGCTTGGGGAAGAGTGCCTGGAAAGCTGTCTGGCAGAAAAGGATCTGGGGGTATTGGTCGACAACTGGCTGCGTATGAGCCAGCAGTGTGCCCAGGTGGCCAAGAAGGCCAATAGTATCCTGGCTTGTATCAGAAATAGTGTGACCAGCAGGAGTAGGGAAGTGATTGTCCCCCTGTACTTGGCACTGGTGAGGCCGCACCTCGAGTACTGTGTTCAGTTTCGGGCCCTTCAGTACAAGAAGGACATTGAGTTGCTGGAGTGTGTCCAGAGAAGGGCAACAAAGCTGGTGAAGGGTCTAGAGAACAAGTCTTATGAGGAGTGGCTGAAGGAACAGGGGTTGTTTAGCTGGGAGAACAGGAGGCTCAGGGGAGACCTTATCGCTCTCTACAACTACCTGAAAGGAGGTTGTAGTGAGGAGGGTGTTGGTCTGTTCTCCCAAGTAACAAGCGATAGGACTCAAGTTGTGCCAGGGAAGGTTTAGATTGGATATTAGGAAAAATTTCTTCACCAAAAGGGTTGTCAAGCATTGGACATTGCACCATGAAGCACATTGGGCACACCATGTCCAGGGAAGTGGCTGAGTCACCAACCCTGGAGGTATTTAAAAGATGTGTAGATGTGGTGCTTAAGGACATGGTTTAGTGGTGGACTTGGTACTGCTAGGTTAATGATTGGATTTGATGATCTTAAAGGTCTTTTCCAACCTAAATGATTCTATGATTCTATGAGAGCCAGACTCTTCTTGAAAGTGCATGGTTATAAGACAAGAGGCAACAGACACAATTTGGAACACAAGAAATTCTGATTAGAAATCAGAAAAAAACATTTTCCCCATGACGGAGGTCAAAGATTGGACCAGGGGTCTAGAGGGGTGAGTGGAATAACCAGTCTTGGAGATATCCAGCTCTCAGCTAGACAAGGCCCAGAGCAACCTGATCTAGTCGGATCTGCTTGAGTAGGGGCTTGGACAAGATGACCTCTGGAGATTCCTGCATCCTAAATTATTCTGGGGCTGCGTGATTTTGTTTGACCTGAGATATAACACTCAGAATTGCCACCTTCCCCTGACATTTGCATCATATGCCTGAGCACACCTCCAAAGACATAAAGCTCTTGTCTGGCCACACCAAGAAAAAGGTAAGAGAAGAAATCTCGAATAGCTGCAGGATGGGAAGGCCAGGGGCTCTTAGGCAGATTTTCGCATGTCTGCAAGAAGGGCAAGAAATAAATCCGTGAGGACTGGGAAAGAGAAAGCCAGTGGCAGCTGGGCCAAGTCATGGCAGCTTAGCAAGCTGGATTTTAAGTAGGAGTCCTCACTGCAGGCTATGGGGGCTGTAGAAATGTTTTTCTTAGAAACGATGTAGCCATCCTGCCTAGGAAGAAAATTTTCCAAACGTGGGTTAAATGTAGGTGACAGCAGTTCTGCTTTCATATGTCAGAGGAGGCTATGAACTCGTTTTTGCTAACTAGCTGAATCCCATGCATGTTTTCCCAGACTGAAAGTTTCTTGCTTTTAATCTGATGTGGAATAAAACTGTCTTCAAACACATGGGGGAAATCTCCTCTGCGCGCCAGCCCAAGAGTTTCTGAAGCTGGTTTCGAAGGATGCACACAGTACAAAGTCCTTTCTGTGATAGAAAAGACAAAAGTTCATATGCAAAGACAGTTTCAGTTCTCTGTTTCCCCAGATTTTCTGCTTGGGCACTGCAACAATTTCCCATTGTTAGAGATTTTAAAATCAAGATGGGATATTTCTTCTCCGGTCTTTGCACAGCTATTAACCTTCAAGTGGGAATTTCATTGAGGGAACTTATTTCACTGCTATTATAGAGAGGTTCCGACTAGACTAGCCCAATAACCCCCTCTGGCCCTAAATCTTGTAGGAATTCACCTCTCTGCAACGTTAAGGAAATGTTGGGGTTTTATGTCCTAAAATGTGAACTCTTTAGGGCACGAAAAGCCTTTGCTTCACTTCTTGGTGCAATGCTTGGCATACTGACATCCGCTAAAGGTTACCACAATATTAAAATAAAGAATGGTCTAGAGGCCAGAAGCACCCATAACTTTACTTCTGCCTCTTGTGCAAACCCTCTTTTTAATTACTTAACTGCTACTTCTCTCTGATATAATATTTTATTATTACCTACTTTTCTTGAATGCTCATCTCATCCATCTTAATGTTCTTTTAATATCACTTGGGATGGGATAATAATCTGCTTGTACTTCTCCAGCACCTTTAATCCTGACAGGTCATAGTGTGCTTAACAAGGAGAAAAGGAGAGGGAAAGTGCTTCATTCATCAGCAGGGCAAGGTCATCCCCATCAGACAGGCTGAGAAGAAGACCTAACACAACCAGAAGTGCTGGGGTGTTTGGAGGGGCAGGTTTAGCCCATGGCCCTGTACTTGCAGAAAGTGCAAATCATCCTTTGACCTTTAGTTCACTGCCCGCATGAAATTGCCAGGGTAGTTACTGATGTGATGTGGGTGAAGTGTGGGCAGGATTCCTGCATGCCAATGCTGTACGTTAAGTCTTCAGATCCATCCATAGGGCTTTCCTGGCTTTTCCCAAAGACTGGGAATTGGAGTAAAAAACTGGACAGGATCTACCTGGGTAAAGACAGGGAACACGGATGGGAGGGGAGTTCTCAGGGGAACCACTTCTTCCATCAAAATACCAGTCAAAGAAAATGATCTTCACGTCTTGGTTTTGACTTAACTGAAGCAGGGCAATGTCTGTGCTGGGAAGGTGGAGAAGAAGGGATCACAGAAATGAAGGGAAGAAATGAGGACCTGAGCAAATGTCTGTGCAACCCAAAAGAAAGCAAATGAAGATCTGGGCACAACATGAATACACATCTGGGAAGCGAGAGGAAAGAAGCTCAAGCTGAGGGTAGGGTTAATGCCCCGAGTGACAGGGCTAGCACAAGAGGAAGGCAGAAAAAAAGATGGACATGGAGGAAGATGCTGGATACAAGAAATCTGAGCTGATACCAGAGCATTCAATAACAGATGTCTGGGAGACAGAAGGGGATCTGGGGTTGGACTGAAGCAAATCAAGCCTGCAGAGCCAGCCTTAAGGGCTGACATAATGGAGGAAGTGGGTGAGCTGGAGAAAGATGGGAAGGACAAGGAGAAAGGAGCCTTGTGGGACCCCATTAGGGGATTGTGAAGGAAATGTGAGCCACTGCATCAATGATAAAGTGATTGGAGAAGCAGGAGAGAAATGGGTGGTGGTGGCAACATTTCAGGCAGGACCAGCTGGAGGTCTGCATCTGTCAGGAAAGGTCACATTCAGCCTTGCTGAGAGTGGCTTCAATTGGGGGCAGAGAGCAGACACCTGAACTGATGTAACAAGGATCCATTCTCTCCTGTTCCACATGGCTATAAGTGAGCAGTGACAGGACCAGCTCCAGGCATAAGTCTCATCTCCAGCAGCCAAGGGATCCTTAAAGAAAAGCACAGCTGCTCCTCCAGCCTTTTCCTCCCAACTGTCCTCAGGAGTCAAGGCAGAAGAGCTCGAGTCATTAATGACATGGAAGATTCAATAGAGTTAATGCTTACTGCATCTGCAGGCCCACCTGGAAGGGGCTGCTACTGTGGAGGAGAGGACTGGGGAAAAAAGGATGGAATTCAGTAGGGCCAAGTACAGCTCCTCCACCAAGGCAGTAATGCCAACTGCACAGAGCCAGGATGGAGGAGGACTGGCCAGGAAGCACTTCTGAAGGACATGGAGATTATATGGGATCATGAGTAATAATCAATAATCTTCTGCTGTTCCATAAATAAATAAATAAATAAATAAATAAATAAATAAGGCAAACATCACCTTGGAATGGGTGGCATCTGTTATCTGTTAAACAGGATTGAAAACCTTTCTGCACTGTTCAGCACTGACAAGGACTCAGCTGGAGAATTGTTTCCAACTTTAGACAGTGCATTTAAAGCAAAATATGGACCATTTGGTGAGAGTCCAGAGGATAACACCATGATTAGAGGTCTAGAAAACATGTCATAAGAGCAAAGGTAGATTTGGGATTGTTTGGCCTAGAGAAGAACAGGAAGTGTCATGGCTTCAGTTGTCACTTGAACTTGTAAAGTCCTCAGAGGATGAATTTTAGCTATATTTACATGCAACTACTGGATAATACTTTCAATTACTTACTGCTTGGAAAAAAGGAAACGGTAAAAATAATCTGCTCTCCTCCTAATGGGCTGCAGCAGGAAAGATGGAGTCTCCAACCATGATCACCCTTAGATCACCCTTAAGAACTGGTTAGATCAGCCTCTGTCAGGGTTTTGGATGGGTGGACTAATTGATCTCTTGAGACCTGGGCATTGCCCAGTGCTTGGGCGTGGTCAGTGCATGGATTAAGTAACAGAAGCTAAACCCATGTAGTATGAGAGGTTATGATGGTAGTCACAGGGAACAACTTCACAGAGGCTGTAGCTATGGGACTGTCTGCATCCAGTGAGGGCAAACACCTCCAAACACTCAATGCACTACAAACTTTAAAGGTGCTTCTTACTTGGGTCTCTTATCTAATGACACATACTTTTGCATGGAAAAGCTGACCTCATGGCCTTACCTTAAACATAAACACACTGTCAATCAAGCAACCCTTGGTAAACTTCTGCTAAGAGCAACATGGCACAATGGGACACCACAAAGATAGTAGCAGTCTTTGGCCTCCCAAACTGGTGGAATATCAAGTTCATTTTCTCTCTCCTGGTCTGCAAAGTTGTTTTGTACGTGGACCTGCCAGTCTAAAATGTCTGTGACTCCATGGTAAAAAGTATGGCTGACAGTCCTGTTCTCCAACCATAACGGAAGTTCCCTACAAAATTCTTCTACAGAGGAGACAAAACTTTCTCAGGAATCCGTTCAAGATTGTACTACCCCGTCCTCCGTAGAGTTTACACAGTTTTCCCCAAGCATAGCCTGGTTTCTCCAACAAACACAAGGCACCAGATGTAGGAAAGAATAAAACAACATATAAAACATATTTTTGCTTATCATTCTCCCATTCTGTACCATCCCTTCCCTCACTCCCACCCAGGGAAGCAGGTTAAACTTGTGTGACTGTTGTGAGTGATGCCACCAGTGTTCAAGCTGTAAACAGAGGGTGCTTGGATAAGATGGTATATAGACCATAGGAGAACCTGTGCAGAGTAGAGCCAGATAGGATGGGTGGGGCCAAGGTCTGGTGTGTCAACTGACTTTGGCCAAGAAGAAGAGCAGGAAGAGGAGGTCAGATAAAACCACCAAAGAGCGTAAAGAAGAAGAAATGGCATGACGGAAGAAAAGATGTGTGAGGATTTCAGGATCTGGGCCCTGTCACTGGAACCAGTCTGCCCACCAACATTTTACCTTATCTCATCACTTTTCACAGAGGGGCATGGGGACAGCCCATTTATTATCTACACAGGTTTCCAGGTCTTGCTGGTTTTTTCCTCACCAGAAGAAAGTCATCACTCATCACTCTCCACTGCCAACAATGTAATCTGTTCTACTGTAACCAGTGATAAATCAGAAAAGGATAAAAGGTCGGTTGTGAAAAGATGGGGGAAGATAAGAAAATTTTCAGCATCAAGCAATTTATTTTAGGCAAGTAACCCTGATTAACAAAGGAAAAGGAGAAAGATAAAAAGTTAACAGGCTATTCTGTGAGTATCATTTGAGTCTGGTTTCCCATGGAAACCATATCATGTTGGGTTTTTTTTTTTTAATGTATAATGGGATACATGTTCCTGTCAAGCTTTTGCTCCAGCTGAAGCTCTGTCCTGCATGGACTCTACAGTGTGTCACACAGCCAATGCTATAATCTCTCCCACAACAGGACATTTCTAGGTTTCCTATTCTTCATCCAGCTAGTTTTCATGAAACTTGCAGGAATTTAATGCCTTTCAGATCTCCAGTCTCTGCCAAATCTGGCTGAAATTGGCCAATAGGTTTAGAGGAGGGCTGATGAGCATGAACTCTAACAGCTAACACCATCACATGGCTTTATTCCTTTAGCAGTCAGCTAATAAAAGGGATGGTGTGGCCACAGATATGGACCAATAACGATTATAGTCCATCGTATTATCTTACTCCAGGCCTACGAGTGATGAAAACATGTGCAGCAGACACATAGGACACACAGCATCACAGATTTTTGGCACAAGTGTATTTCTGACTTCTGGACTAGGCCAACCTTGAATGGAAAAAAACCAATGTGAGCAAAAGGCTGCCACAGCGGAGGCCCTCGCTGGGAATGAATTTTTGCTTGAAAGACAACCTGAATGCAATTCAGTTTTGTACGAACAGAGCCCTTCCAGGAGCAAGTGTTGCCTTTGTGGAAATAACAGTGACTCTACAGATGCAAACAATGGAGCTACATGCTTTTGCATTGCTTGTTCTGTCACTAACTGACATCAGCCACTGTTAATCATGGCCTGAAATGTATATTTAAGAAACAGGGACACAAACACAGACAATTTCCTTCATGAAGCCTTTTATATGGGGAAAAGTGAAAGAACAGAAAAACTGCTCCTCAGGCTAGCTAGCGGCACTGAGATAAATGGGTCAGGCATCAGAGTTTCAGCAGGCACAAAAGGTGAAAACCCTGTCTCCTGGAGCAATTAAAAGCCAATGGGATTAGTGGCCTTCACTATCATTTATAGAAACCCCGCTGTGTGCACAACATTATTGAAATACAGGGGTCAAGTCCCTGCTACTGGATGCCTACCCTTTTGCTGTTGAAGTTAATGGGAGCTTTGCCAATCAACTCTGTGGCAACAGAGTCTAAATCTAAAATAGATGACATCCTGGGCTCCATTCAGTTGATGGCTCAAGCAAAGCTTTTGCCGAAGCCAAAAATGTTCTGCCTGCACAGTACAGATTTGATCCTGGGACCGATGAAACAGCAGAGTTAGCTATAGAGGTGTTAAAGATTCAAAAACGGGAAGGCAGAGAGGTGGACTGAATGTCACAGGAAGCATCTTCCCTTCCTTTCTGTCACAAATTACAGTATACAGATTGAAATCAAAAGGCTGCATCCCAGCATCTCTTAGTCTTCAGTTTTAGCAGGACTGGCTGTTTTCCAATGAATGATTCTCCTCCTAACACCAATGAATCCTGTGGGAACACACCTATGAAAAGGACATGGATGGGAAGCCTGCACCATCATCACGTGATTCAACACGTTTGAAAACAGTGTCCTGATGGTCTAGCCAGTGCGGACAGACCCCGACAAACACCAGCATCCCCCTACCCGAGTTTCCCTGGCTTTGGACATACTTATGATGCTGGTTGCACACTTGTTTCTTCTTCCACTCCTTCGTTATCATGCTCGTGCTCTGAATTCTGCCACGGGCTACCTCTTTTCCTCTTTGTCTCACTCCAGAAAAGAGGTACCTGATTCTCCTCGATCTTACAACATTGTAAATCAGAAATCAAGCATCCTAGAGACTTCCTTCACTCCTCTGTGTTGCTGAGAGACCAGTCTGCAGAGTGGCAATATTTCCTGCCTTAGTTCATGCCTTCTCTGAAGACACTACCAGGCAGGAAGCTAATGATGGCTTTTGCCTGTGCCTGTATTTATAACAGGAATGGGGTTGAGATTCTCACTAGTTATTTCAAGCAATGCATGCTAATGACGAGCCATTTGATGGTACTAACCGTTCACTGATCCTACATAGGGCCCCCAAGAATGGCGTCTTAATCCAGATTGAGTAATTTAGGGTCACCTTAGCTCTAGAGAGGTCCTGAGCGTGGCAGGTGCCTACATGCTGAAGGCATTACATTACAAATGCATGAAATCCAGACATGCACCTGGAGAGGCGGATCTCACTGGCCATGCACAAGGGGCTGGTGAGCTGTGGGGCTAGAGACCAGCCCCAGGGCTCTGCTCCTCTTCAGTGTTACCCTGATCTCTAGATTGGCTTCAGACCTGAAGCATGAATTTTACTTTCAGAAGTGTTACCGTTAATTGCGATGACTCTAGATATCCTTAATAACCACATGGCTTTACAGTCCTGTATTAAACTTACTTAAGTTCTTTGTCCCACTAACGTCCTGCAGCAAGGAGCTCCACAGCCTAATGACATACCACATGGAAATGCATGTCCTAATATCCATTGTAAGTTGTCTTCCCTTCCAATTTCCTTGAAGGTCTTCATGTTCTCATATTAATGAGTTGGTGTCCCTAAAGTCTGGAGGGGACTTTGGTGGGAAGAACAGTCTGTTTTCAAACATTTCTACTAAATACTGAGCTAAGTGCAAGCTAGCAGCCTGCAGGCAAAAGAGTCCACAGTTTGTTCTCTCTGATCCTCCTTAGCCAACCAATCCTACTTGCACTGACTTTTCAAATCTCCATCTTTACAGCATTCTTCTCTGAACAGAGAAATAGAGAAACGCAGACGGAAACTGGCACGTAAGAAAAGATGTACGCACACTCTAACTGACAATCTAACAAGCAATCCTTGAGACACACTGATTTCCAAATGATCTCAGTTTCGTTTAAGAACGCTTTTCTATTTATTTGCAGCACAGCTAGCACCACCTCTGAGATCCTAAACTCCACAGTGCTGCTAACTCCTTGTGACACGGGCAAACAGTTTATCTGCTGATGTGAAGGGGCTTTTCACCCATGCCTTTTCCTGCTACTCTCCATGACTTGCTTTCAACTTGGATCCATACCAAGCATTGTGAAACATTTGTGAGAGCGGAGCTCGTCTTAGTTTCTTTCTCTTGCAGAACATTGTCAGAGATCCAGGGAAGCTAACAAAATTCTGCAAACACTGAGCATTAACCAAACCAGAAGAAAATACTCCAGCACCTTTCTTTCTCACTTTCTCCCCAGAGCTTTGTCATTCAGTCCAGGGTCTCACAATTAGCTGACACAATGGTGCAGGATGCTCACTCAATTAAACCTTTGAAAATGCCAAGCAAGCCCCCAAAAGGCAGTGCCGTTACCAAGCTCGGAGTTCAGCCCATCAGCTTTCACAATGTTAAGCCCTCATTTTCAATAAAAGCAGTTGCCTCTTTCAACTGCCAGACCTGAGCAGAGCTTGCTCTTCATGCCCTCAAAACAGGAGCCCAGATGCTGTGATCACCTGGCCATCAGATCGACTCTTTCTCATCTGCATCACTGGTTTCTCTCGAGTAATATGCAAGGATCAGAACAGTTTCACAATAATGAGCTTTGCTCCTTCCTACGGTCCTCAGCACATTTTTAAATGAAAGAATCAGCTTACCCATAGGAGCCGCAAACAAACATGAGGAGCTTAAGATATAAGCAATTCGGTAGCCTGAAGTATCATGCGTGTTGGGCAATCATAAATTTAAAGTGAAAATCCCTACTGATTTTGTTTTGCATTAGATATTAAATAAAACCTACTTGCAAAGTCAGATTAGTAAAGAAACCTTTTTAGCTGTTGTATTTTTTTTTTAAATCAAAACAGGATTAAAACATCTTTTGGCAACTTGCTGTCATTTTATCTGGGTAAATAAGCTTAGAGCGCCTAACAGTCAATTTATAATGAAGGCTTTTGTTCTTGGTACTGTGATGCAGCCCTGCAAATTTGCCCACAGCTGCAGCGGTTTCAGATGTTTTTGACAGGTAAATAAAACACTGTTTATATCTGTCATTGTTATTAATCTGCACAGTAAAGAACTAGCAATTACGTTTTGTTTCCAAGTGGATAAATTTTCATTATGATCTTGGCAGGGGTGGTATAGAATAATGTGCATCTATGACTTCTGCAGTTGTGAGGGTCCAAAACATGAAGGGTCCTCACTCAGCTGTTGAGTCGGAAAACGAATTGGAAATAAAGGCTAAACTGGTAATAACCACCATAATAAAAAAGAACAAGGAATTTGGGATTTAGCCCTGTTGGAGTTTTATTGACATAAGGGCCAAATAAACCAAACTGCAGGTCTTGACATCAGCTGCACCGATTCAGCTCTCAGGTATTCTGAACCATATTTCTAGGAAGCTGTGTCAGGATCTGGCCTTGCTTTAAAACCCCACGATTTGGGCCTCCTTAATGACTTGTGCTTCCCAGCTGCTGCAAGGCAAAGGGTTTCAGACACTCCTCAAGACACGCTGCTGAAGAAAAAATTATTTGTGGAATAAAGTACTGCTCAAGGATGAGTGGCAGAATCCAGCTGTAAGTGTCTTATTATATTGGTCAGAAACTGTGGGAAGCATAAAAGAGAAATCCTGCTGAAACTCTATTAGATGCCAGTCACGTCTGCTCAGCTTCTCACTCAGGTAGGCTGGCAGATGGTCAGCAAATAGTCTCACTTTTACAATGCAACCTACACAGGTTTTCAGTGTGAAAATTAGCATCCAATTATTTTCAAGCATTAATGTTCTCCAAGGAAGCAAGTTACCTCTATTTTAATTCTGCTTAGGCTCTCTTTGCTCAGACACGTAAGCCAATTTGCAGGCGCTACGTCTCGTGTACACAGGCAGAATGGCAAGCCAGGGAAGAGTACTAGAAATGTGGAATAATGCAAATTCCCAGGGAGCGAGTTGCATGGCTTCCAACTTTTAGAAGAGGTGGGGAGGAGACAGTCAAGTGAGGAAGGCATACAGCATCTCCAGAAAAGAATGATTTCCCCCACCCCCATCTAAAAGCCTACGGTGAAAATTGTGTCTCACCACTATCAGTCAGCTGCATAAACCATTAGAGAAGGCTACAGTCCGTTGAGCCCCAAGCTCTGATCTATGGGATCCTTGCTATGACACATGCAGCAGGGCTGTGGATAGTTGGATGAGTTGGTGGCAGGCCCCAAAGAAGAATGGGAGCCTATTCCCCACCTCCCTGCCCCCACCACCACCATCCTTGAACAGACAGGAGGGAAGGCACGATGATCACTGCGTTACAGATGTGGGCACTATCCTTGGCACAGGCAGGACACGTGCCAGAGCGTGGCCACTCTCAGATGAGCAGTGGCTTCCCTTAGCAGAGCACACATAGGTCCATGAAGGGGAAAGAAGACATGGGGCAAAACCTGTTTTGCTCAAGATTTCAACGTATCACCTTACGTGCCGGGATCTGTGCCTAAAATGGAAATGGGTATCAGCCAAGTTGAACCTCGCAACCCTTTCTTGTGCAAGGATCCCTTATTATCACAGGTAACAGGACTGTCCTGAGTAATAAAGGTTATCTGCATATCTGGGCTTGATCCCACAAGCAGAGGTCTGCAGCCTTCCTTGCCACCTGCAGCTGTGTCACGTTAGGTGCAAATGTTGCTGTGTATATTACTGTAAGGAAGCTGCCAGCCTGAAAATACGTGAACTGCTTTTAATTGTAATTAAATAGGGAGACTAATGTCCCAGGGTGGCACCTTATGTTCTAGTGAGGTTGCATTTGTTTCATTCTCCTGTGTAGTAGAGAGAAACTTCACTGGCCTGACCTCAGTCTGTACCAAGGAGCATCTCAAGGCTGCAGCTTCAGCAGGTAAAATTGTAACCACCGGTCTTCCTCCTCCAGCTAGCGCAACCGGGAGCGTGGGAGCAATGGCAAACCTGCAGACCTCCTACTAGCCATCCCCTGGGAACGACTGATGAGGTGGGGCTGCCTCCTGCCACGTGTTTATAGAGACTGAAGTTGTATTTTTAAAAGCAAACAGCACGTTAAACACCTCCTTTGCATCACTTCTGGATCATCGCAACTGGGTACCCACGAGGCAACAAACAGCCCCCCATGCCGAGATGCACTCTGCTCCATGAAGGAGTCCGTGGGTCCCTGTTGTGCCACAGCTGCACGGCTCGGAGGCTGGGCACGGGTGCCTGGGGCAAGGCTGCCGGGCAGCAGAGAAGGACGGAGCAGGCCTCCTCCGCCCCACATTTCCCTGGGAAACACTGCCAAAGCGCAAAATCCTGGAGCCCAGGGCCTGGGCAGAGGGCAGAGCCCCTCTGAGTTTGGGGTCCTGGTCCAGGCAGCGGGGAGACCCCTGCGAGCAGCAGGCCCCGGTTCCTGCAGGCTGGAGCATCGTTGCCATCGGGCGCGCTGGGCTCCCGCCGCGGTCCGTTGTCGTCCCCCCACCCCGACGCCCACCGCCCTCCGCGGGCTCACCTGCTCGGGCCCCTGGAAGCAGATCCTGCAGAGCGGGGTGCGGATGCCGCTGTCGACGCTGCTGCCCAGCGAGTAGCGGTCCTCGGCCTTGC
>WAAD01043157.1:0-28759 GCA_013389945.1 Fregata magnificens | reverse complement strand
TAAAAAAAAAAAAAAAGGAAAAAAAAAAAAAAAAAGGCAAAAAGGCGGGGTGTGTGTGTGGGGAGAATCAACGGGAGAGATGGGGCCCTCCCCAAGCTCCCATGCCCCGGGCTGCCGGCTGCCTGCAAGAGCCNGCCCCGCCGCCCCCGAGGAGCCGGGAGGCAGCCAGGCTCCGCAGCCCGCTGAAGGCGAACCCTCTGCGCTCCGGCGCGTTCCCGGGCCGGTTTTCACCTCCCACCGGCCGTTGCGGGGACCCATGAAATAAGGAAACTTTCAGGGGCAGGTGGCAGCGATCGAGCGTTTGGCGATTTTGCGGGCAATGGTGCCTGCTTTACAGGCTCCCAGCAGGAAGCCGAAATCCCACTAACAAACTTTTCCCTCGCAGATTAATTAGTTGCAGAGGATCTCATGGTTAATAGCTATGATAATCAATATTTTTTCATTTCACTCCAGCAGCGTTTGCTCACTGATAGATTTGTTTTGTTTCAGTGGCATACATTTCAGTAGAAATATGGGTTCCTTATAGCCCAATGAAGGGTAAATATGACTGAACACTATTGCTTAATTAGAGATTTGGTGAAAGTAACCAATGGCAGCCAAAGCTGATAGTTTCTACTCTCTTCGGCCTATTTGAAAATTTTAAGTAGCAGCTGCTGGAGTCCATTAGCTTTTCTCTGCAAACGTCAGCAGAGGTGGCTTTCTGCACATTGTCCTGCTATGTGTGTCCATGCAGCCCCATCCAGCCTCCGAATACAAGGGGGAAGTTAGCTCTCCACCGGGACTTTGTCTTTGCCATCCCAGCTGGAACAGCTGACAAAGATGCTGGGTTTGATGTGGACCAAAAGCCTTAATGATACAGATGATCTGAAGGCTTCTAGTCTATGCAATCTGGCTAACATCAGTGCAATGCTCAGGGACTGGTGAACACCCGCCAGATGGGGCATACCTTTTGGTGACATAGAACTGGCCTGGGTCCGACATCATGTCAATGCCATTGAAATTTCAGGCTCCTTAATCTGATTTCTCTGTAGGGTTTCCTCAGACTCCTGCTTCAGTAGGACATAGCATGCACCAACACCCAGACTGGGTTCCCTAGCTGGTCTTGTGCATGAGGTCTTCATTGGCAGTGACCCAGGAGTTACAGCTGATAGACAATTTGACGTCACTCAAAAGTTGTGCTGGGCCCTAGACAATGATTTGAAATTGTCTCCCTTAGAATAAGACGTGACATGCATAAACCACTCTGCCATGATCAGCAGAGGAATCTACGTTGTTACCTAATTAAAAAGGGAGCAAATCTGATTATTTGCTACAGGAAAATGAAACCAGCACATGCAATTAATTTCCAGCAAATAAATTACACATTGGGATGCTCTAAAGCTAAAACACTCATCACTGCAGCCTGCCATTTCTCAGAAAAGCTGGGCAGATTTGCCAGTGTGGCTCTCTACAACATATTTAAGGCTTCTCAGAATTTCATATGTGTCTAATGGGGTAATTAGAGAAATAATAATGGAAAGAGCATTTTAGGGACTTCCTGAGCATGAGACAGGCTGGCTAGAGGCTGAGTCTCTGTGCCCATGCTCCAGGATGGCTTTCCAACCCCCCCTGCTTTTTATTGCCCTCATCTTCTTGTCTTGATGTCGCCAACATTTTTAGAATGGTTCCATCAATAACAGAATTGTAGAAAAATATATTGTTGTCATCCTTTGCTTGTGTAAAGCATCTTTCATCCTTCCCTCCTGCCCATGCCTGGTTTTACAGAAAGGATATTCTCAGGGTAGAGGAGATCTTTGTACTATACTCTGGGTTTTAATGTATGGGCTGTGTGCCCAGAGAGTTGAATGGCTGATAAATGTGACAAAATAAATAAAACAAATAATAAATCGCAGGTGCTCCATATGCTTCCCAGAGGTGAGTGGGTACTATTATTCCTCTTTTCGTAAATGGGACAGCAGCCAATGTTTTCACACTTGGATGCTGCATTCAGGTCCCTTGGAATGGATCAAGGTGCCTTCCTTAAAATGCTCGCTCTGGAAAGAGCTGGCCCAAGACTCTTTGGTGAGATCCCAGTGAGAGCAAGGGGCTGTCAGGAGGCCAAAGCAGCCTTCCTAACTTTGCTCCACAGGAAGCAATGTGCAGCAACTGATGGGAAACACCTTCTCCTTTTGCAGAAGAGCCTGTCTCTGGGAGTTTTGATGCTGTGTCTCTTGAGCCCACTAATAGTCATGAGGTTAATATAGGGAGGAAACATACGGGAGGCATCAGCTCTGGCACACACTACCCCTGCCCTCCTCAGGTACAGAAAGAGGAAGAAAAAAACATGGATCCACCAGCTGAGAGTGGAGAACTGGTTCCTCTTGATTGGTTACATCTGAGCTACTGACTGGGAAATCAGAAGGGGAGATGCCCAGGCATCTCAGCACAGACCTGCATGCCCATTTGTTTTGGATCCTGCACCAGGATGGATTCAGGTGTCAGGCTGAAGGTTGGTCTCACAGCAGTTATTCTAACTCTGGTCTTCTAGAGCAGAGTGTGGGCTCATTGGCCCTTAGCTACCACCTCAACAAGGAGCAAAAAAGTATTGCTGTTTATGTGCCTTCTCTTCACCTCTCTGTACAAGCCATCACTGAGTGCAGAGGGGGTGGAGGAAGGAAGAAAGAGGGTGGCTAGAGCTGCAGCAATACTTGATCTGCCTATGTGGTGGTCTGATATAAAATCATATCAGAAATCTTTTTTTCTTTTTTTTTCAATGTTGTTAGGTCAGAGATTTAAAAAATGGCAGAGATAGTGAGAGGGCAAATGCAAGCAGGAAAGCTCTGTGTGGGCTGCAGCCGAACAGCTTGAACCCAGCATACTGGTCATTGTGCATGAGTACGTGAAAGACAGACAATATAAATGCTGATGTGGACAGCCAGGATCAGAAAGCCAGAAAGCTGCCAGAAAAACATCCCTTTGTGCTTTCCATCTCTCAGGAAGTAAACAGTTACCTAAACCCATTTTCATGCCCACCTACTCGGTCAATAGCTGCACTGCGCCTCCTGCTCCACTTACAGCTCCTTAATGGTGCAGAGGAGCTTTGATTGCTGTGGCGTGGGCCCCATCCCTCTGGCAAACCATTACTTAAATCCAATCCACCGAAGGTTCCTACTGCTCTCTCAGTGATGGGGAGCTGCTCATCAGCTGAGTACCCTCTGATTGCTTGTCACAGCCAGACTTCCTGGTTCTTTTTCCCGGATGGAGATATTAAATAAATCTCAAGTGATGTAATTACCATAACTCAGTTGACAAAGCTTGTGGGCAGACACAGCCGGAGGCTGGAGGGAGCTCTGTCACATTTTCTTTGGTCTTTCTTTCTTTCTGGGCAGTTGCAAATGTGCCAATGCAAAGGATGCTGCTGCTGGGAAGCCGGGCGCAGCAGGTGGGGGTTATGCATCCTCCAAGCATCCAGAAATAATCCATGTATTGATTGGAATTATCTTCTCAAAGGAGATCGGAAATAATTTCTGGAGTGCTGTGCCTTGGTGTATCTGCTGCCTTGGGCTGGAGCAAAAAGCATGGTACTCTGCACACAGGGACTCCCTGTGCTATTGCTTTCTCCCCAAGCAAGGACTGAACTTCCACTCGCTCTCTTCCTGCGAGGACAATGGTCTGCCTCTGAGTTGATACAGAGCAAATTTTGGTACTTCCATGGCAGCTTGCTCTCTGCTAAGGGAAGAGAAGGAATTGTTCTTTTTTGAAAAACCAGGCATGTCCTGCAACAGGAGCCCAAGTAAAGAAGTACAACTGCACATCTTTTTCCTTGGGTTTAGGAAGAAATCCAGGTCTTTGTTTTATTGCGCTTTCTCTACAAGCAGTCTTGAGGCCAGTCAATGTGCAGGAGTATGTGAGAGAGATGATACAATTGCTGATGAGGACAGCCCCCACCTTTCCTCCTTTAGGATTTGGATTTCAAATTCAGACTTGCAAAGCCACAGCACTTCTCTTCAGGACTAGACAACCCCAAACATAGAGCTTTCCTGGTAACAAGTCCTACACTAACTCCTACAAAAGGAATTCCTTGTCCCCTTGGGTGACTAGTCAGAACTGTGACTTGAATAGAGCAGCTGCAATAGATGGTGCATTTCAGGATATCTTCAGAAGGCATTTAGCCAAATGCTTAGTGGTTTTAACTATCCAGGAATGCCATAATTGTCATGAAATCCCAAACCTAAAAAGACCCAGAATTTAGTCATTAAAAAAAAAAAGAGAAAGTATATAATCACAGGTCCCTTGGATATTTCCACTACTCTCCTGAGTCAAGTCAAATTTGTTTCAAGTCTCTAATTGCACTCTCAGATGTATGTTATTTTAGTGACATGCAACAGTCCTAGAACTAGCTCTCACTTGTCTGACATGGGATTTAGAGAGAAAACAACGTTGTTAAACAAGCCCATTAGGGGCTGATTCTGAGAGATACGCCATGCTCTCCAAATCAAGGTGAACTGAGAGGATCTAGCATGTCATCAGGCATTTGCTTAGCTACCAGGATTCATGATCAGACACAGTAACACTGAGGATATTCCCCTTAGGACCATCATGATTATACCGTGGCACAACACTGCCATACTCAGCTTAAGAAAACAGGAGCAACTTTGTATGGGACGACTGAATGTCTGTCCTCAGGAGGACCCATTCGTGGCACAAAGGGGTCATGTGTGGTGACACCACACCAGGATGTCCAGGAGATGAATCCTTTGAATCCTGTGCTGAGCTGAGATCCCTCTTGAGCTAGAACTCTGCTTCAGTATAATAACCATCTTGAACATTTGAGACTGTTTCCCCAAATTCTTACAAATCCCTATCTTAGGATTTAACATCTTAGGCTGCCCAGATAACTTCCTCAGCTACAGCAGCTTGTTTCTGGATCAGCAGGCAAATATACACATGCTGCATAAATACAATGCAGGCAGTGAAGTCACTTACAAGCTAGATAATCTTAGTTTCATCCATAGTAGATGAGTTTCCATGTTGGCAGAGGCCAAGGTGCAGACATGAGGAGAAGACCATTTTAGGTGTCTCCTAAATGACTCTCATTGCATATAGTGGGTCTTGAGAAGGGAGGGGACACTGGAGATCAGAGAGAGGCACACAGTGAAGAACATTGTAGGACATCCTAGTTTCTCCCAGTGCTGAAGAAGCACCCACCACATACCAGCTCCACATCATTTTCACAGCAGGAACAGTCAGTATGTTTCCAGATCTGCCTGGAAATGTCAGGTACAAAACACTGGGCTAACCCACAGCCTGTTAAGATACTGTGTTGCCTCTCTCCCTTGCCCTGAATATGCTCCAATGCACATCAGAAATACAGGAAAGCTCACAACTGCTGCTAATAAGTATGTGAAGATTTCACTGGTAGTATCGCTCTCCTTGGTGACTTCTCCCCACACCTTTGCACAAAGGACAAGCGTAGTGCCTGTCGATGAAAGAACTTGAGGGCTCTATCAGGAAGAGATAAGACAGAGATAAGAGGATAAGTGTGGATTTAAAGGCAGGGCTGCCGGGAGATGGAGTGCTGCTGCCCATGAAAGCAGAGAGAAATGGAAGAGCAGTGATAGGGAAAAGTTAATGGATTTACACCAGTGGAAAGAGGAGTTTATTTTTGACCATTGCACTTCTAAGGAGGGTCCCCCAATAGTACATCAGAATGGAAACCTTGTTCTGAAAGGGAGGTCTTGGCCTTGCATGTGGCCCAGACACAGCATTTGAAGGGGAGCTTGAGCATCGCATTGACACACTCTCCCAGGGCCTCAGGAGCACATGAAGTGAGAGACTGTTACATCCAAGTGATGGCCTAGATCTACCGCTTCCTAACGGACTTCATGTTAATTAAAGGGAGATTTCAAAACCATATACATTTTCTTGCCAAGATAATTAATTGATTTAGAAGTTTATGTAAAGAGTTTTGTAATTACATTTTATGGCGGGGGGAGCATTTTAGGGATGGATGCTTCCAGGTTGCCAAACACCTTCACAAAGGTGCTGAGCGCCTGGGTTTCCCAGTGGGCTGAACCCTCACTGCTGATGAGCTGGAAATCCCCTCTGGTCCTTGGGGTCATGCAGCTTTTAATGACTTGGTCCCGCTAGACTGAAGTATTCAGCCTCACAGCCCCAAAAAGGAAACCCTCAAAAGCACTTGCTTCTGAGCCAGTGTCTGCATGTAGGCAGCAATTCCTGGCTGTTGAAGGGGCTTTTCCTTCCTGACAGGCTTTAGCTCTCTTTGGTGATGGTTTTTTAACCCTCAGGTCAGATGCAGGTGACTGCGGTGATGAGCTGGCTCTAATACCAGCCCTTTCCAGCTTAAGACTAATGTGGTTTCTCTGAATTTGTCTCCCAGACGAATGCTTGCTCTCATTCAAGAAGAGGGGGAAAACACAAACTGTTAACCCCAGGAAACACTTCCCTCCCTGCATCACCCCCCAAACTCACAACCTTCCTGACCTGCCCTGTAAGGGCATGAATAAAGTCCTGGCCCTGAAAGCACTTAAGCTAGGTGGGAAGAGCTACAAGCCCTTCAATTTCATAGGGAAACTGAGGCAGGGTCAGGAGAATTCCCTCATTCGAGTCAGCAGCGAAGTGCTATGTGGGGACCTATTTTACCTCATAGCAAGACTCTCTTCTGAGAGCAATTTGCACATCCTTGTGTGATGTGCAAATAAGCACACACGCAATATATATATGTTTTTCTTCCCTCTCTTTACAACTGAATAATCACACAATCTTTGTTCCATGGAAGTTTGACTGCTGCTGTTTATTGCCCCCTGGAAACAGGATGACAACAGCCCACGGCTCCTCCACAGCAACTCGCAAAGTTCTCCCGAGCAGAGAATTACGCCCATCGGAGGCAATAAACAGCATGAATGGTAGAGTGACTAAGCACCAAAGATCCTGCATTTGTGTAGAAACTAGGAATGAGAAGGAGGAAAGGATGCCCAGGGGAATAGATAGAGCCTTAGGAAAAAGTTTCCAGCATGTTCTAAAAAGGAAGGTTTCCATGCATAAGACACAGGCCAAATTTGAACCTCATCCCACCCTTGAACCTGCCTATGGTCCTGGGTAAGGCTCCTATGCCGGGCATGGAGGCCAGGAGAGCCGGCAGCATGGTGCCCCAGGTCTTCCCCACCTGCCCCTGGAGGAGCAGGGATGGGCATTCAAGCTTGCTGTGGCCCTACCAGAGGAGCTGGTGGCCATTGTTTCCCCTGCTCCCAACCATCGCCCTACCCCAGCACAGTGGCCATGTCGTGGGTCTCTGCCCACGCTCCTGGCACAGGGCAAGATGGTCATCCAGGCAAAAGGCAGAGTGGGCAGACCAACAATCTCTTCCTTGGGATGCTGCTTTTTCAGTTACATGGTGGCACTACACAGAAGGGAAGAGTTTCCTCTGGACACACCAGCTTACTGGAAAATTGGAAAATCACAAGAGAATTGGCCGAGAGTACCCTGAGATATATCCTCCTCTTGCCCTCCCTAATGTGGTTTGGGTGTGTGGTATCAGGAGAGCTTGCAGAGGGAGGTGGTGTCTCTTCTGTCTGAAGCCATCACATGTTGGGACTCTGCTGCTGAGCTCACCCCTGTCCAGCTCTGATGCCCTTTGGGGAGCCCTCATTTAGGCAGATAAGGACCAAAACCATGAGGGATCTCAGCGCAGGAAACTGCCCACCTGGTCTCTTCTCTGAGGCAGAGTTGCTCCTGCGGCGGCAGCGGCAATATGTGCTCCCACGAAATTGCTGTCCCAATGAAATCTTGATGTACACAGGAAAAAAAAATAATCTCCTTTTGTTCTCTTCCCTGACCACCCCCTTCCTCCATTTTTCTTTTTGATTCATTTTTATGTTCAGTGGTATAAATTTTCTGGGTCAGTGCTAAGTCTCTTGATTGTGTGATCTTTACATACCAGCAGACATATGCAGAGAGATGAGAGGAGACCAAGTGCAAACCAATCCATCCTACTGACACTTTTATTTATTTTCTTTCCCCATCTGCCACTGCTCAACTCCCTGTGTGTGTGTGTGTGAAAGAGGAATGGGGAAAGGGGATGGGATACTGGTAGAGCCACTGAAGATCTCTCTGCTTGCAACTGCAGCTCTCCCCTTTCCTTCCTACTACCCTGCTAGCCATCCCTCCTCCGGTCATCTCACACTGCCTCCAACCCTTTGCTCATGTTCTGCTTTGTGGCAAAAAAGAGACTAATGTATCAAATAAAAATAACGCAGGGGTTTTTAGTGCTGATGCAAGATGCCAGGGTGACAGTCAGGAAGCTGGAGCCATCTGCCGAGCCCAAACTCAACATCAGTGGCAAAGCTGCCCTGCTGCCAGGGGCATCGAGGGCTCCCAAGCGAAAAGCACCAGCATCCACAGCTTCAGTTGAGCTCTGTGGCTGAAAGCAGAGACAGATGCACATCGTCTGTGGATCAGGCAGAGAGGGGGACTCTTAACACACATTGACTATTAATATTTCATGCTCCTGACGTCCAGCAACCACACTGAGAGGAGTTTGTTCTTCTAGGTTCGCATTTAACCATGCCCTTCCCACTGAATGTGCAAGCCAAGGCTAATCACGGCACACAGTGGAATTCTTTGCTCACTAGGCCTGGGTCAAGACCCTGATTTTTTCATTTAGTCTGTATCAGCTGTAACAATTTCTACTCTACTCTGAACCAAGATGGTTCTGAAACATGAACTACAGGCAAAGCAATGTCCAGTGGCTGTTAAGTCTCTCACCTATTAAATCATTCGGATAATCTTCATCTAGAGTATTTAACTTTTCCAGCAATCCTGTTTTCTCTTCTAGGAACTAGGCTTCAGGAACTCATGACCCACCAGGTATTTGCAAAGTGGCACGCATTCAAAATGCACTTCTTTTATAGCAGTGGTGTTATCACACAGTGAGCTTGTTCCTGGAATGAGCATTGCTTAGGAGTTGTCAATACTTTAATCTGATTTATACAAGCTGTGTTCTCTCTCTCTCTCCCTCTTCCCTCAAATAAGCACTAATAAGTTCTCCACCTGGACAAATCCCAGGTAGTGGGATCAGTACCTGGCAATATATCAGCTTTGTTGCTGAAATTGGGGATGAAGCAGGGACAACTGAAAATGTTTCTCCTGTTTGTTTCTAATTCTCCTTGCAGATAGCTTGGTGCCTGTCTGAAGTATGACCGCCCTATAGGAATACATTTCTTATATTGCTGTGCACCAATTAAGTAATTAATGAAAGTCTGGAAAATCTATAAAAAAGTTGGTTGCATCCACAGGGAACATTAATATGGTGTGGTCATGGTGTCATGACCACGAATAAAGCCTGACAGCATGTGCAAATTCAGAGGGAACTACCTGTTCTACTGTTAAGAGATCAAGTTCAGGTGCTGCATCAAATGATTTTCAAGACCTGGTCTTTAACTTGTCTGTGGACTGGAAAATATGTGCAGGGCATACGAGGGTTAGTCTTTGTCTTCCAGGACTCAGTTGTCACTTTACAACCGTATGATGTATAGACATCGCTAGACATGAATGTCACTGCTTTTAGCTTCAAATTCTGTCAGCATGATATTGTGCCGTGATGCAGTCACAGTCAGCATCTTGATTTGATTTGTGCATTGCTTCACATTTCGCTCCAGGAGGGCTTAGGGTCCAATTCTGCAAAAAGTTCTGCAAATGAGAAAAGTCATGCCCACCACTGCTTACAGACCTGAGCCCTTCAAATCCAGCAAGCTGTGTTCTCAGAGCATGAGGCAGCACCACCCATCCTGGCAAAATTGTATGGAAATGGTGACCATTTCCAAACTTTACTTGATCTCAGAGGCAATGCTTGATTTCTCTGTGTTACAGTGAATCCAGATGGAGAACAGGGAAAGAAACAAGGGACTTGCTGAAAAGCCAGCTGCTGCTTCTGAGATTTTCCAGGTCAATACATTTCAAAATTTTTTCCACCAATAGTGAGAAGGGAAAACCTCACCCTTCCACACTCAGTCTTAAATCTAGCTCCTGCAAGATAATTTTAAAAGGAATTTGTTGCCTGTTAAAAGAGGAGACCCACTCCCAACCCATACTTCTGCACTGTCTTTTGATTCAAGGCTGCCCACAGCAATGAGCAGAGCTTCATCACCATCCCTCTAGACAGTGTTAGTGAGGGTCTAAATAGCAAAGGTGGGTTTTATAGCATGGACATCTGTTTTCTAGGACCTGGATCAAGAATCATAAACTTATTTCACATACACCAATGAACAGCCGTCAGACAGCAACAGCTTTCAGCCCTCATCAACCTAAACTAGAGACCAAGAAGTTACTGGCAGAAGACTCCCAATTCGTCGACAACTTCTAAAGCATTTCTGTCCTCAGCAATAGCAGCACAATCTCAGATTAATACATTAAATCATGAATCCATAAAATTACTCTATCAGCAAATATATATATATTTGTATACACACAAATATGTAGACATGCATAAACTCAATGTGTGTTGTCTGTGTATGTGCGCACCCTCGCATGACAAGAAATCAGACAACTCTTGCACTCTTCTCCTTTCCTAGTACAAGAGCTATGGAGGAACCACTGAATCTGAAAGATGGAAAATGTCAAATAGACCACCAGGAATAACTGTTGTTACAACATATGATCAGCAAGTGAAATATATTGCCTCAAGATATCACCCAGGATCAAACTGTGCATTTTATAGTGGACAGCTATGTGATAATCCCATGATCTGTCACCTAAAACATGGATCTGGTCCCTGGTACAGACAAAAAAAAGGATTCAGTGGACAACCATGCTGAATGGGACAAGTAGTTCCTTTATTCTTGTATAATGAAGCTAAAACTCATCTTTTATTGTTGTAACTCTCGTGTTTTGTAATCCTTTTTACTGGACAGAAATATTCCAAACAATGCTAGTTTCTCGAGTCCCAGAAGTTACAACTGAGCTTAGACAAAATTTTGCAGCCCTCAAACCATGACATGAGCTAATTTGCTGTGGATCCTTCATGAGCCTTTCTCAGGGTGAGGCAAGACCTGTCCTCACGATGTTACACAAAACTGATTTCCTAGATCAAATGCGATTTTGTAATTGAATTTGGACATATTTGACTACATGACAATCACTAAACCCACTGCTTGTCTATGTTTAGTTATAGCCCCACTGGGGAAAGGACAACTCTATTTATTCACCTGTAAAGAACCCTGCACACCTGTGCCATCATAGGAATAAAAAAATATTAATTGCACCACCAGTCCCTTGAGCTATTCATGCCACTTCTGTCTCCCGCACCACCCTATATTAAGCCTTTTAAAGCCGAAAGTGGCTGTAAATCTTTCTAAATGCCAGAGGACCTTTTTGCTAAAACATTATCCATCTTAACATCATGTCAGATTTCTGAATGAGAATGACTTCTTCGGTGGGAACAGGCCTATAACTTATACTGCTTCTCATTTCCTGAAGCACTGGAATTGTGCTGCTCCCTAATGTTGTTTTATTAAGATGCGATTTGTCATCATATTGCTGAAAACAAGATAAAATGCAGGCTAATTAAATTCCTTATTTAATTTGATGAGCATCTGCTTTCTGTAGTCACATTCTTTTAAACAGAACCTTTGTAGCTGTTTCTCAGGATCTGGCTATCACAATTTTTACTGTGATCAAAATGGGGAAATACCCCCCCTAAATAAAGGCACATGCATTCCCATTGCCTATGACCCTTGCTATTTATAATGAGAGACATACAGCACCGCCCAGGCAGACTGCAGCAGTGCCTTGTGAGCACGCTGCCCTGACACTTCAAGAGCACTCCCTGTTGTGGAATAATTGCTATCCCAAGGAGCCCAGTGGAAGTCACTGAGACAAGCTGGTAGCAAAATACTGCAGCTGACAGCAAGTGTTTTCTAGATCAGGCTGCTATACAAAATATAACAAACAAATCACCTTGTGACTCCCCCCTTCTGTAGCGGATGAAACTCCCAACATAAATGAAAATCATCTCTGTTGAAGGAGGAGGCTTAACAAACTTAAGCATACACTTCAAGTTAAGTGTGCGCTTAAGTGTGCTGTTTGCCAAGGCCATATGCTGGCTCACTTTCTGTGCACTGCATTCACGGAGGTTTCTAAGATCACAGCAACCTTCCTGCATCATTGGTTGAGTGAAGACTGAGGCAGAAGAGAGTCCTGTGCTGAGTCCATATTCCTAATTAAAGCAGTGGTCTTATGCTGCTCCTATCTAAGTCACAGCAGAGGATGGCAAACAGTTGTATCAGAACCCACTGTAAGCTTAGGGCTTTTAGGAAAGTCTTGGGCATGTCACAACCCTGGGTCTGTCTCTTGGAAACCCCCTTGGCATCAGACTTTGCATCTCACAGAAGTCCAGAGCTGCTCCGCCAACTCCTCTTGGTCTGGAGTATGCTTTGAGATCCTCCAAGGAGAGGTGCTGCTCCTGTGGAAGGGCAAAGGACCATTAATATTACATTGGTGGTTAATTATTTAACTTCGGTGACCTCTGATGCTCCTGCTTAAAGGATTTCTCCGTATCTCTGGGTCTCTCATGCACCAGGAAGAGAAAGGGCAGAGAACTGTGGCTAGCTTTAACAAACAGGATCTCAAAAGTTGGCTTCACATTAATACTAAGGCCATAGGATTAGCTGCTTATTCTGGGCTTGAAAACCAGGCCAGTAATTTAATATTAATCCCAGAATAGAACTGGGAATGCAACTTTGGTTTGTTTAGCCTGGTTTCCTAAGGAAATAAAGCTTATGCAGTTAAATTTTCTGTGTGTGCACACAAGCCTTTCCTTCTAACTTCACACCCTTCTGCCAGTTCAACCATGTTTCACCAAGATAAAGTTCTGTTCAGCATGTGGACAAAAAACCCCCAGCTGTGTAGAGCAGAGGGATGTGCTCTGCCCTGATCTTAAGCATATTATAAGACATTGGAGAGTCCACATTGCTAGCGCCCTCACCCCAGCTGGATCACAGCTCATGTTGTGTTAAATGCTGGCAACGCAGAAGCTTTGGAAACACTGTTTGCATCTCAGTGTAGGATGTGGGGTTTTTTTTCTCTTCTAAATCTTTGTTCTGGGTGCCAATGAACTGCCCCCCACACCTGGGCTGCATCGCATAAAAGATCAAGAGTCAGCTCAGCTTTGCAGCAGCCCTGTGAGCGTGGCAGTGGCCTGGCAGCGAAGCGGAGGCCATGTGCTGTGCAGACCATTGCTCTGGACTGGAGCTGTGGAGAGGAATGCAGCCAAGAAGGACAGAAGGCAGAAAAGAGACCCTGCAATCTGTTGAAGGGCTTGTACTATAAACAAGAGCAGGAAGGCTTCAGCGTGCCAGGGAAGAATAAGCTGTGTAGATAAAAGAGGCTGCTTCAAAAGAATGGAGGGTGACTAATTTTCTTTGCACTGGGTGGCTAAAGAGCAGGGAAAAAGAAGTGGTCTTCACTGAGCTGGCAGTCAGAGGAGGGAGCAACCTTCTCATGCTAGAAAAGCTTGCTAGAAAAGCTCACAAGAAAAGCCACTGCAGGTCCTCTTTCATCAGAGTTTCAAGGGCAGCTGGATTCAGCAAACTCCAAATTTTGTCTTTGGTGCTACAAAGATGCTCAGGGAAAGGGCCTGATTCAGAGTCAACTTGTGTTAGTAGCTGGGCTGTCAAATGGGCCAGCAGGCCACGGTCCTTGATGTGCCTTGATGGCAGAGGGAAAGTAGAGGGAATTAACAGCTGCCTAAGAAAAGAAATCCAGGCAGAACTGGTACGGGGGCAGGTGGATGCAGGGTCAGCATCCCCCCAAACACAAGCACCCCCTGGCCCTCCAAGCCCAGGGCTCTGGTTCCCCATTAGGAAGCTTAGACCCCACTGAGGACCCCAAACCAGAGCAGAGGAAGCATAACCCTGCAGCCTAAAGAGGAGAGGTGCTGTAAAAAGTATTCAGGTCAGACCCTAACAGCCCACAAGAAAGGGTTTCTCCAACCAGAAGAAGCTCTGCCAGTCCAGGGGCCTTCCTCTGACTCTCCTGCCCCACGACCTTCTCTGAAGAGCTGACCTGCATCTCCCCAGTTCAGCCACTTGACTGATTTTAGCTGGGAAGGAACTGATAAGGCTTATGAGCATGGGATTATTTCACATGGTGGAACTACAAGTTCTCCACAGCTGGTCAAAAGACTGGCACATTTGGGCACTGGTAATGGTGTCTCTGAGCTCAGTGTGGACTATCAAAACCCTCCAGGAAGCTGCGGCATCTGAGGGCTGTTAGCCTGGGCTGATTTCCAGTTGTCTGCTCGATGGCCTTGCTACACACAGCAGCTCTGCATGCAGTTCAGCCCCAGCAGAGAGTGCAGGCTGGCCACACATCCAGGATGAAGGCGGCCAGCTCTGTACATGTGGAGAACCACCAAGGTGTGCTGGCAAGGCGGTGGAGTGGGGCAAATACATTCGATATGACAGCAGTAGGACTTCCTAAGAGCAGCTCAAAACCCCTCAGAGGACAATCCATGAGATTCCAGAATAGCTCTGGGGTCTTGGGTCACTCGTATTTTGGATATTAGCTGCTGTTTATCCAAGATGTACAACACAGGCAGTTCTGTCCTCATTTGGGAGCCAGCAGTCAGGACCAGCCAACCCAGCCCATGAGAGGATGTTTAGAGCACGATCCAAGTGATGGAAAGATCCTGGTAAGAATAGCACTGAGAACCCCATTTCCTTATATTTTTTCACCGATGGGAGCGTTTCTTCAGAAGTGGGTGAACCATTTCCTCCGCAGCAGAGCTGGGGTGGGCTAACCCTCCCAGTCCTCCCAGGATTTTCGTACTGCATCTCTGCTCCCTGACCCAGTATGTGGAGGGTGGGTCTAAGCCACTGCTGGAAGCATGTTCTGACTGAAAGGACACCTGGAGTGCTACCAGCAAACTGCTCGCAAATGGCCTCTCATTTTGTAGGTCTCTTCTCTGCATGGCTGGGCTGTTCCTTGTGCCTCACTGAAGTTGTGCCATATGGAACAAATGCTTCAACGTCTGTCTGTGTGTCTGCCTGAGCGTGCAACCCAAGAGCTCTCTGGAAACAATGCTCTGCTCTCATCATTTTCATGAGTTCGGGACAGTCCCTGATAGGGGCTTTTCTCCACTTTTCCCAAGTTCATTTTTTTTTCCTCAGATCTCCCAAAGCATGAGGAGCCATCACCAGAGACCTGGAACTGGATAGCTGCTGTGGGGGAGAAGGTGGCTGGAAACAGTTGCAGGGTTATCCTCTGCAAGTTCTCTCTCTCCCATATGTGGTTTAGCTTTGGGCAGTTAAAAGTGTGACAAGGAGAAAGAAAAGGTCTCTCATCCTTTCCTTTCTCTCTCTGCTGCATAGCCAGCTGGAGTCTGCTGGCTTGCAGGGGAAGAAAGGGCAACGGCAGAGGATCTGAACAGAGACCACGGGGCTGAGCATCATTTCCTAGCAAACCCACTCTGCAGCGAGGGGGCCTGGAATCTGGAAAAAGGTTCAACTTTTACTCTTTTTCTTAAGAGAAGCTGGGACAGAACCCTGGACCTGGACCTCTCCTCAGCCCTGTGGTTTTCCTTAGAAGTGGCATGTTTGTGAGCGCCTGTGTGCATGTGGCATGCTTACGTCTGTGTGTGTGCGATTCCCAGGTGAGTAACAGCACTCCCAGGGTTGTACTGTGTCAAGTTGCACCTCGTTCTTGCTGCCTGCCTTGTTTTTCTCGGGCTGATGAGCTCCTGACTAATGGCAGTCACTGCTGCTTAATCAGGAAGCAATTTAAGGATAACCTTTTCTAATTAACCACCAGAGAGAAGAATGAATAAACTGTGAAACAGCCAGCTGGCTTTGGTGTCCCCAGACGAAGGGTCTGGCAGGTGGGAGAAAATGGCACCTGGGGACAGGGTTGGCCACTCCAGACCTGCCACTGGGCAGGGTAGTGAAAGTCAGAGATGGGAGGGGGTTATGGTGCTCCCCAGGGCCTTTTCTCTATTTTCTCCCCAGGTATCACTCTGGTCACGCACATGGGGATCACGACTGTCCAGGAAGGGTGGCTTGATGTGTATAATCAAGCCCTATGTATAATTAGAACCCTGGGAGACCCTTTTATTCAGAACTTTGATGCAAATATGAGTAATTACCTTATTATGAAGGTGTTCACAGAATCATAGAACAGCCCAGGTTGGAACGGACCTCAAAAGATCATCTGGTCTAACCTTTTGTGGGAAAGGGAGCCTAGATGAGATTATCTAGCACCCTGTCCAATCACATCTTGAAAACCTTTACTGATGGGGACCCCACCATGTCCCTGGGGAGGTTGTTCCAGTGATTGATTGTTCTCACTGTAAAAAGTTTCGTTCTTACATCAAGATGAAACTTCTTCTGGTGCAACTTGTTGAATAGCGTGGGGCCCAGTATCAATCCCTGAGGGACCCCGCTTGCGAAAGGCTGCTAGTCTAAGTAAAACCCATTGATCACTGCCTTCTGCGAGTGCCTGTGAGCCAACTTCCTACCCATCTCACAGACCATCCCTCCAGTCTGTATCTGGCCAGTTCGTCCAGGAGCAGGCTGTGGGAAAGAACGTCGAACGCTTTGCTGAAGTGCAGGTAAACAACATCCACTGCTCTCCCTATGTAGACAGAAAATGTTATTTTGTTGTAGAAGGTGATTGGGTTAGTCTGGCATGCTTTTCCTTTGGTAAATCCGTGCTGGCTTTTCCCAATCACCTGCTTCATTTGGTTTGTGAGAGTTTCTAGGAAGACTCGCTCTACTACTTTCCCAGGGATTGGAGTAAGACTAATGGGCCTATAGTTTCCTGGGTCCTCTTTTAGGCCCTTCTTTTAGATAGCTCTGACATTTGCCCTCTTCCAGTTGCCAGGGACATCCCCTCAGCTCCACTACTTTTCAAAGATTGCAGACGGCGGCCTTGTACCAATGTCAGCCACTGCTCTTAACACCCTAGGGCAGATTCCCTCCTTACTGCTGACAACAGTGTTTTCACCCTTTCTCATGTGTTACCTCCATTTTTTACTCCCCACTCATAGTCACTCACTTAAAAGCCACATACCTTGGCATGCCAGTCCCCACACACCAGAGGCAGCCGGTGAGGGAGCCCTGACCAAGCTGTGCAGCACTGGGTGTTGTCTGGGGCAAAGCCTCAGCCCGTGGCCTACAGCAGGGGCCCTCGCCCCGCTTGTGGGCCTGAACCAAACCCCTGCGAGAGGGTGGCGGGAGCGGCCTCCAGCCCCCCAACTCCTACTGCGAGACGGCGCAGCTCCCACCGCCCCTAAGATGGCGCCGTGAGGGGAAGACTACATTTCCCAGCGTGCCGAGCGCCCCGCGCGCCAAGGTTTAGTTCCCGGCATGCTGCGCGCTGCCGGCCATTTGGCGCCTCCGGGAGGCAGAGCGGTGTCTGCTGGGAGTTGTAGTCTACGTGGCTGCGCGCCCTGTGGCGGCGTACCAGGCCTGTGCCAGTCGGTGGGTGTGCGGGCCTGTGGGGAGGGGAAGGCGGCTGGGCCGGGGCTGAGCCCAGCGCGGGCTGTAGTGGAGCCCTCGGGAAGTGGGGAGGGACCGCGGCCGCGGCGTGGCCTCTGGGCCCCAGTGGGGTGAGGTAGTGCTGGGCCCCTGTGGGGTGGCAGTGGTCCTTGAGGACGGCGGGGGACCCCAGCCTGCGGGGTGGGGGCCGGAGCCTCAGTAGAGTTTGGGGCAGGGGAGCCTGATGCCTGGGATAGGAGCGGGGCAGGGAGTGAGCCTCACTTCTTACAGGGTGGTGAGGAAAGTAGGTCCCGAGTGGACGAGGTGGGCAGCCCCCGGGACATGAGGCAGGGAGTAGATGGAGTGAGGCCAGCTCCTGGGAGATGTGGTGGGAGCCAGGTCCTTGCTTTTATCAGAAAGTCCTTGTCCTGTGAGTCGACCTTTCTCAAGGCAGAAGCTGCCTCTGTCCTTTGGGGTTGAGTATGTATCTGCTACATGCTGTGAGATGCACAAGAACTGGAAGGTGATCAGGAAAGACGGGCTGTTGTCCTATCTTTGCTGTTAGGTACCAGAAATATGAAACGCTTCCACACAAGACTGTGCAGAGGTGTATTGCTTTGCCTGCATTTGCCTTTGCAGGGCTGGCTCTGCAGTGCAGGGTGTCCCTGTGCTTGGCTGTTCTATCAGTTCTGCTGGGATTTGCAGAGAAGAGTGAAGTGGAAGAAGAACAACTGTAGTGGAATAGGGGTTTTCTATTTGTTTTATCTATGTGGGACTGGCATGCAAAGCCCCAGCAGTAGTGGTCAGCGTCTGCTTGCTGATAATGTCTTAGCATTGGTCTGACAGTTTTGCTGTACTACTAGGTTTTTGTGTAGGATCAGTTACAGTAATAATCACTAATAATACTGAATTATCAATACAATAAGCATTTTTGGGGGCAACAGAGTTGAAACTTCCTGTCTCTTTTTTCTGTTTTCTTTTTTTTTTTTTTGTAGACTGACCTCCGTTCCTGTAAAGAAGCAGGTGTCTCTGTGATTAATTCCCAATGCAGTTTTGATTCAGATTTACTGTTTGAATTGTTGAAGATGTCATCAGGCCTTACAGAGGAACAAAAGAGAAGAATTGAAGAGAACCGCCAGAAGGCTTTGGCTAGGAGAGCAGAGAGGCTAGCAGCCCAGAGAGGTGGGCAAGTGGGGATCGCTGGACTTCAGGTGAAAGGACAGAGTCCAGGCAATCGGGGAAACTTGAAGGAAGAAAACAATCATGTCGGGTTCATTAGCCAGCACCAACAGAATCCAAACAGTTCTGCGGAGCAGAAGAGCTATCTTCAGAAAGATTATAATCATTACACTGCAAACCAACAGATGGCTGGTTCACATGGAGAGCAACAAAATAATTGTTCAGAGGACTCGGAACAAGCAAGTGGCTTTAAGCAGTTCCCTACAACAATCCCAAATTCTCTGACTTATTCCCATAAACATTACTTGGATGCTGGTGGTCAGGAACATGGACAACAAGCTTTAATTAATCTTGGTACATTCCAGCAACCCAAATGCTACCCAGCTTTCAAAAACCCTACAGAACCATCTCATCCTAGATTAATTGATAATGGGCACCCTGATGGTAGTAAAGATTTACAAAATCAGAACAAATATGCCATAAAATATGTTTCACCACCAAGCAGCGCCACTCCGAGTGATTCAGAAATGCTGATAAACACAAGCAGACCAACGGAAAGAGAAGGGGGAGGTGGTGCCTCTCAGGCCAGTGGTAGGATGCAGAAGCTGACCAGCTCTGCTGGTGCAGGCTCTACCTTTGAAGCTGCCTCTTGCAAGAAAGCAAATAGTGTTACAAAAGGAAAATGTGTGAAATACGGGGAAGACCGATTCCAGGTCGAAATAGGGTATAATGCTGAACTCATTGCTGTGTTTAAGAAGATACCAAGCAAAAGCTATGGTAAGAATTGGTTGTTTGCTGTTATCTCTGGTTTATGTTGGATCGAAGTTTTAGCATCTGCTGGAACTATAGTTGCTCTATGCTCTTAGCAGTGTAGCTGTTGCTGGGGTGGGATATGTGGTATTAATGGGGAATTAGAAAAGTAAAGACAGCTGAAATAGAGAAGAAATTCTGGGCATAAATAGATTGAGCTTGGATTTAGCCAAGGAATCAGAAGCCCTGCTTTATGAACAGTGCTTTGAGAAATTTAGTGACGGCATCTGGTCAGTCTTTTGGGAGTGAAGGAAGAGAAGCTATTCATAAATTGGTATGGGAAAATGGGTGACTTCAGCTGTCACTCAGAGTTGATGAGCTGATTCTGTTAACTGGGTTAGTAAGGGCAGTGGAGTCTCCACCTTTTGGCTTGCTTCTGATCTTTTCTCCCTGCCTTTATTTGTTATATTCTACTTTTGTTTCCCTGCCATGTGTTGCTGCTCCCCGTGAATGGCTGCTGCATTCTTCTTGTCTTAATATTGATGTGCCCTATGGCTTTTTTAGTGTCACGTAGCTGTAAACTTGGGCATACTGTTTTTCAGGTGTGTGTTGAAAAGTTTGCATGAGTACACTGAATTCTCTCTTACCTTGCATGAACGTTTCACAACAGCATATTTTTCTACCTCAAATGATTCATATTCTGCGCTATTTTAGATCCTGCTATGAAAAAATGGAATTTCAGCCTGGAAGATTACAGCAGTTTTAGTAAGTAAATGGGTTGTTGAATGATAAAAAAGAATCCAAATCTTGACCCCCTTCCCCTGTCTTCCATAATTATTATTTACCTTTGTTATTGTCTGGAGTAATGAAAGTAGTGCTACTCAAACATAATGCCCATTAGAAATAATGTAATTTTTCATGTAATCTAAGTGCCAAGCATAGGTTTAATTTTTTCTGCCATTGCTGAATTTTTCAGCAACCAATAAGCCTGATCGTAGGGAAAATATCTGCTCTGCAGGTACTTCATGTGAGTCTGTATGGAGATCTGAGTGTGTTCTACTGGCTAATGCTTCATTTCTAGGTCCGTTCATGTCTTTTCTTCTTAAACAGTGCCTTTTTTTTTTTTACATTTTTCCTGTTAATTTTGGGTGTCAGAAAAGGAAAAAGGGTAATTCTCTAGGGCTTTGAGTGAGACTGAAAATGGATTTGCCTTTTTTTGGCATAACAAGGATGGCTTTATCTTTTTTTTTCTCCTGTCATTTTGTTCTGGAAAGATTGAGAGATGATAGAGGCAAACACTTCAGATAAGCTTTTCAAAAGCACATTGTATTGAAGCAAGTGATAAATCACTATTGATTTCAGTGGGAACAGAATTAGGCCTGTGTTGAGCACTTTGAAAAACCCACAGTTGAGTGCTGGTATTTTAGCTTCCCATGTGGGTTGCCACACATTTATAATTTAAGTGCTGCTGGTTTGCTTGAAGTGTATCAAGAACAGATGAGAGCAGAGTCTCTGCACCAAGGAGCTTGCAAATTAAGAGGATGGTTTTTAGAAATCAGGCTTTTTTCCTTAAAGCTATCCAATATATGAGTTCTCTGTGGAAAATTCCTGTTGACAAGAGAAGACAATATGTGATCAACATCGGACAACGATAGCAGGGGAAAAAAATACCCTGAGAAAAGGGAACTGACTTAAAAGGGCCTTAGTTTGAGGTCTTGTAAGTATAAAAATAATTATTTTAAAACTTCCCAGTGTTAATTTTGTTCTTCTGAATAATGCTGTCCTGTATTACATTTCTTTCTTTGTAGTATAAATTAAACATACAGTCAGGCCTAGAAACAGATACTGAAATAAGGGAGTAAAGTATGGGGGGGGTTTTTTTCCAATTTCTTTCAGTATTCATTGTAGAGATGAGCTCTAACTATGTAATGCTAAAACAGTAGCATCTAAACTCTTTTGCTTGGTGCATTGGGAGGAGAAAGTCTAAATTGGTGGTTTCCTAGTCCTCTACTTTAAAAATTACTTTCACTGGATGCTCTTAAACTTTTTCTTTGGAGTGGAAATCTCAAATGCTTGGGTTTATTCTGGAAGTTACTTATTTTAAAATAAAGGTCGATGAAATCCAAATGGCTTACTAACTGGCTAGGAAGAAAGTGTCTAAATTTGTTTCTTTTTCCCTTTTTTTTTCCCTTTTCAAATCTTAACCATTGAACTTAAATTTGTGTAAGTTGTTGCATATCAGTATCTAAAAAGCAGCAGGGTGGATCATAATGTGCAGCTCAACCCTCAAAGGACTAGATTCACCTGGGCTTACTCTAAAGAGCTACTGGATAGGGGAGGTTGCCTCTTTTTTTACACACACACACACACACACACGCGCACACACACACAATGTGCTTAGCGGTCCCCTGCTCTTGAATCTAATGGACTCTGGAGATGCTAGTGAATCCTTGTGTTACTGTAGTACCTATCAGTTGGAGTCTTGGGGATGAAATTCGTTATTCTGGTGCTGTAAAAATACAAGAAAAAATGGTTCTTGTTCCTTAACCATCACAGTTCAGCTATAATAATAAAGACAACATGTGGGTATAGATTGGCAGAGAGACATAGGGAAAAGTGGAATGTTTATTAGTGTGGATAGCCATGGTCTCAGACTAACAGCTGTAAAATGCTGTGGCCCTTCTCTCCCCATGCCCTGGCATCATGACAGAGGTGGTTGCTGGTGATTAGTAAGATAGGAGTGCAGATGGCTGGGGGAAGTACAAGTCTAACTGCAAGACATGGTAGAATAAAGGGTGATGGACTTAAATTGTAACAAAGGAGATTTAGGGGTTTGGACTAGAATCCTTCCTACAGTATTGTGAATATACAGCATTCCTCCTAGATGAGACTGCATATCAGATATTGACATGAGGCAGGAGGCAGATATTTTTAGATCTTTCTCCTTTGCTGTTTGCAGAAGTACCTTCCCATCTTTTCAGGCAGATACTGTTGATCACCATGCCCCAGTCCCTGCAACTTTGTAAGTGAAAACGCTGTATGACTCTGTGCAATTTACTGCTGAATGTGGTTCTGCAGATTGCCTGCCCTGGCCTAGTGAGCCACATTTTAGGATTGCTGACAGAGAGGGAGCCTAATGCAGTGACAATGCTAGACAGGCCCTTGCTGACCTACTGTCACGTGTTCCCTCTGCCCCTGCAGTATTCTCTGGAAAGCCCCACCAACCTGCTGCTCCAGGCCACCACTTTCTCTATTCTTTGTCCCTGTGAGTGAGAGCAGGGAATCATCATTCCTTTCAAATTTGAAGGTGCATGGTTTGTTTGTCATCCTCCTGTCCCTTCTCTTCCCAAAGCATCCTGTGCATCTTTAGTTTATCCGTGTTCTTTGTTATTAATTCTTTTCTCTGTATCTCACGCTTTTCTCCCTAGTGGAAGCAGCAAATCAACTTTCGTCAGTAATTCTGGCACCACTGGAAGGAGAAAATGCAGTTGGCTTGGCATCAGGCTCTCATTTTGTTGGCAGTAGTGTTGATGTGAAATCCCTCTTGAAGATGTGTAAGAACTGGAAGAAGCCCTCAGCCCTTGTCAAAGGGAGGTGTGTGCTGATCTCTCGCTTGCGGTTTGAGGTTGATATTGGGTATTCTGCAGAGGTGATTGGAGTGTTCAAACAAATGGATTCCAGAAATTATGGTGAGTCTCTGGTTATTTCTGCTTATTCCAATGATGTCTTTGGAGCTGCTGTTGGAGTGCGGTGAATACTTCAGAGGAGAGAAATTGTGAGAGCACGTCCCTCTGAAATAGCATGAGAGGATGTACTTCGGTGAAGATTTTGAGAGCTCCTGTAGTTCTGGTATAGTGCTGTGTCTGTGTCCTGCTTTTTACTCTGTGCCAGAACATGTCCTCTTCTGGGCCTGTTAGCCAAGGTGGTATTTCAGGACTCAGCATGATTACATTTACTGTTGAGGTTGGATGTGCTAATAATTTGTCAGCAGTACAGAGGCCATGCGTAAGTTCCTGTCTTTATTATGAAATGCAGTTGTACATTCTCATATTTCTCCTGCTTTACCGTGGTGTATAATGGCTGCAACTGCCTGAGCAGATTGAGTTTACCAGCAGCTTTACTGATGTTTTTGAGGCAAGTGGAACTGTAGAGCACTTTTTATGTTGGCATTCAGATTTAAATGGTAAATACCAGTTTTTCCCACTTGTAATGTGGGAAATGAGGAACAGAGTGATGAGGTGACCTGTGCATTGTCACAGTAGGTCAGTGACAGCATGGGGAACAAATCCTGGAGCTCTTGTTCTTTGGGCAGGGTCCCACCTGGCTCATTGTGTCTTCAGCTGACTCTGAATTCACTCTAACCTTCCCTGGAAGTTGTAGGCAGGTGTTACTGAGGGATAAACCTGCCAGACAAGTCTGGCATTCATGTTACATTTTGCGTATTGATGAATTGGGGAATTTCCTCTGTACCATCCTGAGCACATCACCTGTAGGGTACAGAGGTACAGTTGAAAGTGATTGTGTTACTGACTGAAGTCAGAGATTGTTGGTTAACAAATAGGAACCTTCACGCGCATTCTGCATCCCTTCTTGCAGGGAAGAGAAAGTGGTTGCTGAAATCCTTGAGTGGGTGGGTTCATTACAATGGTTCATTAGGGGAGCTGACCTCGGCTTGCTCCAGTGATACCACCACTTCTAGATGTGTGCTCATACTTTTAAGTCTTCTTGAAACCATTTGCTTAAAGTGAAAGCAAACAGAGGAGAATAGGTTGCTGGACAAGGTAATTCTTTTAAAGCAGTTTTGAAATGCAGGGGATATGGATGGATAGCCATGTTCTTACGGACAGAGAATTCAGTCTTTTAAAAAAGAGACTTATGACAGTGTTTGTTGTAACTATTGCAGATATGAACACTAGAAAGTGGAATTTCCTGCTGGAGGACTATCCCAAACTAAGTGAGTAGCTGCATTTTCCTGGCTAGGGATATTTTCTGGGGAGGCAAATGAATTCTAACTTCATTTCTTGGGCTAAGGCTTTTCGCTCTGGGGAGATAAGTTGCTTATGAACCGTGAAGCAGGTGTCTTCCTGTTTTGTCAGACATTTATACTGTTTGCCCAGACTCAAAATTTTATAAATGTGTGTTATTCATGGCAGTCCTTTAGGGGCCCATTGGGAGGGTGGCTCTGTTTTGTCAGATACTGCACTGAATTTCTGTACCATTTCTTAGAGCACATGGATGTATTTACTATCACAAAGTTATTTTTATTGCTTATAGTGTACAGCAGCTCTACTTGAACTAAGGAGTTGCAGGAGAATGGATTCCTCTGTTTCTACTTGCCAAATTTGAAGAGGTCGGCATGGTGGCTGCCAGGCCATCCTGTCCTTACAGAAATTCTGTCTTACTGACTCTTTAGCTGTGCTCCCCTTGTCCTTGGTGCCAGCCTGCCTTGCTCCCTTTTGTGTGTATATCAATTTGTAAACTGGCACAGCCACCCCTTGCTTAGAAAGCAAACATGTATGAGGCTGTTTTACTTCCAGTTCTTTAAGTAGTGTGCACAGTGTTGTGCTATTTCATTTCACACCCAGCAAATTTTGCTTTTCAGGTCAGAGCACTAGGTTTTCAAGTCAGCTGATGATTTCTGTAACAACCAGTTCAACCACAGTTAGTCTGGGTTGGTGACTGTCTAGCTGATTTTGTTCAGCCTCATGTGTTACTGCGAGTAACAATGGCTTTCCAGGCAGCACGCAACTGTTAAGCTTTTAATTGATGTATGAGGCAGGTTAGAATTCAGGTTGCTTCCATAGCCGAGTTGATTGTGAGGCAAACAAGAACAACTGCTTGTTTTTCTGGCAGAAGTGTGCAGATCTGCTTGAAGGAGAAGCATTCTTCTTGAAGCAGAATTTCATACTAAAATGCTTCAGTGCTGGTTGATGGATGCTTAAAAGAAAGCTTAGCAAAAAAATCTTTTTTGAGAGCATCATATTTTCCCTTGCAAGTGGAATGTAAGCACATGGTGTCACTACAATGTTCATTTCTTGGTAGAGATTGACCAGTAGACTCCTGCCTTTATGCATCTGTGTAATGCTGCTGAAACTGTGAGTCACTGAACTGAAATGTAGAGCTGTGGTTTGTTGTGTTTTGTTTTTTTTAAAAAATGGATGCCACCTTGCAGAATAATCCAGTCTCAGCAGCATGCTCCTAGCACATCTGATTCTTAGGTTTGTTAAGTTTATAGAGCACGTTGAGATGAATAGCATTACGCAAGTCCTAAGTAGTATTATTTATCATCCTGGTCGGCCTGCTGTGTTTGCCTTGGTCCTCGTGTGAGGGTATGCGGCTGTGGAATTTGATTGGGGTAAGCTTCAGAAAGATAATAAGCAAGGTGCTCTACACACATCCTTAGAAAGTGTGACTGAGTGTTTCAGAGCTGAAATGCTGTTGCTCAGAGTAGTTTTTTTCCAGCATGCACTCCTGCTTCCATGGGATACCAAAGCACGTTTAATATCTGCATGCTCCTATGATGCATGTCTTAATAACATTAGTAATGGTTGTAGGGCTGAAAGCCACGTTGTGAGGCCTTGTAGGAATGCCAGATCATGAAAACGAGTGGGTGGGTCTTGGGGGAGACTATTATGAAACTCCAGGATTGGGATGTTGACAGGCCCTGATTTCAATGAGAGCTGATGCTCTCTCTCAATTTCCTAAAAGGGCCTTTTGTACGTGCAAAGGGCCTGATCCTGTAGCACGTGCTAGACAGTCTGAGCAAACACATCATCTCCCAGTCTGTCACTTGGCCACGCTGGCTGGCAGTTGTATACATCACATGAAGTATTCAGAATCCCACAGATTTAAGGAAAGCGAAAAAAATTTCTCCATAAATGTTCTTGCAGGGTGTAATTTGTGAGGGCATTTGAGGCTTCTAGCACATGCCTTTTTGAGGAACAGCATTTGCTTTGTGCCTGTTCATTTACCTATGTCAAAATAAAAAAAAAAAAGGAAAGAATTTTAAAAGGCTGGTTGCCATTTCCAGCAGGGATATCTGTTAGCTGGGAACTGTTTGTAGAGGTTAACGTCTCTTTGCCTAGTTGCTCAGTCATCTTTATATAAAGGTCACTTCAGTAAAAAGTGTCTGTTGGATGAATCATGCTGGTGGCAGATATATCTTAATCACTCTCCCAGCTCATGTACAGAACAATAGCAACAGAATTATCAGTGAGCAAATTGTAGCAATTATGCTAACACATAGCTCAGTCTGTGAGTGTAATAACAAGCTTGTGCTGTACTTAGGGTGGAGAGAGTTGCCGCTATTGAAGAAGTATAAATTAAACTGGAGAGTTTAAAAAGTTTGGTCATTGCCCAAATACAAATGGAAATCTTTTTATATGTATGTTTCTTGGAATTGCTTTCCCCCTTCATATGGCAGGGGTCCATTCTGCTGCTTTCCTCTTGGAGATAACTGAAATGAAAATACCCAGCTGAATTCTGGAGGTGCATTGACTGCTGGTATAGTGAGTTCTTATTTCAGTTTGCATAGCTCGGGTTATTTTTGCAGACAGAGTTGTTTTATGTCTTCCTGACTTCATATACAAATCAACCACTAAATTAAAAAAAGATGCTTCCTGCAATAAAGGATCTGTGCACGTGCATTGTGTTCCTAGTGTAGAGGTAACTTTTGTTTCAGTCAGTGGTCAAAGATTGATTACTAAACATGTTTTCCTGGTCCCAGCTCGCTGCATGTTTTAGACTGGTACCTGTTTTCATAGAAACTTACTTTTGGACTAAAAAGAAATACTTTTCTCTTTTTGGGATGGGATAGAGAGGCTACTGGAGGGGACTCAAATAAGGTTGTCAAGGAGAATTGCCCTGATGCTTTGCTTGTTGTGATGCATGGGTTGAAAAGATGAAGGCCCTGAGATCTTTGCATAATGGAGGCTGGGGATCCGTTTAGTTTGACTGAGAAGGTTTTAAGCTGCAGGTGAAGCTGAGAGGGTTCATGGGTGAAACAACAGTAGTTGTGAGGGAGTCAAGTGGCTGCCTGTGGGCTGATTCTGGCCCTCAAGCTACTTCTGTCCAGGAGAACAGCAGTAGACTCCAGCTGAGCAGGGAGTTGCTGTTGGTGCCATGTCCCTGAAGGATGTCTGTCAGAGTGCTGCTGGTGGTGGTACAAAAGCAGTTTCTCTAAGTCTTGAGGTGCTTCCTGTTTTCTTATCCAAACATGGTAAATGAGGGTGATAAAGTGGAGACAAAGCCAAACCTGTGTGAATTTGGGGAACAGGAGGAGAAGAGAGTTTTCAAAGCTGAAGATGTATGATCTTCTTCAGGTAACTGTGTCTCAGGTCACTCCCGATCACTCAGGGATGGTGGAGACTTCGGAGGTGTTTAATGCAGAATGCCAAGGTCAAAATAAAGATGCCCCTGCCTTCTAGGCTTCAGGAGCTCTTTTGTTTAAATCCATACTTTTATTTCTGAGTAAAGGGTGCCCTAAGCTGCCCTCAGTGTGAATAATCCAGCTCCAGCTGTATTAGTAGCAATCATCTCTGAATGGTGGCATCAGACTTTCAGTTTTTTATAACCAAGTGTAAATGCGAGGGGAGGAGATGTGATTCATCATGTGGTTCTGAAATAGACTTCAGGGAAGAGGCCAGGCCAACACCTGTGCATGATGCAGTGCTTTCTTGAGCTGTTTCAGGATAGGAAATAATATTGCTGATGAGGTCGAGGGTTGTGCCCTGATGTCCATAACGTAAGTTGTGTGTATGTTGCACCTTCTGATATTAAACTGCTCTGTTTTTTTGCAGTGGAAGTGCTACAGAGCCTTGTGTCAGTAGAAGTGGAGCCACTGCCCGAGGCAGTAATACAAACCTTTGCTGCTCAAATACAGAGATCTACATCACAGATGGACATTCCTAATGCTGACCTTTCAGTAGTGGACTCCAAAATTGTGACGAACCTCATGCCCTTTCAGCGGGAAGGTGTGAAGTATGTCCTTTTTGCATGCTGTTAAGAGCTAGTCCTTGCCTAGAATTGTGTACTTTATATTGGTGCTCAGGCTGCATTCTCTTCCATGGAGGGCTCCACATTTCTCCAGAGTCTTGGGCTGTTACACTCTGGCACTCTGGGCTCTTGGTTGTTTGGTATGGTATGGTTTGTTTTGTTGGGGTTTTTTTTGTGGATTTTTTTTTTTGAGTGACGCATCTATTCTGTTTCTAGCTAGAATTCATCATGAGTCAGGAGGAAAGTAGCATTTTGCTAGTCTCATAAAATTGTTGGAATGATACATTTCTGATCTCCCTCTTGTGATTCAGTATGTGCATAATTGTCATATGATTTTTTTATTTTGTAAGGTCATCTTCCCCCCCCCC
>WAAD01043156.1:30542-42253 GCA_013389945.1 Fregata magnificens | reverse complement strand
CGCTCACTTATTGGGGATGGCGGAGGGAGTTTCCCAACTCGGGACTATCTAAAGTAATTAACTCAGACGTCAGGGGAGCGGATGGGGTCACCTTCCTGTGTTCTTGGGATTGGGCAAAGGGACCTTCAGGTTTTGTGAGGGGTGAGGTTTCTTTTATCTTGTCCCAACTTTTCACCAAACTTTCTAAATTAGGAGTGGGTAACCCATCCATCACCTCCCGGAGAATCCCTTTTAAAATGCCTTCTGCCCACAAAGCATATCTTTTATTATCGGGGGGTCATGTTGGTCTCACCGGGGAGGGTCGAGGTTTGCACATAGGCATAGCTTTTGTTCCTCGGTTCCCTTCCATCCTTCTGAGATCCGGATTTGGTATCTCCGTGGCCAGTAAATCCCATTCACCTCCCATAATTAATTAGCTCATGCATTAACTGGAGGCATGTGGCTTTCTGTACGCTCTCCAGGATGTGACTCGCCGTAGGCATTTTAATCGAAAAGGGATCCCCCCTCTCCATAGGATCTAATCCACCTGCCCAATACACTACTCTTTGGGTCAGGGACCAAGGCGTTCAGTTGTCATTTGTAGTTGTAAAAACTCCCGGCCCCCAATATCCGCTTGCTTCATCCTCGCTCAGCAAGATACAGTCACCCCCGGTAAGGGACACCCTCCATACATATTCAGTTTCTGTCTCTCGGGGTCCCCGGGAATATTTTTCTTGAATTTTAGCCAAATCAGTAGGGGAATAGGGAACAGTACGGGTGGTAATTCGCTGAGTCCCTCCTGGACCCCCATCTATAGTCTTGGTCTTAATTAGGGGTCACATTCTGGCTTCTCCCTTTTCAGGAAAATACGTTTCTTTTACATGCTCTAAGTCTCTAAAAGGGTACAACAATTCCAACTCTTTTCCCCCATCAAAGTTTACATTCATATTTTCTTCACCAATTTGGGAACGGGTTTCGTCTAATTGTTCCCTTAATATCTTTTCCTGCTCTAAGGCTTCCGTCAAAGCGGTACGTAGTCTCTGGTTAGTCACTCGCTCGGCGGCAAGCTGATCAGAGAGACTCCATGTCTCATTTTCTAGCCATTCCTGTAAAGTCTTCACTAAATCCTGGAGGGACTTTATTGCCTCCTTATCTGCTTGTTGGGTATCATGTTTCTCCTGTTGTGCTGCCACCAAGGCGGCTCCTAAAACCCCACAGACCAACGCCTTCCCTTTTCCAAGCTTCAACTTTCATTCTTTAGCTAAGGTGGAAATTCGATGTGTTACAGCTTGCAGATCGTGCCAATTATTATGGGCCCAAGTCATACCAGGGGGAGAGGGTCGGGCTCTATAGCCCTCTAATTTCTCCAGGAGAGGGGTACAATCTACGATCGGGCCTCCTAGGGGGGCCATAATAGCTACAATCAGGCCTCCCAGGGAGGCTGTAATGGACACACAATAATAGGGAACAGATCCCTTGTTAGTCCTCTGAGGACTGTCTCCCCTTATGTATGATTCCTCTCAGAGAGGGGGCTGCAGTAAAGGCTTGATTTTAATGATTGCTTTAGTACCAACGAGGGGATCCCATCCGTGACGCCAATAAAATATGTTGCGTCCCAACCTGAGAGGAGGGAGGAGAGCGACCAAGGTTCCAATGATCCCCTCGGACTAAATTAAGGTGAAATGACACCAAACGATCAATTAAACATTTTATTTCAACACAGAAGTAACTTGAACTTGAAAAGGCAACCCGAACTTGAAAACATGGAAAAGTGTTGATGGTGGGGGTTCTTATTAAGAATATTTGTAAAAGAAGAGGAGGAGGAAAAGAAGAGAGAGGCGGGGGAGAGAGAGAGAGAGGGAGATATCACCACCCTTGGATCTAGCACCGACGATGACAGATGTGACGATCCTCAGGTGATGGGCGCGCGCAACAGTCTCTTTGTTGTAGTGTCTTTTATAGTTTAAGCCCCACCTTCAGTTATGCCTCCTGTGAGCTTGTATGGTTTTTGTTCCAGAAGTTTTGCGATCTTCTGTGCAGGTGCCATTGTGACAGGTGGTTGCAAGGGGTCTTTCGGACAGACATAAGCCCCTTCCTCAAATAAACTTTGTATGACCTCTGCAAGTTGCTATGTGAGGCATAGCAGAACCTGGGACTGCGCATCCTCCGACGCGCCCCCCATGCCCTGTGTCCATCAATTTCCCGCCTGCAGTTCGCTACGTTCCACTTTCCAACAATGTTTGAGACATTAATGCTTTCGGTCCCTCACATCCCTTGCCTGGACCCAGCTGCTGTCTCTTACATCGGTCCTTCTCAAGTGGGTATCATGAACCCCCATTGCATGAACTGAACTGAGGCTGTGAACCCTCAACTACCAATGGAAACAGGAGCTGGCTGCAAAAAGAAATTCAGGAGCCACTAGTTTTAAATTGTAAATTTTGTGGACATGTTATCTTCTGTGTACATTATCATACAGAGTGGTATCTGTGTCTATTTGCCACCTTTGTTTAACTTCAGTGCCTTTTTTAAAATGAGTGATTGTAATAACTAATGAGGATAATTTTATAGCTGTTGTGAATAAGCAGTCATAAGTCTAAGGTATCTAGGCCAGAAATGACAAAACTTTTTGGGGTCAGGTACCAAATGAATTCTAAAATTCACTGTGGATCTGTGTTGGTGCCAAGTTTGGGACCTGTGCCAATGCTTTACCACTGCCAGGCATTTCCTCAGCAGAAGCAGAGCTGGTCAACTGCCTGGACAGTTCAATGTACCATGACCAGGAACACGTACACAGCACCACGTAGTCCTAGTTGCACAAGGAATGGTAGGACATCCCTTTGATAAACTGTGTCCATCAAAGAGATTGGGAGGCTATATAATATCCCTTATCTAACCATCCACTAGCAGAGGAGGTGCAATCAAAGGAAACAGCTCACGGCTTGGATGTATCACTACATCCTGATGAGGAAGTTGGGAGCAAACCAGAACGGCTCTTGATCTGCTGTGAGGGAGAAAGCAGCCCTTTGTCAGTGGCTGGTCACCTCAGTTTCCTGAAGCTGTGATGATGGCTGCTCTCCAACCTTGCACTAAGCATAGGTTGAACATGCAGAGGAAACGGGGGTCCACAGGGAGCAACTCTGGTCTACTTAGATCTTATAAATAATTCTATAGAAATTTCATATGCCTTTTCTCATATGTTCAAGCAAATGTGGCAAATACCTATCTGGATAGTATTGACATCAGAAAATCTCTGAAATGTCTATTGAACCTTTCACCCATTGCTGGGAGATATTTTTATCAAATGGTCTTTAATTTTGCAACAAAGGGAGAGCAGAGCTAAAATCATTCTACACTGATATAAACAAACATAGATCATGCTGGATAAAAATAATATATTTTGAAGTCACTTCAGTATCTTTAATTGCTATGTATTTATCAATTTATGTGGCCAAAATTCTGTTCTGTTTGTGGCATAATTAACCTAAATTGTGTTATAATGTGGTATTAAACTAGACTTTTCCTGTTTACAAAGCTGTAGCCATTACTTCCAGTTTTCACATTACATCTAAGCAAGCTGTTCTAAATGAAATTCAGCTCCTCCCCCAACTTTTTGTTATGTTCTTATTCAAATGTGATATGTCTTGTCTACCTATGGTGTCAATTTCAGTCATAAAATTGGTTGAATCAAATACTTAAAACTGCCATAACTACATGAAAATCTGCTAAGACGAAATTTTCCTAATTAAGTAACTGCTACCTTGATATTTTTATCAACATAGAAAATTAATACATGCTTCCTTTGCAGAAGGACCATATAAGTAAGAGGAGTTTGACTGCTTTATATCAATAAACTAGACTAGATTTGAAACTGAATAATTCAGATTTGATACTGAAAATCATTGTTACCACCAACAAATACAAATTCCAGACAGATTAAAACCTTCCTTTGTTTGCCCTTACTGAAAATTATATGCAGGCAAGGCACACTATATAAAGATGTATTATTATAAACATCATTTTTTGGTCTACATCTTCAAAATAACACAGGTGCACAGTTTAGATCTGCAGTCACTGGCAAACATGGTCTGGAGACCACGTTGCAACCTCCCTCTGCTTCTCTTCCTTCACATATTTTTTTTAAAGTGCTCTATTGCAGAAGGAGCAGTGAGTTTCATTTACTATGCAGGTTGGTTACAGGGCATGTATTATTGTAAGTCAATACCTGGATGAGTAGGATTGGCACAACTCAGAAGAACACAAATGTCCTGGTCTCATTTATTTCCAAGAACCCTTGTTTGCTGTGCATCTTCCACATAGATACCTGCTGTCAGTGAGATGACTGGCTGACTGAGATTTGTCATCCACCTGAAAGCAGGATTTTGCTAAGCACCTCTCTTACCTGCTCATGCCATGGGAAAGGAGCGTGGTGATCCAGTCTCCTGAGATGGTGAAGCTATTGCTTGCCTCATGAATAGCAGAAGGGACAGAAGCGCACTGAACTCATCACAGAGGAATTCCCAATTTCCTTTTCTTGCTTCATCCACTTTCTCCTGCATTAGGAACTGGCACCTTTTGGAAGAGACTCCATCAAAGAAACCACTGCACCTTTATGATAATTAGAACAAGTGGAGAATTAAACCCTTCCTTCAACTCAGCTGCTCCCTGCTCCTAGCACCCCTCAATGGAGAGTCTAGATCAACTCCTGCTGAAAAAAATATTCCCTTTGCTGCTCTCCAAGCAGTTGCTATTGAAGGGTTAAGGTGGCTGTAGGAGTTGAAAACCTTTGGCAATGGGAGCTTTGTGAAATACATAGAAGCTCATTAAAAGAGAAAAGGGAAAGTTAAGAAAACATTAAAACTTGAAGTCATGAGATGCCACGCAGAAGTAGTTTGCTCAGCCCTCACATTGTCCCCTTGTGTACACACATCATGAGAGAAGACATAGTCCAGGATTCAGATAAATACTATACCTCCTTTGTAGCTTCCCCTGGTTCTCAAGATTTAAGGGCTGCTTTCATCTCTTACAGGAAGTTTTTGAAGCCCACAAGTGCTTTATCTGCTCAAACATCTCCTGTTAAGGCTAAGAGGAGGGATGGAGAAGAGCTACTGTTAGAAATAATCAAAAACAGGCAGCACACTCAGACAACATCATCAACAGATGCTGGACACACAGCCCACATCGCTGGTAGAATGTCCTGCTGAGGTAAAAAGAAAAGAAATAAAAGCTGTCCTGTAAAGTAATACAAGATGATGCTTGCCAAGCAGCTTCTGCCACTTAAGAGCGGTAAGCCATAAAGCAGCCATTGTTTAGTAGTGGATGGTTGCACTTCATCCTTAGCTAGTAGAAACTGGGATAAATCCATTTACTTCAAAAGAACTAAATCCATTTGCATTGGCTTAAAATTTGGTTTATTGCTATTTTCTCTTTTGTCTGTTCAAAAATCATTTTGGCTGACAGAAACTAGTTGATTTTTAGCAAAATTACCATAAGAGAACAATGGAAACCTGGTTAATGTCTTTATAAAACTGCTTTGAAAAGTCCATTTCTCATGGAGGTCATGTTTAATATTTTTCAGAGCTTTGCATTCTAATTTCATTAAAGTAGTGTTACAATGCAGCATCAGCTGTGACTCAGTGAAAAGATGAGGTGTTTTTTAATACAGTATTTAGACATTTGACTTAATTTTTCAGAAAACAAGGCCCCCTCTTAAAAAATTAAAATTGCTATTTGGTAGGTTTTGGTTTGTTCCAACCTAACAGGAAAACTGAAAAGAAAAAAAAAAAAAAGAAAGATTGGCCTTTAATGGAAACTTTAATGGAAACTAGAAGCCTAAAGACTTACTTCCATGCTACCAGGTGTTATTATCCTGACTGGAAAATTTAGGATTCTAGCATGGGAAATGCTGCAGATGATAATTAGAATCAATCCTGTATTTTACGATACTTCAGTGTTAGTGCAAGTTGCCAGAAAATCATCACTGGGCAAATACTTATCTTCTGGCATGTTTCAGGATCTCAGAAGTCATGTTTAAAAATTGGCACAACAAACTGGACAGAAATACAAGCTACTCCATAGTGTCCAGCCAACAAGACCCTATATTATTTTGGAAAGACCTTTTTTAGTGATGAGGAAGGCACTGAGTCATTATGCTAAATAAGCAATCGCTAATGACTTTCCAACACTAGGATGAGCTTATTATTCAGGATATGTTTTTAAAGACAGAAATTTTTACAGATCTCTTGCAGACAATGTGCTGTGCTCTGAAGCTCTCCCCTTGAGTCTAAGGGGAGGGGCACTGCAAAGCTACTTTGTGCCCCCTGTGGAGCAATGAAAGAATCCAGATGTTCAGAATATGCACCCACAAATGAGACATTCAGCATAAAAATGACCAGGTCAGACATACTAGTGCTCATTTGTGCGCAGACAATCACTGTACACATATTGTATTAATTCATAGATGGGATGAAAAAAGAATGAGTATAATTTTCCATGATCACCTCTATATCAGAGAATGTTAAATTTCTCTCCCTTATCCCTGCTCAGAGCTCGATAACTTGCACTTCAGTGACATATACCTTGTATATGTTAAAATACATGCCAGAAATGCAGTCTGTGCTTGAAGATAACAAGAAATGGAGTATTTATCACTTCCCTTGAAATGTTGCTCCAGTGATTAAACATTCTCACTGTTTAAAAGATGAGTTCAACATTTAAAAATGTGCCTAACTTCAGTTTACTTGGGTTCACCTCCCAGCCACTGTTTTTTCTTACGCCATTCTCCTGGCTGTGTAGGAGGTTTCCCTAGAGATTTTGTGGAATTGCCATCACATCTAGACAGAGCCACGGCTGATCTGACCTGGTGTTGAAGACAACCTTGCTTCGAACTGGAGGTAGGACTAGGTGATCTCCAGAGGTCCCTTCCAACCAACATGTCTGTGATTAAGAAGTATTCAGTATCCAGCAGATCATTACAAGGAAAGAACAAATGCACAGCAAACATATTTCAGTCTCTTTCTCCTCTAAATAAAAATCTCAGCCCTACTCTGATACTTCCTCATAAAGATCTTGCCAGAAGCTCAAACTAAGAACTAACAACCTATTTCTCAGTCATCATGGAGAAATATATCCACTTAAATTCAAAACACAGAACTTTTTCCTCTCCCCACTCCAAACCTGAAGTACTCATCAACACATTTCCTAAAACTGATGGATTCTTTTTGTGGGGTACCTTTACTTAAGACCTTTTGTACCAATCTTTCTTATGGAAAAAATGACATTTCCCTGCTTCAGACAGTACGTTATCCCATTGACAATATTCATCAGGAGATACTACTGCAAAAATATATTAGCCTGTCACATCGGTCAAGCCAACTCTTCTTTTGTCCCCTTTCCCAGCTTTGTCTTTTGCTTCAAACATTTATTTTTATCTGAGCTATATGCCCTCTCGTGTTTAGTTTATAAGCTCCTGTAGAGTAGAATAGTTCAGTTGGAAGGGACCCACAACGATCATCTAGTCTGACTGCCTGACCACTCCAGGGCTGACCAAAAGTTAAAGCATGTTAGTAAGGGCATTGCCCAAATGCCTCTTAAACACTGACAGGCTTGGGGCATCGATCTAGGAAGCCTGTTCCAATGTTTGACTACCCTCTCGGTAAAGAAATGCTTCCTAATGTCAAGCCTGAACCTCCCCTGGCGCAGCTTTGAACCATTCCCATGTGACCTATCACTGGATACCAGGGAGAAGAGCTCAGCACCTCTCTCTCCACTTCCCCTCCTCAGGAAGCTGCAGAGAGCAATGAGGTCGCCCCTCAGCCTCCTTTTCTCCAAACTAGACAACCCCAGAGTCCTTAGCCGCTCCTCATAGGACATGCCTTCCAGCCCTTTCACCAGCTTTGTCGCCCTCCTCTGGATGCATTCAAGGACCTTCACATCCTTCTTAAANAACAGTACCTCCCAGTTTGGTATCATCAGCAAACTTGCTAATGGTGCATTCAACTCCTGCATCCAGATCACTGATAAATATATTGAACAGAACTGGCCCTAGGATTGAATCCTGAAGAACACCGCTGGTGACCAGTCTCCAGCCAGCTGTAGCCCCATTCACTACAACCCTTTGAGCCCTGCCATTCAGCCAGTTCTTCACCCAGTGCACCATGAACCCATTCATCCCACAGTTGGACAACTTGTCCAGAAGGATGCTGTGAGGGACACTACTACATACAGGGCTACAGCTTGATATATCCTCACTAAAATCCAGAAAAACTACATCCACCGCCTTCCCTTCATCCACTAGGCAGGTGACCTTATCATAGAAGGATATTAAATTAGTTAGACAGGACTTTCCTTTTGTGAACCTATGTTGATTGTGCCTGATGATTGCATTGTAGGCAGCACCCACCTTGTTTGTCACTGGTGCTATAAGACACTGCAGGTGATTTGTGGTTAGTGCTTCTGGTATTGCTGCACAAATAATAATAAAAGGCTGAAGAATGAAAAGGCTAAATTTGCGACATGGATATAGTCCTGATTGACAAGCGTTCAAGGCATTTTTGTTTTGGAAGGAGCAACTTTGACTTTCAGATTGGGAAGTCTTTTTCATCAAATCTTTATGAAGAAATCAAGAAGAAATGTTTCTAAAGTGACCATTATATGTAATAAACTCATTGTATGTAGGATATTTCAGAACTAGTCAACAAATATTTTTATTCTGTACACAACAAAGAAACTTGCAGCTGTTGAGATTTCTAGGTGTGTCTGTGAGAAGCACCACAATCCCTTGAATATAATCAAGTTTGACCAAAGAGCAAATGACAGAATGAAAGTTTTTTCAACAAGAACTTGGGGGACTGTGGGAAGGGGGAAAGGAGATGATATGCAGGTGAAACCACCCTTGCGATCCTCTGGGAGCAGCACACACAGGCTGAGTGAAGCCCAGGTGGTCAAGAGCAGGAGCCTGCCACGGGGTTGGTCACCAGTGGGTGTCCCTCCAGGCCTTGGGGTGAGAGGGGACTTGGAAACATTTCAGGTCAAGTCCTGGCTCCACCAAAACGGATGGGAATACCATCACTACTTCAGATGCAGCACTCTAATTCTGCTACACAATGTAGAGAACTTAAATTTCTATTTAAAATATCTGAATATGTGATATTCTATTTGGAAAAGAGTTCAAGTTTAAAACTGATTGGGAAACTGAGCAAGATATTGAGAAACAGAATGAAGAGGTGAGATTCAGGGGAAGGAGAAGTTGCTCTGAAGACCCATTTGGGTCAGTGATGTCATTCTGAAGTGAAAGGAGTTTTTCATTTTGAAAGTCTCAAACTAAAACCTTTAGAAAACTGCAACTTTTAGAAACCCCACATTTAAATTATGGCAACTGTGTGCTTCAGAAGTTACATCAAACCCAGTTTCTAGGCATGTTGTGCAGCTTTTCATCCAGATTTATGGGAGGAAAGCAATGGAATAGCATTATTCATGGAGTTCCTTAGCAGAATCTACACTTCCTTGAGAAAAAACAGTAGACCAAGTTCAGTCCTGATTGCTTATGTATTCACTAAGATATATTGAACCTATGATAGCATGCTACATTCTAACTATTTTTCTAGTAGTTTACTGCCTTTATTAGTAACTTTCTGCTCTTTTGCTTTCCTTGTCTCGGTACAGCAGTAGGAAAAGCATTTGAATTATTCAGTCTTGTTTCCTTGGGAAACTAAGGTAATGAGAACAAGCTACCTGTCCTGCCTCTTTAACAACTTCAGAACCCTGTAGCCAATTTTAACCAAATTTAAAATTTACTGAGACTTTGTAGGAGTCTCAATGAACAATCCTAGAGATATCATGAGAACTAAATGCTGAGTAAGAGAGACACCCTATTAGGAAAGTATGTAGCATGAGCTCAGCTGTCACTAGATATCAAAGAGATTCACAGGCCAAAACTATTGGAAGCCAGAAAGTCACAGCACAACTTGTTTAGCTGTACCTGTCTGGTATTTCTCTTCTCTGGGGAGGAAGGAAAAGAATGGGGAAGTGCTGAATGTGGGGTCCAGGGAATGGAGGAGACAAGGATCACTAATAGCAGCAGTTATCAAACCTGAATAATTTTTAAATTTGAGGTAAAGCACTAAAATCTTTTCATTTTTCATGGTTTTGACCAAAGAGAAAACAAACTGTGTATTTTCAGTTGTTCATGTTTATATTTGTATGACCATTAATGGACCCTAGAACTGATAGCATGGTTCAAGAGAGAAAAAAGAAAGCATTGTCTGCTATGGTGGTTCCCTTGCACAGGTAGGAGTCAGTTTTGCATTTTACATTGAAGCTAATTGTAGCCCACATACTGTTTAATCAACAGTCATGGCAAGCTTGAGGGGAAAAAAAATAGCAATGCAATCATTGTGCTTCATAGTATGAATAGCATTTCATGACACATTGCAGAAACAGGCAGAAGTAACATGAAAAAGGATGTTTTACAGAACAGATTGCATCATGAGCTCCAGCTACCAAGCTTAGGAGGACTGCAGTTCAATCCTTATCTGTCTGCCTATGTTCCCTACACAAATAATGTGGTTTTGCCCTTTCTGTTTCTCTGGAAGATATCAAGACATCTAGAGGCAAGAAATAGGTGGAAGTCTCTTGGCACCTGCCACTCTCAGCAGCAGCACGAGTACATGCTAGGGGCAGACCCGTGGTGGGGAGCAATGATGCCTAAGTGGTGAAATTCTGCTGGGAGACAGGCTGCTCACCTGGTCGCAGGGACCATCTCTTCAGGGGAGGAAAAGCTCAGCACCTCCTCTATCTGCCCTACTGCATCCAAGCAGTAGACTCAATTGGTTTTTCTTTTTAAAAGTTAAAGGTGTTTTAGTATTTTTTTCCTATCCTGTCTTAAAGTATGGGGTGGGGATTCTTCATGGTTTTTGTTCCTGCTCTTTTTATGTGATTTAAATAGCATAACACATAATGTTGATATTTTTTTTGAAGCTTCTCCTCCCTCCTCCCCCCTATCAGCTGTCACAACTTTCATATGAAATGCCCAGATGGTGGCCAGGTAGAAGTCAGTCTGGAAAGTCACCCCTAATAGACATGTAGGTCATACTTAGATTTTCATATAAAGGGAATAAAGTAAGATTCAACTGAAGAAGTGATTGTCCATAGCTGCAGGTAAGCTCATAAGATAAATGACAAACTCAGTTTGTGGCAGAGGATATTTGATAATTTAAGTTGTTCTGCATCCCAGTACCCTAGTAGTTTTAACTAGTTGAGTTGTTTATTTTCCTGTTACACATTTGGAAATGGCAGTCATTTTGGCAGCTATTGACACCTGAAAATGTAACACTGAGCATGGTAGAACATAAAACCTTCATTTTACAGTTAAACAAATAGTAATTTTGTACTGCTTACATACACCTACCTAAGTATTTGCAGCAATTATCAATTTTATAGACTTTTATATGGGAGATAACTCTGGACAATACCACACCTGCTTTGGTTTAGTCATTTGAACTCAACAAGCTGAAAATCAGCTCTGCAGAAAAGGACCCGGTACTCCTGGTGGATGTGAAGGTGAACATGAGCAAGCAGTGTGCCCTTTGGGCAAAGAAAGCCAACAGCATCCTGGGCTGCATTAAGAAGTGGACAAGCTGGCAGCTCATGGCTTGGATGGGCATACACTTTGCTGGGTAAGAAACTGGCTGGATGGCCGAGCCCAGAGAGTGGTGGTGAATGGAGTGAAATCCAGT
>WAAD01043155.1:3104-24508 GCA_013389945.1 Fregata magnificens | reverse complement strand
CGGCAGCGCTCCCGGTGCGAGGGCAGGACCGGGACCGCCCGCACGGCAAAGAGCGGTGGGCAGGGCAGGGCACGGCACGGCACCGCCGCCCGCGGGAGCGGTGCGCCCACGATGTGCTTTCGGCGGGAGCAGCAGGGACCGGTCTGTCGCCTCACTGGATGGGTACGCGAAACCGCGCTAACCGGCCTGCAGCGGCGAGCCGGCCGGCTCGCAGGACAGCCGGAGGTCCGCTGTTCTTGGGGAGACCAAACGGTACTTTCACAGCTGTACCCTGGGAGATTCTGGGTCCAACCGATGTCCGAAATGCGTGCTGTGACAGAGGGCTGGCCAGGTGCAATGCAGCCAGGTAGTGCTGGCAGGTGATCCCTATGGATCTGCCTAACTTGACCTTTTCGCCATTTGCAGTGGCCTCTGCACAGTGATTGAGTAACCTCTTGGCCTTCTCTTCGATAAGTTGAACAGCTTCCTAAACCCCACATTTTATGGCTCGTTATCTACCCCATTCATTGTTATGTTCCTCCTTTGAATTATTTCTAGTGTTTTTCCTCTCCTCCCTAACCGTGGATGCCAGAAACGGTGCAGCGTTCCGATGTTACTAGTGCTGTAGCCAAAGGGAGTATCGCTCCCCTGTCTCCCCTACGTATTCTGTATTTTTTACATTAGAGGATTACATTAGTCCATTTTGCCACAGTTATTACCCTGAGAGGTCATGTTCAAACATTTATATATAGTAACAGCTAAATTCTTCTCTGAAGTACTTCTTGCCAAGCTAGTCCCCATCCCTGCATTCTTTATTTCCAGATGCGTTTGCTCGCATTTCCTGACATTAAAAAGGTGTTTTATTGGACTGGGATGATTTAATTGGGCACATCAGATGATTGTAACTAATCAGTCGTGAATTATCCACTCATCTACTAAGCTACGGATTTTACTAGGAAAGATCTTAACACCATCTAGACAAATAACAGAGATATTGAATAGGATCAGAGCAAGAACTGATCTCTAGAAAACTCTGCCTGGGTCCGTGATGTCTCCTCTTTAGCAAATACCTTTTGAGAGCTCTCAGGGAAAAGATATTTAATCCATTTAAGGTGTGCTTTATGCATTCCACACAACATGCATTCCAGCGTTTAAAAGATATAACAAAGTTTTTAAACAAATGTCAGGACTGCTGCTCTTTTCATTTTTGAGACTAACTTGGGACAATTCTACAAGCTTTTCACTAACCTGCTGCTTGTTTTTTGGTGTTCTCCAATAGAGATTCTGCCCTGGTAGCCAGTACCACTCTCTTTAGTGAAGATACTGAAAGTGGATACAGAATCACTGCCTACTTGGGATCAGACTATCCGAGTTTGACAAACAGTGGGAGCTACACACAGATCCACTAGGACAGAGTCTAAAAGGGACAACAGTAGCCGAGCTGTTTTAGGCAGATCAAGAAGTAGACACAGGAAGTAGAAGGAAGAGTCTGAATGGCTACCAAATCCAGTATCCACAAATCCTTGCAGCGGGCTGTTTTTGTGAAGCCCCCTAAAAAACGTTTTTAAATGAGTCTGAAGTTATTCTAACTTCCCATATGTATTAAAAATAATGAAAAAATTAAAAATCAGTAGAAACTAACACCATTAAGTTTTAAGCCTATGGACAGTTTTCCTTTTCGTCTTCCCACAGACATAACTCCTACTAAAGGTATGCAGACCTATCATCTGAAGATTTTTAATGGGTATCAAGCATAGAAGCTAAATAATCTTTTGTCAGAGTGATGAGTCTATACTCTGAGAAACGAAGTGACAGCAGAGAACAATAAATTACATTTAATGTGCTTGCATTTTACCAATTTTAACGTAATGGAGATTAAGAGATTTGTGTAATTTGTCTACTTATTCATCAGATAACTGTTTTAAATAATAACCCTGTACCTGAAAACGTAAATATATTCTAGCTTTATATGTATCAAGGTTGATATATGCAGGTAATAACTACAATCTATTATTGTGTTTCAAAAGCAGTAGTACACATAATGATGATAATAGACTCACCCCGCAATTTTCATCAGTAGATCTCAAAAGACCTTGCAAAGGTCAATGCTATCATCCCATTGTTGACGATGGAGAAAGAAAATATTGAAATGAACTTGCTCAATGTCATCTGACGGACCAGTGGTAAAGCTAACAATTGACTTCAAGTTTTCTGCATCCAGGGTGAAAGGTTTTGCCTTGCAAGCCATGTTACACGCTAACATACCCCTGGGAGTTCTTTTCATTAGTGTTCCGTATCTTGTGTGTACTGTGTTTATCAGTGTTAGAACCTAGAAGAGCAGTCAAGGCATTTCTGGACTTAGAGGCTTCACCATAAAACATTTTTAATTTACAGGCTCCACTGAAACCCTTTGTTGCCACCTGTGAAAAAAAAGTCAGAAATAAAGTTTGAAATCTTGTTTGAAAAACCCACAAGTAAGTTTGTATTTCAGGATGAAAGGACAAAAAGGTGGCACAGATCCAATCCCAGCCTAAATCTGCAGACCTAAGCAGAATTAATAAATGTGTCATTATCAGTTCTGATCACGCTGTGCTTAATAACTGAATGGAAGTCTGACTTTGTTACCTGTGTTTTCCTCAATCCTCAGGAAAGCTGCCCTGCCCTGAATTCATACCATTGCAAGCTCAGGGCTCAATGACTGTGGGGCCTCCTGAAGGTCGTCACACTAACAGGCATCCCACGCAGCGGCCTTCCTCTAGAAATGGGTAAGTAGCTGCATCCAAACTCGCCAAGATTGTCCACAACCCAGTCCTGGGTGTATCAGTCCTCAGAGGTATGAGCCCTCGGAAGCTCAGATCAGGCCTTTGATGTTATTATGTCATACCGTGAAACAAAATATACTGGGAACAGGCAGGGGAGGCCAAGCAGCAGCCCATGTACTACACAATACCAGAGACGGCTTTTCCAGGCCGCTATGGCAGACACGGATACAGGGCTGTGCTGGAGGTGACGTGCCTCTAGCACCCCGTACCGCCTCCATTCGAAACACCTCAGGCGGTGGCGACAGGCCTCGGGGCCGGGCGGGAGCAGGCGGCCACGGCTCCCCTCACGGCTCCCCTCACGGCTCCCCTCACGGCTCCCCTCACGGCTCCCCTCACGGCTCCCCTCACGGCTCCCCGCGACGCCCGAGCTGAAAGGGAGAGGGCGGTGCCCACCGGGCACCTGCGTGCGAGCCAGCCAATGACAGCTTGAGGAGGAGAGGCGGGGGATCCGTCCCCCAATAGCGCGCGGGGGGGCGGGGCGCCCGGAGCCAATAGGGGCGGGCGTTGTTTTGAACTGGCTGCGCTCCCGGAAGCCGGGCCGTGGNGGCGGCGGCGGCGGGGCCTCCCCTCAGGGCGAGTGGCGCGAAGGGAAGCGCCGCTCCCGAGCGCCTCTGGCGCGAGAAACTTTTTTGTCCTAAATTCACGCAGCAGCAGCAGTGACGGGAGCGTTTTAACGCCTTGCACCAACGCGTTTCCTTTGGTTATGGGATGGCGTTTAATTCTTGCGCTGGTGGCGGCCGGTCGGTATCGGGTGGCGTGCCGGGGTTTGAGGTGATCGCTTTGACAGGCGGTGACCCCTTGACGGCAGCGTGTCAAGAAATGGTCGCGGAGAGTCACCAAAACCTGCTGGTGTTTCGGTTTGTAGGTACTGGGAGTGCTGGGAGGGGGTGAGAGATTTCTCTTGGGTTATGTGAGGGGACGGGCTGCTCTGAGGCACGCTTCGTTACCAGCTCGCTCTCCCCTGTGTATCATGCTGGTTTTAAAATTCAAAATATGTAATGGAAACTTGACTTTTTTCAGTTAAATTCAATAACTTTTTTTTTGTTGTTTTCAGGCTTCCCATAGTTCTTATCAGCAGTTTGACTTAATTGATCCTGGCTATACAGAGATTCAAGTATCTCAGCTCTAACTGAATACTCAGTTAATATTTTATATTATAAATATAAAATTTATTTATATTATAAATACTCAATATTTTAAATGAAGAGGCTAAAGGGTGGGCTAGTATTTTCCTCTGTAATTGTTTCGGTATGTTTAGCGATGCTTCGGTGCAGTTATGCACCTCTCTCGTTAACTACTTACGCTTGTTCCAGACTGAGTAATAGGCTGGCTACCATCACAGCAACTATATTCTTGAAGGTGGAAACAACCAGATGTATAACGTACCTGCGGTAAAGTAGGTAGGCCTAGACACTGGTGTTGCTCTTGTGAGAGCAATTCCAAGCAAACCTGCTGGATGCTGGTAGTAAGCAGCCAAATTACTCTTACAGGCATGCTTTTTTTAAAGAGCACGTTAAAATTACAATTAAATAAATAACTTTGTTAACAGCAGAACTAACAAAATTCTGTTGTCCTTGCCTTATGCCTCCTGGAAGGATTATTTGAACTGAAAGCAATAAGCTTTGATTGAAGTTCTTCTTGTGTTGCAGTGCTCACTTGGTATCTGCTATCTTGAAAGAAATGAATGTGGTTTTTCTTAAGTAAGCATACTTGCAGGACTTCTTTCATCTACTTAGCGGCTGTGGGTTTGTGTTTTTTCTTGGTCCCTTCTTCCCCCCCAGGTTTGTAGGATGTCTGTCACCCCAGGGCCCCTCTCAGTTTTGTTCAGGGTAGGTAGTAAGCTCAGAGTTACTGTAGATGAGGTGGGAAGGGTGGGGATACAAACCACGCTTAGATAAGTGATTGCAGCCCTTCCGTCACAGGAAGTTAAGCTTAAGAATATAAACCAGACATACTGGGTCAGGTCGAAGGTCCATATAGACTGGTATTCTTTCTCTGGGAGGGTCTGGAGGAACATCTCTAGGGAAAGAACATAAGAACAAAGCAAGTATGTATGATTCTTCTAGTAAGCATTTCCTCCCAACTACTTGTAACATAGACTTTCTATGAATAAGAAATGGAAAATGTTTTTTTTTGCCCAACAAAAAGGATTCTTAGCTGCTTCCTCACTGAAGAAAACCTAAGCATTGTGAAAGCTAAAAATAACAGTCTTTGCTTAAAAGGAGGAGGAAGTCTAACACAAGACTCCGGATCTGTAGGACTGTGGCAGAGGAGAACAATTGCTAGCACTCTTGAGAAACTGGGGGAAAGGCTGGCTTACTCCATCTCTTGCAAATGTTTTTAAAACATGGTGTGCTGAAAGGTGATGTTTACTAGCCTTTGTTTCTCTTGGGAGCTGTGCAGCGGACTTAATCTAGTAAGATGCCAGAGAGACTGGGGAGCTGAAAATAAAATTAGCTCCTTAAACTTGGGAATGGCATGCACCCATACAGGTTATTTTCTGTGTTTTCGTAAGTGTTCTACTTTGCATTGCTGTCTGTTGCAACAAAGACTGACTCTTCACCTTGGTAGGGGTTACAAACCCTCAGTTAGTTACAAATCATCTTTATATGGAGCAACCTGAAAGGCATCAGATTATGGATCCATCTATTCCCTCTCATCTTTATCTTTAATGGTTAATATTACTACACAGGAGCATGTTCTACACAAGGGAAGTGCAAAGGCAAATCAGTAAAATGCTTTTAAAAATGCAGCTGAGACACACTTTTCAGGGGGACACACACACGTAGGTTACTTTTAAAAACTAATCAAGCATCTCTTTTTTCCACGATTTTAAAGTTTGGTATAAAAAAAATCTCATTCCACTACTGAAAGAAAATGCATCCGATTTTATTCTTTTATGGGCTTTGGAGGAGTGTAGTGCTCAGTTTCCTTTGGACAAATTCAAAAAAAGCAGTAAAATAGTTTTAGACTCTGCTGACCACGAATTATTGTTGTGGTACATAAAACTATCAGAATCCAGTGACTAATGATCTTGAGCTGTCTCTTAGACTGCACCTAAACAACAGTTTTGGATCAGTTGTGAAGCAATTGAGATCGCTGTGGTAACTGACAGATGTTATTTATGATGCTTCATTTGCGAAAACAAAATACATAACAAATGGCTCCATTTTTCAAAGGCTGCTACTGGGAGTTCTTAAGGGTAAAATGGTTTTATGCCAAATTGTGAACTGATTGCTTCTAATCAACCAAATGATGGTAGAACCCTATGAAAAGAACATACACAATCTATCATGTTTTGGTCTCTTGATAGTCCCTCTAAATGCTACCTTATGCTGGCATGTATCCACTCAGGCTTTTAACAGATCGTTAAAACGAGCAAAACAACACACTGTACTGTCTAACAGAGTACAGTAGCACAGAGTAAGAATGTTAGTTACTTTAATGTCATTTCCAAATCAGCAGTGCCATTTGGAGCAGAACGCTTAATTACAGGATGTTTGTAATTCTTGTCAAGCTGGTTTGTGTGCATTGGGTGTAAGTTAGACAGCAAACTAGAAACGTATTACAGAAATAGGAGATTGTTGCCATCATTTCATCCTTGATAACTGTTGTCTTATTGACTAGGAATAATCAAACTAGATTTTATGGAAGCTCATTATCCAGAGAACAATAAGTCTTCACTGTCTCCACCTTATAATTTTTTTTCCCCCCACTCTGCAGACCTTGTCACGTTGCACAGAATGCATATTCTGGCTTGTATTGTCTTCAGAAAAGAAAAACAGAGGGCATGCATTGTGCCGCAAGTTAGCCTTTTTTTATTTGAACTCTTTTTTTTTTTTTTTTTTTTTTTTTTTTTTTTTAAAAACTAAGCTGCCTCCTGTCTTTCTCAGGATAGCTCTGAAGACACGCTTTCTGCTGAAATGGAGCTAGAAAGTCAGTTTTTGATCAAGCTTTGGACTTGCTGTAGGATCAAGTTGCAAGTGTGGAAGCCAGTGCTGACCTAATCTTTTCCATCTTCTCCTCCCCTTGATCTGTGGGAGACTATAGCTGGATGAGAAGGCTATGAGTTGAGTACATCTGCTTTATAATGGCAGCTCCGCGCAATATGCTTGTCTCATCCCTGTAGTTGCAGCACCCTCTTCTATGTGAATGTGAGCTTGAAAGATTGACGCCTGTATGAAGATTTTTTGATTAAATGTTTATGTGCTTATGTTTATGACAGCCTCTCTGCAGTTTTTTTCCTCTTAATGTTTGTTAATTGTCTCAAATTTCAGAATACCCAAATTTGAGTCTGACTTAAAATTCTTAAATAAAAACATACCGTAAGGCTAACATCCAGCCCTGCATATAAAAACACAACAGGTGTTGCAAATGCAATGTCAGCTTTGATCGAAGAAGGTACCAAAATACATTGGTTGCCTCCTTTGCCAATTAAGTATCACTGCTATTTTAAGGGGTAGCTCTGTTTTAGCTGGCTTAAACACTTCTGTCGGAATAACGAAAAAGGTTGGACTGTTTATATAGGACCTATAAACACTTACGCTTAGGCCGACAGGTGGAGCCCAACATAAATAATACTGGTTTGATACTTGGAGTTACTAAAAGCACAAATGTAACTTCAAGAACTGTAGTAACATCGAGCAGAGTTGATGGGGCGACAAAAAGATACTTCTGTCAAATCAGTAGTACCAAATAATAGTGAATATGGATTCTAGAAAGGCATCGAAGTGTTGAAGCTATTTGTCCCTCTAGATAATTGTGGTGAGTGTTACAAACTTATTCTGCTGCTGTTTTCTGACTGGCAGGTTTTGTCGAAGCTTTATGTTGACCAGTAAATTTGCACAAACAGCTGGACTGAATTGATTATTTGAAGGGAACTCAGTAAATCAGCTAATGGAGCCTGAAACCTGTTTATTAAAACAGTAGTGTTATGAGTGATTAATTGTCAACAGTTTTTTATTGAGTGATCCAATTAATTATCTGGCAGGACACCTAATGAATACTGGGAGCCATATATCCATAGTCAGCAAGAGTAATCAGTGACAGTTCCCCATTAAAATTGTATTTTATATCCCCGCTTTCACCAAGTGTGCTTCTTTGCACTTTGTCAAAAAAAAAAAAAGTTTTAAGGATTACCTACTATATTCATGCTGATGCTGTAAATGGGTACCTCAACTGTAGATTGGAAGGGGATCTCTTCTGAGCTATGAGTGGTGTTTCTGAAATAGTCTCGCATGGCTTAATATATATAAATGTCAGTCTTGATGCTCACACTGAGGAAGAGGTGAAAAGAGTGAAGCTATCGCATTTCTGCCTCTGTGAAGTAGGGACCAGAGAACACTAGTGTACAGTATTATTCTAGTGTATTGTTTGCTCCATGAACCAGTCTGTTAATGCATTTTATTTAATGTGGTTTATGGACATCAGTTCATTTCTGATGGGCAGCCAGTAATATATATCCTTGATAGTAGAAACTGTAGCCCTTTACCTTCCGAAGGACATGCAAAGTTGTAATTACAATGGAACTGCTTATTAAACTGAACTGTAAGCCACTGTCTTATTTTTATAGCAAGTTGCTCAACAAACAGGCAAGAAATCACTCAATCTAGATTTATTTTTTTATAGAGCTTTTTGGTACACTTCTTAAAGACAAACTAAAGCTCTTTGAGATTATCTGTCTTTTATTTTAACAAACATAATCTGCCCATTTTTTTTGTGGGCTTCCAAGGAAGATTTTGCAACATGAATTCTCAGAGCCATGGTTAGGATCAGTCTTGTGCTGCTGCTTCTTTTGCGAAGACTTTTCCATTGCTAATTGAGATCCTTTTGGCATCATTAATGTGTCACGTGAGTCACGGGCTAACGCTTGGCTCTGGTGGCTTTCTGGTTCAGAGACAAAAAGTTTACTTCCCCTGTAGGCTGCAGATTGGGGAAAAAAGGAAAAGATAAGATAAAACAAAAGATTTGAACTGTAAAATTGAAATCTGCATAATTGAAATCACTAGCATGTGATAAACATGCTTTTTTTGGTCAAAGTGCAACTAGCAGTAGCAGATCCGATAACGTACGTTAGAGTTTGCATGTTCAAAAATGTGACTAACGTGAAAGAGTCCCTCTTTAAAATGCTATTACCAGGTTTAGCTTTCCTAACTGCTAATGTTAAATGTGTTTGTTAACAGAAAACTCGTTGCTTTTCTTTTTTGGTGCAGCAACTTATTTGCATCTTTACAGTGGCTTATAAACATGGCCAGCAACTCTTGTCGTTGAGATATGGGGGGCTGGGGGGGTGTGGAGCAGTTGTCTACAGAATTCCCCATCTACAGAACTTGGAACAGGAAGGAGGACGTCTTGCCCAGCATTGAGCCCGGTGCAGCACAGTTGTTCATTGACATTCCTCCTGCTCCCAATTTTATGTTCAGTCAAGTTGTTGTCAAGGACAGAATGCTGTTTCCATTTACTTGTGGAGCTGTCTGTGAGAAGATTGCTTGAGGAGCAGAACAGCAGCAATCAGTCAGCTAAAATAAACATTCGTTCTTAGTTTGACATTTATTGCAATGTTCTAACTGTAATGTTGGGAGTGGGGTTTGAAAGGTCTCGTCTGTCCTAATTTGAGTCTTTCATCAGTAATGACTTCAGCAAAAAGATTCGCTTGGGGGGGACGGGACGGGGATGACAAAACAACTCCTGTTTGGTTTCTGTGTAGCCTGTGTACTAAGTTACATAAACAATAACAACTGCGAGATTTGCATCGTTCAGGAAGGAGGGGTAACTGTTATTTGCCCCAACCTTGCTGGAAGCTTATGTTATATAGGATTGTGCGTCCTTGAGAGGATTATTTGGGAGCCCAGTCTTCTAACGGGGAAAATCTGCCAGACTTGACGATAACCCCAAGTTCCTACAGTTAGCCAATGTGTAGTTCATCCGCCTGGCTGGTTGGATTGCCAAGTGCGTGGTAGGGACCTGTTTGGAGGGTGCTGTAGAGTGAATAGAACTGAATAATCTTCATGACTATGTTATGGCTGCACAATAAGCATGCTGAAGAACCTGAGTCGTGAAGAAACGCATCTTCCATGTTATTCTGGGGACAGAAAAATTACCAAACAGAAAAATACATGTGCAATGACAAAGTAAGTATCTAGAGGCAGAGTGTGTTTGGAGGCGAGAAGGACATAAAGCAAGGCAAGAAGATGCTGGACTGAGTCAAGACGAGGTTAAAAGAAGGGTAGCTGGTGCAGAATAAAGAATGACATAATGTTCCAGAGGAGAAATCATGAACAGGAAGCTCTGCAATTTAAATCCCTTCTGGTAGAAGAAATGGTACCCTGAATAAAGAAACTGTGATAGAGTATGGCATATAGATACTGCCTGGATATCTGGACAGCATCACAAATTTAAAGTAAAAAAATAAGTATAAAAGGTTTCAGAAATACCTAGAGTTGTGTTACGTTTCAATTATATTACCTGGAAATGGCACTGTGCTCTAGTTCATAAGCTGTCTGTTGCTCTAGGAAATTTGTGCTCTGTGATTTGAACTGTGACTGTAATTTTGTTTTGCTTCCGTTTCTTTTTAAGAGTTGGAGTGGAAGGCCTGAACAGGTCAGTGTTATTTATGCTTAGTGACATAAAGCAGCTGGGATACAAGATCCTGAGTTTTGTGAAAAGCTAACAAGATCTGTATGTAGAAGATCCAAGTCTTCCAGAACTGGTAGTCAAGTTGTACAAGTCCAGTATGATTGCAGTCTATTGAAAATTCAGCAATCGGAGTCTGAGAAGGGTGATAATTGTTTTAGCAGCCACAAAAAGTAAGGATCAGGCTGCGATTTTATTATCAGAAAAATTTTCATTGGGGCGACACAAAATATTTGAAAGCTGTTAGGTGGTTTTGAAATAGAAAGCACATTTGTCATGCCATCTGAGCATGCCCAGAATTCTAAACATACCACAAGTGCTGGAAACTGTTCATCAAAATGTACACTCTGGTCCAGTGTATTTTTGTGTTTACCTGATGTTTTTCCCAATTATAAGCAATAATACTTTCTCATGGACTTTAATAATTGCTTGGCCTAAAGTATGCTTTATTTACAGGTTTGGGACTGTCTTTGATCAGGCTTTTTCCAGCTTCTGCAACAGTTTGAGTCTTATTTTCTCCTTTATTCTAACAGAAGCATTTTGCCTTATCTAAGATGGGGAAAAAAAAGTAGTGGTACTTTATTGGTAACAAGCAGAAAATTACATAATAGTTTTTCTTTTGTATATTGCTACTGCTGTAGACTTTATCAGTATTTTTCTGATGCTTGTTTCTTTCCTAAAAATCTGAATTAGCCAAGCATAACTTTGAAACAGCCACTATAAGAATTTTGGTAGTAGACTATTAATTGAAACAAATCTATTTTGGAAGTCCTGATGTATTTATTTTTATTGAGAGCTGTTAGTGAGAACATTGCAATCTTTAAGCTTCAACATAGAAGCAGGGTTCTCTTTTTTTTTATTATTATTTTTTTATTTGCAATATAATAAATAATCTTTATTTACTTTGTAGGCTCTCACAGAATGACCTTGCACTGAGCCTTTGTGGAAGAAGCAAGATTTAAACATCAATTCTTCAATGTGCATCCTTCTATTCAAATTTGACCCCCGACCAGTTTCAAAAAATGCATACAGGTAAAAATGGTTCTAGTTAAAACAGACTTGTTTCTATCATCTTTTTTATACAATTCCTTTTTGTAGCCAATGTTTGAATTAGAAACTCAAGTCAGTATTCGGTGTTCAATTATGCTTTTGTAATGTTTAACTTCATGACTTTCCCTGTTGGAGGACTTCTGTAACCTTTTGGGAACCCTTTGTTTTTAGACTGTGTCAGAAGACTTGGGCTCTGTAATCATGGACCATTTGCTGGTGGTCTATCATGTGGTGTAGGATAAATCCTTTAAATATTGTAATCCAGAGTTTGAAAGTCCTGCCTACTAATTTATCACTTAAACTAAAGGGAATCGTGTTTGTTGGGGCATCACAGCTGTAGCAGTGAGGTTCAGGAAAAGATGCAATTTCTTTCAGTAGGGTAGATATGTTTAGGGATTTCAGTTTGAAACCAACAATTTGAATTTAGCCTGGAAAGTAATGGGCAGACAGTAGAGCAGAAGTATTGCAGTTAATGACCACTCTGTGTGTTGATTCCTCTGTTAATATGTGCTGGCCCAGTCTTGTAAGCCGAGAGAGTGACACACTATGAATCAAAAAGGTACTAATATTGAAACTTAACTGTTTAAGTAGCTTCTGGTTAACTTTGAATTGCTGCTTTGTCCTGTTTCCTCCCAAGGGCGGTACCTTCTTGTTCATTGTGTACTTCACTGCTCTGTTCCATGTTACATCATGGCTACCGCTGCTCGCTCTTCCACTGTGTTTTTGACAGAACTGGCTAGCTTGTGAATAGGTGCAGTTGCTTTTTAAAATATGGGTAGATGAGGTCAAGGTTACTTATGCTTATCAGTTTGCTTTTGGGACAAGGTGTACTTAAAGATCTTCAGTTGCTGTTTGCCCTAAAATTAAGTACTTAGAATTTCAGAAAATGCTGGAAATCAAATCTCACTGCTTTCAAACTGATGATACTCCTGTATCAATGTAAAACAAGTAGTGCTGTGAACTGGAGAATAAGGAACTTTTAGTAAGTGTCCTAGCCTTCCCCCTCCCCCAAATCTGCTTGCAATTAAAATTTTAGGTAATAAAATAAGTCATGTGTATGAGACGTTTAGCCAAAAGCTTAAGACAAAACAAGCATCTGTGCTTCTATGTAAGTTTTTCTGGATGTGTTGATGTCATACAGTGAGCTTCCCAAATGTTAAACTTCCTGTAATAATTTTCTCTCTCGTTACAGCCCTTGATTTTAAAAGCTCATATCCAACATCAGTATCTTTGAGTACATTCAGTATGTAACAGAAAGATAGTACTTCAGGCCAGAAAGAAGACTGTAGAGTTCTACTGCTTTCCATATTTATACATACTGTAAAGGTTCCATATTACTTTGTGGGGTACAAGTATTGGTATTCATCCACAAACTGTCAGTCAGTATGCTCAGTAAATCATTGTGCCTTTCATTGACTTGTTTTTCTGCCCTTTTGTATTGAGAAGCAGATGCCGTTCTATAGCAAGAAAGGAAATGAGAACCAAAACTATAGTTGTCCATGGAGTGCATTCCTTTCTGCATCTGGAACCTGCCTAAAAAGGGGTTTTGTTTATGATGTGACTGGTGTTGAATTAATATATCTGTACTGGGTTTGTGTGGCACGGTTTTGGTAGTGGGGGTCTGCAGGGGTGCCTTCTGTGAGAAGCTGCTAGAAGCTTCCCCTGCGTTCGATAGAGCTGGTGGCAGCCGGCTCCAAGATGGACCCGCCGCTGGCCAAGGCCGAGCCCATCAGTGACAGTGGTAGCACCTCTGTGATAACATATTTAAGAAGGGGGGAAAAAAGAAAAAAAAACCAAACTGCGCAACTGCAGCCGGACAGAGGAGTGAGAATATGTGAGAGGAACAGCAGTTTCACACAGAACCAGTGCAGACACCAAGGTCGGTGAAGAAGGAGGAGGAGGAGGTGCTCCAGGCACTGGAGCAGAGGTTCCCCTGCAGCCCGTGATGAAGACCATGGTGAGGCAGGCTGTCCCCCTGCAGCCCATGGAGGTCCATGGTGGAGCAGATATCCACCTGCAGCCCGTGGAGGACCCCGCACTGGAGCAGGTGGATGCCCAAAGGAGGCTGTGACCCCGTGGGAAGCCCGTGCTGGAGCAGGCTCCTGGCGGGACCTGCAGACCCGTCGAGAGAGGAGCCCACGCTGGAGCAGGTTTGCTGGCAGGACTTGTGACTCCACGGGGGACCCACCCTGGAGCAGTCTGTTCCTGAAGGACTGCACCCCGTGGAAGGGACCCACGCTGGAGCAGTCTGTTCCTGAAGGACTGCACCCCGTGGAAGGGACCCACGCTGGAGCAGTCTGTTCCTGAAGGACTGCACCCCGTGGAAGGGACCCACGCTGGAGCAGTCTGTTCCTGAAGGACTGCACCCCGTGGAAGGGACCCACGCTGGAGCAGTCTGTTCCTGAAGGACTGCACCCCATGGGAGGGACCCACGCTGGAGCAGTTTGTGAAGAACTGTAGCCCGTGGGATGGACTCATGTTGGAGAAGTTCGTGGAGGACTATCTCCTGTGGGGGGGACCCCACACTGGAGCAGGGGAAGAACCTGAGGAGTCCTCCCCCTGAGGAGGAAGGAGCAGCAGAGACAATGTGTGATGAACTGACCGCAACCCCCGTTCCCCGTCCCGCTGCGCCACTGGCGGGGAGGAGGTAGAGAAAATTGGGAGTGAAGTTGAGCTGGGGAAGAAGGGAGGGGTGGGGGGAAGGTGCTTTAAGATTTAGTTTTTATTTCTCATTATCCTACTCTGATTTGCTTGGTAATAAAGTAAACTAATTTCCCCAAGTCAAGTCTGTTTTGCCCTTGATGGTAACTGGTGAGTGACCTCCCTGCCCTTATCTCGACCCATGAGCCTTTTGTTACTTTTTTTTTTCCCCTCCCCCCGTCCAGTTAAGGGGAGTGATAGAGCAGCTTTGGTGGGCACCTGGTGTTCAGGCAGGGTCAACCCACCACAGCATCCATTTATTTGGCCTGACTTGCTTTGTGTTGCTAGTTAGCAAAAGACAGATTAATCAATTATATGCCTCCTGGGAAAATCCTTTGGCTGTAAACTGTAGTTGTTTGCCAAGTGAACTTTCTGCCATGATGAATATTTTAAAGTAAAACTTAGAGTAGTTTGCTTGCTAAAAAAAATTGCATCAAGATTGAAAGTATTGATTTATAGCAGAAAACAACTTGCTATCGGTGTCAAAATAGGAAAACACTTTTGAGATGTTTTGGCCTAAATTCAGGAATATTTAATTGCATTTAACTTTCTCGGTACCTTTTGTTAAGCGATGTCTTGCTCTATACCTCTGAGATAAATTATTCTGAGCCATCTGTTTCTGTGATAAGTGCCAGGCCATACTGTTCTTGGTGTCAGATTTTAACATCAGATACAAAACTTTAGTCCTCTTTTTTTTTTTTTTTTTTTCCCCTTAACACACCATAACTAACCCTTTTTGCTTGTCTTTTTGGAAGACTGTTGAAGTTCATTCTTCTTAAATTGTTCCTAAGGTTTTTTCACCTTTGCCTCAGCTTTCTGAAGGGCGCAGGTCTGAGTATCAGTTGGGAATGGCACGCAGCCCTCCTAATTCTCTGAACAGTATTATAGCCATTAGACCAAGTTAGACCTCTATACTAGTCTCTTGCTAAGAGTGATTTTTTCCTGACAACTCCTGTGTGTAACACTGCTATAGCTCTGTTTATTTCAGGGTGAGGTCTTGGAACAGTTTTCCCAACCAAAAGGGGATTCCTGTACCTGCAGACATACTAATTTGTCTTTTCTGACTATCCTCTACTTCGCATCTCTAACTAAAAGAAAGTCTCTAAAATAGGCATTAAAAGCTGAAAAGACAAACTGCACCTCATTGGCCATTTTCTTGTAGCCAATAAGCTTTCTCAAACTAAAACATGTTCTCCATAACACTTAGGAGAATTTTCCATCCAGGTAGACTTTGGTTTCTAGAGCAGTACATTGGCCAATTTTAATGAGCACCTAATTAAGCAAAAAGCTTACAGTTCACCTCTGTGATACACTAATGAATCTCTATGTTCCTGTACCCTTGCAACTTGCTGTTCTACCCTTTTTCCTCTGTGTTCTCTCTACAGGCCTATTTGTAGTAAAGTTTAGTGCACTGTAACAAACGCTTTCCTGTAGTCCATTATTGTCAAAGGTAACATGCTGCCTTTACATCTTTCTGAACTATACTGTGTGCGTCTTTACAAATAAATACGTTTCAAGCTTCAAAGCTATAATCACAGAGTCTTTTTTTTTTTTTAATGGAACTGAATTACGTTCTAGGAAGTTGCTTTAATGGAATGATTTCTCATGTTTTCATCTCTCTGTCTTAACATTAAAATAATACATAAATCCTAATACAGTTGAATTATTTCAGCTATAAAAATAGCTGAATAGGCTTTCTGCAATTTATTGGAAGGTGGGGGTCACTTAATATTGCTCCTTTTCAGTATGATTATATTTCATAAAGGACAAAATGAAGATGTTTTGATTATAGTGATCCTGTATGCTAGCCTTGTGCTAAATTTAGGAGTCTGTGTATTAAATTTGAGATGGGGAATATTCAATCACACCAGAAAAACATTGCTTATTTTTAATATTTAGGTACTATAAACAAACTGTGGTTTTGTGTCAAGAATTATTGAAGGCAAAATATAATTGGAGCTTCAGGAAATGAGACATGCACTTCAGCCAAACTATTTTTTAACAGTGGAGATGTTTGTTTAAGTAAAAATCTGTAAAAGGAGGATGCATGCTGTAAATGGAGGATATTCGAGCAAGATGACAGAAATCTGGTAGACCGGCTGAAAGCCTATAGATCGAAGACTAGAATCAGCTAGAAGAGAAATAATGCAAGTCTGAAAGGAATGATGGTATGATTATTTGGCATTGGAAAGATAAAAATGTACATATGCTGTGCTTTCCAACAGATGCTGTCTTTGTTGGGCAAAATACTTAGCGTCTTCCTTACAGAAAGGATGCCATTGAAGTGTTAGCCTTTTTTAGTTTCTCTATAGCTGATTATAATTCTTTAGCTGTAGTATTTCTAATGTGCAACTGGCACCTCATGATCATGTCTTAAGACATTTAACATTGTGTTAATTAAGAGATTCATTTGCAGGAAAGATCCAGAAACCTGCAGAAAATGTCAACACATTCAAACACTGAGTAAAGTAATGAGATTTCATTGGAATTGATTCTTGCATGTTAGTGGCTTAAAAATTAGAATGAAAATTTTATGGTCTAACTTCAGTTTACAGTAGCAAACGTGGCTTCTGCTGTGTAAATGTAATTGATGTGCAGCTGGTAGGAGGAACTGAGTGCAGAAGATACTGAGGTTACGGGAAACTGGTTAAGAAAATCTGCAGGTTTCTGAAAGATGACATTTCATTAAAATTAAGTATTAAGAAACATAGCTGGAGAGAATGGGGAAGACTCACAATCTCACAATTGAAATAAAGACAAGTCATGTTATGGGTAATGATGAGCAGGACTTTGGAAGCTCTGGCTGTTGGATCATGGCAAGGTGTGGTGGAATTGTGCACAAGCGTGGCTGCAGTCACCTGTTGCCCTGAGTCTCCAGCATATGGCTTGGCTAGGGTTACAGTTGGTTTTTGCCCTTTACTTGGATCAGCCAAATCCATTACCTGCTCTTCAGGTGAGGATGTTCTACCAATGAAAAACACTTTTTTTTTTTTCAATTCCAAAATAATGATTGAAAAAAGACTGATGGAAGAGCAGCATCAAGTGAAAGCTCATCTCCAGGTTTGAAAATGACAGTGTCTGAATGCTGATTCTCAGCAGAAAAACCCACTAACACTTCTAACTCAAGCTTTTATTTATAGATACCTTGCATCTATTTGATGTTGCAATAAGTCATTAAATTTAGTTTCTGGTGCTGTCTTCCATTCCTTTTGAATAACAGAAAATGTTAACTTTCTCACTTTCAAAAGGTGGATGTGCACAGTCAGGTTAGCCTAGACTTTTCTTCCTAGTGTTCCAGTGCTAACACTGCTAAGGAAATGACTGCAGCATACATTCAGTAAAGTATTTGTATGATCTGTAAGGAAGTACACCAAACAAGTTGCTTTGTTTTAATCTGCTGGATGCAATGGATGGAGAAACAATTTTTGCTTTTCAGAGTCCAAGAACTGAGACTGGTCTCAACTCCGCTGAAGCTGTCTGGCTGTACTGACTCTTTAAGTCTTACCTGCTTTATATTCACAGCCTGACTGGCTTGAACTGGTGTTATCATTGAATTTGACTGGTCTGCGCTCCTACCAAGCCTGGAACTTTTGAGGAAGAGCTGTCCTATCTTGTATGTTTGCAGATGCCATTTATGACAATTATCAAAGTACAGAGCAGAGGGAACCAGGCAGAGCTAGCAGAATTTTCTGTCACTGCTGTTTTCTAATAATGTCTGGTGTAGTTTAGCATCTGTTTGTTTTCTAAAATTATCAAAGTTTAGATGGCAGGTGAATATCTGCAGCATGCTTTTTGTCAGGACAGTGCTTGGTCTTGTGGAGTGATGTGGTTTATTTCTAAATATAAATAATGGATTTCATCCAGCAGCATTTTTCAATTGCATATTACTTTTCATAACTTCTTCCTACCTCCTGATTGTCTAGCCTTCAGGGCTGCTTGGAGTTTCTCTGCTGCAAGGGCTGACTCTCATTAAGGATTCAACTATTTTGTCCTACTGTTCTGGTAGAACTCAGATTATGCAAGCAACTACACATGCAAGAAACCCCACAAAACAGCAAAAAACAGAGAGGAAAAGCCCCACCAAAATACCTCTTGATTGTTCCAAACCCCTATACCTTTTCGCTTCACTTCTCTGCCTCCTTGAGCATGCTGTTGTTTCTTCAAACAAATTTCAGTGGGGCTGGACCTTTGGGATTATCACAAATTTATCTCTGTTCTGGGTACTTACAGACAAAAGCATCTGACATGTCTGAACCACATAAGTAGAGCTTTAGGTGTCGAAGTTAGATTAAAAAATACTGTGACTACATGATCCTAAGTAATGATCCTACTGAGTAAGTAAAAACATACTCTCATGGTTCAGATTTTTTTGATAAGTTAACTATAAATCTGTGGGTTACCTTTACATTTTCTTTAATTAAGCTGTAACCTCCCATGCTTAAGATTGAATTAAGATCGCATAAGCAATCTCTTGCGTTGTAAGTATTATTCTTTGAAAATAATAGCTGCCTTGTTCACACAACAAGGTAGACTTGCTGGATGTCTCAAGACTGAGAGAGAAGGCTGCTGTCAGATGTCATTCAACCTTTACACTGAGTGATAAAGGTGAGATGGGACGATAAAGGATGGTTTCATACTTAAAATGAGCTAATGCTGCGGCAAGAATTGGATTATGTTTCTGCCTGTACTTTGGAGTTCCTATTTGTAAGTAATAGTAGCTTTTTCCTCTTGTGTTCTACAGGCTTATTCTAGCAGCTAATAGAGATGAATTTTACCATAGACCATCCAAATCAGCAGATTTTTGGGACAGCAGCAATGAGATCCTTAGTGGTATGTATGTCTTGTTGTTTTGAGTGGTTTTCATACAATTTATAAGGGAATTATGGCCTGGATTTTTTGGTATTGGGGTGGTGGTGTTGCATTTCTATTTTTTGTTCTTTAACAGATTTCAGTCCAAGCAGTGCAGTGGAAATATATCAGATTAATTTGTCCATCACAAACGATTACTTTAGCTTTCTCAGATACGCTGAAATACTTCTTCAAATAGGTGGAATTCGTTATTCCACAGACTCGTTGTCTGTAATAGTGACTTGAAATCATTAAACCAAGCCTCAAGAAAGTGAGAACTTTCTTATTCCTTATCNTTTAAGTATAATCAATACTTCTGCCTTCTCTCAGAAACAGAAATGAAGCTCTGGAAGACAAAGCATTGTTTAAATGCAAGATTTTGACTTTGCAAATACTCTTTGTTGATGCTGTGTGTTATTGTCATTGGCAGGGAGGCCTGTGAGGATAAATTACTCCCACTGCACTGGAACTCCCTTGCTTCTGAAGTTCTGGCTGACGTTTCTGTTTCGTGCCAGGCATTCTGGATGCTGCTTCCCCTGCTATGTAGCAGTTTAAAACAAACAAATAAAAAACTATCCTGAAAACTGAAGGGCCCTGAATTTTTGTCTTTTATACCCTCGTCAGCTCTGTCCATATTTGGCACGAGAAACTGNTATCTCTGTTCTGGGTACTTACAGACAAAAGCATCTGACATGTCTGAACCACATAAGTAGAGCTTTAGGTGTCGAAGTTAGATTAAAAAATACTGTGACTACATGATCCTAAGTAATGATCCTACTGAGTAAGTAAAAACATACTCTCATGGTTCAGATTTTTTTGATAAGTTAACTATAAATCTGTGGGTTACCTTTACATTTTCTTTAATTAAGCTGTAACCTCCCATGCTTAAGATTGAATTAAGATCGCATAAGCAATCTCTTGCGTTGTAAGTATTATTCTTTGAAAATAATAGCTGCCTTGTTCACACAACAAGGTAGACTTGCTGGATGTCTCAAGACTGAGAGAGAAGGCTGCTGTCAGATGTCATTCAACCTTTACACTGAGTGATAAAGGTGAGATGGGACGATAAAGGATGGTTTCATACTTAAAATGAGCTAATGCTGCGGCAAGAATTGGATTATGTTTCTGCCTGTACTTTGGAGTTCCTATTTGTAAGTAATAGTAGCTTTTTCCTCTTGTGTTCTACAGGCTTATTCTAGCAGCTAATAGAGATGAATTTTACCATAGACCATCCAAATCAGCAGATTTTTGGGACAGCAGCAATGAGATCCTTAGTGGTATGTATGTCTTGTTGTTTTGAGTGGTTTTCATACAATTTATAAGGGAATTATGGCCTGGATTTTTTGGTATTGGGGTGGTGGTGTTGCATTTCTATTTTTTGTTCTTTAACAGATTTCAGTCCAAGCAGTGCAGTGGAAATATATCAGATTAATTTGTCCATCACAAACGATTACTTTAGCTTTCTCAGATACGCTGAAATACTTCTTCAAATAGGTGGAATTCGTTATTCCACAGACTCGTTGTCTGTAATAGTGACTTGAAATCATTAAACCAAGCCTCAAGAAAGTGAGAACTTTCTTATTCCTTATCAGTTAATAATTTATAGGCTACAGAATAATTGTAGTTATTGATCCATCAGTTTATTAGCTTTCCTGTCTACATTTTGCTAAACTAATAGTACAGTCACTCAGCTGTCTGGTTCTCTTTTGTAGGGAATCTATCTGTAGTCTTTTTTAAGTATAATCAATACTTCTGCCTTCTCTCAGAAACAGAAATGAAGCTCTGGAAGACAAAGCATTGTTTAAATGCAAGATTTTGACTTTGCAAATACTCTTTGTTGATGCTGTGTGTTATTGTCATTGGCAGGGAGGCCTGTGAGGATAAATTACTCCCACTGCACTGGAACTCCCTTGCTTCTGAAGTTCTGGCTGACGTTTCTGTTTCGTGCCAGGCATTCTGGATGCTGCTTCCCCTGCTATGTAGCAGTTTAAAACAAACAAATAAAAAACTATCCTGAAAACTGAAGGGCCCTGAATTTTTGTCTTTTATACCCTCGTCAGCTCTGTCCATATTTGGCACGAGAAACTGGTATATTCTCCATCCAGGGGGTATATCTGTGGAGATCCCATGAATGTATGCCTTTGAGTTAATAATGTTATCTCAAATGAAAGCAGCACGCTGAACCAAAATAAGTCAAATTTATTCTTTGTGTGACTTAAAAATGAAAAAATATTTTGCACTTACAGCAATTTCGGAAAACAGGAATGCTACATGTTAATCACTGGGCACTGGTCAACAAAGCTGTATGTTTTTTCTTTTGTGTGCCTTTCAGTTAAGGTAGAGAACAGTAGTAAAAGTATTGTGTAAAGATGT
>WAAD01043154.1:5933-67771 GCA_013389945.1 Fregata magnificens | reverse complement strand
CAGCACCGTGAATCCCTGAGGTGTGTCACTGTTGGTTGTGTGGCTTCAGCCAGCTCCAGCTCCAAATTTTGATTCACATTGTATTGATGAGTGACCATTTGGGGCACATCTCAGTGATGGCAAACATGTTGGTTGTTTCCAGTGTGTTTAATAAAGGTGGATGTTTTCCATTTTTGAGTGAAGTTCTGCTTACGTTCTGAATTTCACCATTTTGCATGAGAGAAGAAAGTTACTCAGAAACACCTTTGATTTTCTGTGTGCCCAGAGCTCGTCTCAATATGTTGATCATAGAGAAAAGCCCTCCCCAACAGCCCTGAGGCCTTTTGGGGGTGCTCCTGGCAGCAAGCATACTCTGGGCCTGCATTTGGAGGAGCATGAGCTAATGGACTCCTCGCGGGTTGGCATGTGGATGGTCTGGAAAAGAGCGTGGGCCCATTTTTTTCAGAGTGAAGTGCAGTAGGCAGTGCCTGTGGGCATTGCTTTGATGTAGATAATGAATAACCTTTTACAAAGGCCTCTGATTTGAGTTTTAAAGAAAAGCCTGGGATATGCCTGTTGAGTTATATATTCCTCCTGGAAATTTTAAGTCCTGGGTGTTTAATCTGCATGGTGTAGTTACGTGGTTGAAAACGGAGAAGAAAGCAATATATGGGGTAGGTTCATGTGAGGCAGGGCCCAAACTGGGACCGCGGGTAGGAGTCTGCCTCCCGTAGCAGTATATATGTTGAAACCTGGCTGAGCTAGTCAAGGTCCGAAGGCTCCAGACGGGTTAGCTGTCTACTCTGCCTCTGTACACATGCTGAGTTAATCATGAATCTATGCTGGTTTTACATACACCATCACCTCACTTGCTATGCCATCTTCACTGTTGAATCACTGCCTGTAATACAGTATTCACCTCACAAAGGGTTGAAGCAGCTTGGGCTGTGTTCCCTCTAACGAGGAAGTTCACCACTCCCACAGCTCATAGTCAAGCATAGCGTTTGACCGTTCTTCAGCAGCTGTGGCATGTTAACCTGTGGCTAAGACGTGGTAGCAGGCAGGTGAGGGACAGAACTGTCTTAACAGCATCAGTGGTCTTTAATTAAGAATGTGCTTCTGACTTGTAATTTCTCTAGTGGTAAGGCTCTTGAAGAGTTCCTTTACACAAACGCTACAAGTTTCTGTCGCTCTGCTAGAGTTGTGGGAGTGGTGAATTTTACTGGTAAAACTTTTTGGGAGTCTGCACTGCAAGCCAGCTTGGTGAAATAATCTGTGTTAATGGAAGCAACCTCATGTATAGCACGGCCTCCCTACAGAGTTGCATTGACACAACAGAGGGATGTGCCAACAGAGAAGCGTAATGTTGAAGCACACCCTGAGCATGCATCAAAAGCCCTCATATTCAACAGAAAAACATTCCTCTGTTTCTTTGTCCGTTGTGTGATTACTTTTGAATGATACATCCAATCAACGCTGGAATGTTTTCTGAAAGTTTGGAATTGAAGAACAACGCCCTATTTTGGTGAAAATCAGTAAACTAGAAGAAGAGTAGGGGAGACACGTAGTGCTCCTGGCAGCTGCTTGGCAGACCCAGCAGCTCTGAACAACTCTGTAATTTTCCTGGCAGTTATTAGCATTTCATTATAACTACCTCCATCTCAGTTCCAGTTCAAGTATGTTGACGCCCTGAATAATTTATTTCCTACAGAAGAAAAAAAACCCACAAAAAATAGGAGGAAGGGATCATATGGGAATCAGTCTTTGACAGAAAGGAAATGGGTGGCATGAAATGAAAGTAGCTGGAGAGGGTTACAAGAGGTCCCTGATGTACAAAGAGATGAGAGCAGAGTACATGGGGAATTTGCAGGTAACAGGCAGGTGGTGTGTAGTAATGAACTTGGGCATACTGAAGCAACGAGGGCATGTCTGCTGGAAATGTCAGCTGCCTGAGCTAGTCTGATTTATTCAATATTTCAGCAATTCAGTGAAACATGCAGGATAGATATAACCAAAAAGTGCAGATCTAGTGATATGCACATCTCGTTCGTTCATATAACTTGGGTAATTCTGAATCCCTTAAAAGCTAGCAAAAATAGATATAGTTCAACCTGGAGACTGGGAAAATGTACACAATATTGTGTAACATTTGGCTGGAAGTGAAAAGAGGACAGGACTTCAAGGAAGTCCTCAGGAAATGTGCAGGACTGCATCTTGATGAAAGAGACTGTCGGTGTGTTTCTAGCTTCAGTGCTGTTGCTGCTATGGGTGATTTGCCATTTTATGCAACAGAAGCGGGATCAATGAAGCACAAAATGGAGAGGAAAAATGGAGTTCATAAAAAAAGAGGAAAGTCAAGAACAGGTAGAGGATAATTAAGTGAATATCCCACTACCTGACGCTGCAGTCAAGGGGAAAAACAAGGAAATTAGACATATAAATAGATTTTTTTAAAAACCTGTATAGCTTAGTTCATTTCTACCTCTTTTGTTCATTAATTTAAACCGACCTTTTCTTTTGAGCACCGTTTTGGAAAGGCCCCTGTACTGATGTTGGTGTTTGACACCTGTTGTGCTTCTAATGTCAGAACTTGAGCCCAGGGCAGTCCTGTGAGCAGAGGGGCCCAGGCTGTTTGCAGGACATGAGAGAATCTGAGGTTACTGACAAGGAGGGTTGGGACACAAGCTGTGAGGAACATCTTTTTTCACTGGACAAAGGTTTCCAATCCTCTAAACTTCTCCTTCACTATTAGCTAATATGCATACTTTAACCAGGTTAACTTACTGGGCAAACTGCTGTTCATGTCTGTCCTGCTCCGATTCTGCCTGTCCTGCTCTGGTGCCTCCAAGTACAATGGCATGGATGCGGGCAGTTGGTCCCAGGAGCCCTCAGTCTATCTATGTGGGAGAAGACTTTGCTATTTTGTGATTCTTTATAGCCTACTGAGGTGCCCAATAGACAGTATGAGACTGACAGCATGAAAGAGCTGGTGATCCTGAATAAGCACAACTGAGATACTTTAGAAACACTTGTGAAGGAAATAAAAATTATTTGGGCTTCCTCCTCTCCTGTTGTAGGTGCTAAAACTCGGACTAGTTAATTTGTGATGTTTCTTGGTGGTTCCTTTTTCTGTTTTTACTAAAAATTATTATTTGTACTAAATCATATAATATATTATATATATGTATATAAATGTGTATATAAGATATAAAAAGTATATTATAAAGATATTGAGATTTGCCCCTCTGTTTTACTGGGAATTTCCTGAGCTCATGACTAAACTGACTAAAATTATGTATCTTCTAATATTTTTCAGACATTTAAAAACTGCATCAACAAAAACAAGCAATATGTCAATCTGTTTCACTATTAAAATAATTACATAGCTTATTAGTGATGTCATATATCTAATTATTAAATCATATCTAGCCATCAAAAAGTGGGAAACAAAAATTGCCGTGCCACTTTTATTACTATGGGGTTATTTTCAAGTTCACCAAAATGCACACAGATTTGAAATTTGGAAAAAATAAACCCAAATAAAAATTTTTTAAAAATTGCACACATTTTCATTGTAATCTGAATGTTAGGTATATTCTATATTTAAAGGTGCAAATGATTGTCTGTTGTAAGTTTTGTTTGTTCTTCTATTCCCTAAATTTTGAAAAAACCTTCAGCTATGTCTTGAAGTAGTAATTTTTTTCAAGTGTAAAGGAAAATATATTGAATTGTGGCACCTTTAAAATGGAAAATCAATGTTTGAAAGAAAAAAAATTAGAGTTTGTAACTATGATTATGAGCAAGAGTCTGTTGAAACAGTTAAGTTCACACCAAGTAAAACTGAAAAGTATTAATTTAGTGAATGAAGGTCACAAAGTTCTGGAAGCAAGTAGCTTTTGACACCTAATCCCAGCTCATTGCTGCCTCATCTGGCTTTTTAGGAAATCACTTTTCCCAACACTTTCTAAATCTCTGGTAAATTTAAATCCCTGTAGCAGCTTGGGGACAGAATGCTCAGGCACTGGGGAGCGAGGCACATTTATGCAGATTCAGGTGCTAACCCGGCTCAGGGGCTTTGCCAGCTTCCCCCAGTGTTTTCTCTGTCAGCGAACGTTCACTCTGAGTGAACGGGGCAAATGTCTGATGAACCCCCTCTTCAGAAGGGTGCGCAATGGACTAACAACCAGCTTGACCAGAGGGAGCAGGGTTGGGTTGGAAAGGGTCTGGTCCAGACAGCGATGGTGCACTCAAGTGCAGTAACTGGTGTTTTAAAATGTAGACTGCATCCGTAAATTCTTTTTACATACGTTCAGATTGCTTTGGGAATTATTAGACCTCCAGTATAGAGGCTATATTGTGTCTCCAGAATACCTGTGGTACTGAACTTTTATTGACACACCAGAGTGAATGAACGACAAGATAGGAAACCTGAATCGAACAGAGTGGGAATGTGCAAGCAATGCAGTTTTAGTCTTCTAGGAGTATAATTTCCAGGTAAATCATAAAAGGTATGCGTGCCCATCTAAACCAGGAAAGTTAGAACTTGAAAGTGTTTTCCAGGTTTTTGTTGAATTGTTGACAAAGGAGAACAATTACCTGTCCTGCAGCAGTGAAATTGTAGGGTATATAAAGATATTTGACCTGTTCTGGTATGCTTAAAGTGTTTGTGTGTCCTTTGGGTATAAAGAGGTATCTTTGACTTCTACAGCTAATTATGGAATATATCAAAAAAGTCAGCCAAGAAGATATTATTTCTGATTCCAGTACGTGAAATGTATGTTTGACAATTTTAAAATGTATATGTAAAGAAACATGTAGTTTATTACTGCCTCCAGGCATGAGGAGATTTATGCGCTAAAAGTTTTGCACAGGTTTTTGCTTGACTGTTGCTGTACTGTTCATGCGAAACATATGTATTTCTAATGACAACTTCTAGCATACATTCTTTTAAAATAGTCCTGCTTTTCAAGAGTTAAATGATCACTTTTCTCTGATATTTATATATTTATATTTACAAAAAATTACAAATACATAATTTTATATGTATTTGTACTTATAAATAATTTCCAATAAATATGAAATACATAAATATACTGTACATATATTTAAAATAAATATTTATAAATCTCACTCTGCTATTATAATTTTTCCTGATTTTAAAAATATTATATGTTATCAAAACATAAAAAGTAACTGACAACTTCTTTCTGTGTCATTGGTTGGTTCTTTAGAGGACAAAGATAGAAACGGCAAAGCTCAGGAATGTTTTTGCTTGAGTTATGCTAAAATCCAGTTCCCTTCATTTCTCAGTGAAGCTATAACACTCTGTGATGCCCTTTCTTTGGCTTGTCCTGCAGCTGGAGCCAGGAGCATTTCTGCAGGAGCTGAAGTCTGTTCTAAAGTTTCGTCTTAATGTAAATGAAAATGTCCTTAGATTTGATTTGCATATTGTAGAGCTGATATTAATGAATATCAGACATGTTGAACAGCTGCAAGAACTGCAAAGCCAAGAAAACGTGTGTCAGCTCCAAAAAGCCACCCTTGGAACCTGACTGGCAGCCACAGCTCTGTGCAAATAAAATCTTCATTACTTCAGCAGTGATCTCCTGGGTTTCTTGGACTTTATAGGTAAGTAAACGTGGGTCCTAACACTGAAATCAGACTATATAAATGGAAATCAAGCTATGAAAGAGACAAAGGACTAAAGAGGGAGCATGTAAAGCATACAATTGGGATACTTGGATCTTTTATGTGAGGGAGGCTTTTTGTCATTTCTGGAACTTTTGGTAATTTTTTAGCTGTTCATACCAGCGTATAACTTACAGGCCTTAGGTAGGCTTATCTTTTTCTCTCCAAAAATTTTCAGAGGTTTGTATTAAATGATTTTCTGATGTATTTTGTCATGAAAGTAAGTAACTGTTTCACAGCTCCAAAATAATGGATATAAAATCTGTGTAAGGATCTCACTTCCAAGGGAGTGACTGCTCAGCATTCCCTCTGCCCCTCAAAAACAAGATGTAGAGACTGGTAAAAATATCTGCACACAGCAGGAGGTTTGGAGGAAGGGGCAGCATGAAAAGATGGGCAACGAGTGACCGTCCGCTGACACCAGAAAGGAGACTGCACCAATGCTCAAAAGTGGAAGCCTGATGATTCGATTGAATTTTAGACTGAGGAGAAGACAGAGGAGGTGAATACAATGCAGAGGATGTAGAAGAGACCTGGAAAAGGTGATTCGGAGATAGGTACACCGTCTGTTCATCAGGTTGCAGTTTTGAGACATTTTTGGTTTGGTTAGAAGTTTTGGGACACTGTGGATTTGTTCTTGCTTTTAAGCAAGTGCTTCTTACTATCCAGGGAGCCATTATCAATTGCTTGCTTTCCTGGGTTTTTTCTTTTCTTTCACATAATTTTCTGTCCACATTTTGGATACAACATTGCTAACAACATTAATCTAGGTATGGAATGGAAGTTGGAGAAAGTGGAAACCTCTCCTTTCAATCTTAAGTTCACTGAGTAGGCAGCATTGCATATCTTGTGTTTTATTCCAAGGGCTTACTTTTTTTTTTTTCAATCCATACTTTTCTGTAACACACTCACTAGCGATTGGTATTGATTTCCAGTGTGCCATGTCCAACATGCATTGATGTGATGCACAAGAACTTCTTGTTATACTTCTTGTTATGCTTTTGATATCATCCAGCCACAATACAGTGAACAGTTCTTTATGTACAGATAAATATCATTCATTAGTACAAAGGTGAATAATTATACCACCCAATTTATACTTTTTTGAGTTTTAGTTCAAATCAGTGTTCTTGATGCTATTTCAATTACATGATATACACCTATTTTTTTCTCCATATAATCTAAAACCTGGAAGGATGGGAAGAGTGTTGACTTACCCCAGATTATTAATGGTAGCCGGAATTTGAGAGACAGTTTTATAAAGTGCCCAAACGTTTATAGCATGATTTAAGTCAGAGATTATTATGATGTTGTATGAGATATTGCAAAGAATTTTATTAGCGATGGCTCTCACTCTTTTCTGAATCTTAGTCCATATTGGAAATTCTTAAGGTCTATGTAAGAAATAAAGAAAATATTTCTAACCCAATCTATTAGTAATTTACACTTGTGACACAGACTGCAGAAATACAGCTTGCTGACATCAGGACACCAGGTTGCTGATAGCTTGTTCAAGCTTTATATAGATATCTCATGCCTAAGAACAAATATGTACGAATCTATGAGATGGAAAGAACTTTCAAAAAAGAATTCTTAGGTTTTATTTCAAAGGCTGACACCACATGAATCACCTGGTTTATGGTAATGGATCTCATACCCTTACATACAGATGTTTTGTCATCACCTTTGTTGTGTTTTCAAACAAACACATGACATTTATAGAAATGCAAATTAGGCCTAACAATTTTGTGTACTGCAAAGATGTTCTCTTTCCAATAGAACACAGCTGCTGATTTTAATTCTGGTCACAAATTACCTGGAAAAACCGAGACATTTTAGGCTATTTTCTCTTCGTACCTCTGCTTTCTCTCATGTTTCACACAGTTTCTTTTTCAACAAGAAACAAATCTGTGTGAAAAGGGAAAAATAGTTGTACTTCATAGGAGAGTGTATTTGCTTCTTTCAAACATACAAATCTGATAGTGAGAAAGGATGAATACTTGTTTTAGGGAAGCTGGGCAGAATAATTATCAAGGTAACCTGAACTTTACTAATGGAAAACTTCTGAAAGCGGTGCAACTGCTATTAATTAGCAAAGATAAAGTTCATGTTCTCATCATCTCATGTCTGAGGTACCACAGCATCCTTTTCTAAAGCACTTGATAATTGCAAATCTACACCATTTCTCTTCTCTACAAAGTACCAACCTCCCCTTTGCTTCCCTTCATTAAGTTGTCTGAGTTTATCACAATATTTACAAAGGATTTCATTTTCAGTGCTTTGCATTTCTTTCAAGCGCATTACCCTTACTCTCCCTCCTTTACTCTTGCAGTAGATCCAATACTCACTTCTGCTCTGACAGTGATGTAAATCACCATCCCGACACCAAGTTTTTCACCCTGTGTCTGTTATCGCCTAAGCAGTCTTTCATACGTGGACACAACATGTTTTAAACATCTACAAAGACCCTCACTATACTTTGTCATCTCCTTTCTTAAAACTCACCGTCACCAGGATGTCTACCAAAATGACAACAGCTAGGAGCAAGAGAACTGATACCCTCCCTGTCTGGTGGATCACTGTCATACGATTATGTCCTTGGGCTCCCCATCCATCAGTCATATCTCCATGTTATCTGTTACCTTAGAATGTAATTAAGTGCATTTTTCCATGGCAAAGCTGATGTACAAAACACATGCCAACTGTTACATCTGGGGAAAGCACAAAGACAGACGACAACTTTATGTTGTATATTTTTCAGCCAGGGACCATCTTTTTTTCTGGGTTTGTATAGTGTCTTGTAAAAGATTACTTTGATTCCTGACTGCAGCTTATAGCTCTGCTGCAATGCAAATAATTTTGGTAACACAATCCTTTCAATGAGATCCAATCCATTGGACTGGAGTCATGCAAATCCAGTTTGCATTACTTGGATGGCCTTTAAAACTGCTTGAGTTAAAAGGAATGGGCATTGACTGATGAAGAATTATATGGCTCCTAATCTCTTCCAGCTCAAGGGCTTCCCAGCAGCAGACTATGTGAACTGGCAAGGGGACGAAAAGCCTTCCTGTTCACTGCAGTTCTCAGAATTGTACACTAGATAAAGAGAGGGATATAGTGACCGCAGAGAAATACAGCCAAAAGAAATGTGGTGTGTAAATATAACTGGAAAGTAGGTGAACCCAAGTCTGAGTAGAGCAGGAGTTTAAACCAAAACATCCTAGAAACTTCAGGGAGCTGGGAGCACCTCCAGTAGGTCTGTCTTTGTCCAGATGCAACAAGAAATGAAGCACTTCTTTCCAGACACTGAGACAAAAAAAAGAATGGACAGCAGATGTGTCATTTTTCCCAGCTAAGCAAACTTCTGACGGACTGTTTCACTCTCACTTTACAAAGAGGGAAGAACAGAGTAGTACAATCCCTCTTAACAGGGTTGTAACAGACACGCAGACCCTGATCATCTTGCTTTCCAGGGGCATGCTACCTTTTGTGGTCTTTCATAGATGGTTAGCACTAAAACCACTAAAACATTACCATCTCCAATTAAGTGAGAAGCCAGGGCCATATCACAGTAGTTCTTTGCTTCTGAATCAGTGGTCAATCCATTCTAAGAAGACAAAAATATAGAATAAATATTGTTATTATTCTACATATCCTGGTAGTATTGTTTCAATCTGTCGGCTGTATGGTCTGTGAGACAGTGCACTGGTTAACATTGTAAAGGCTCCTTTCAGAACCTGCAAAGTTAGAACATATATTATTTTAATGAAAGCATAGATTGTGGAGGCTACAACAAAATCCACAGGAAGATCCTAAATCCTCCAACACTTTGGATTTTTCAACAGCCTGGATTTGGATTGACCCTAATAATGTGTATACTTAGCGCTTAGAATCACATATATAAGGTCCATAGAAAATACAATTTACCAGCTGTGCAAGTATTTTTCTAATGACTCAGACTCTCTGCTTTTTTGTTATTGTATAAAAATGTGATGCTTTTAAACTAAGCATAAATTACATTGTTGCTTCTCTGCTATAATATAATGTAACCTTTTCCCTCGGTTATACATTTTAAAAGGGTGGTACAGAGAGTTCTGTGTATCCAGTGCACCTCCTGGATTTTGGTTATTCTCCGTCGCCAGTTAGAGGGGCTTTCAGGCACTTCTGCTATCGTTTACTTCCTAATCATCAAAGATAAAATCTTCCTGTTAGCTATCTGTACCATAACAGGCATGAGATACCTCTGCTTTTGGACATCTTTCCCTGGCTGAAGGGATACCTTCAATTCTTAAGGACTTCATTGCTATGGCAAAAACAGTGTCACTGTCACAAAACATACTTTTTGCGGGCTGATGCCATAAAATAAACTACCTTACATGGTAATTTATGTCAGTCTCCTATGAGAGGAAACCTGGTCAAAAAAAACCTGTATCTGAGGCAGTTTCTCTGCAGGGAAGAATGTGGATGAATAAGTAATTTGTTTCCAGGCATGGAAGATAGCAATTTCGTTTTCTCACCATTAAGAGTCTCGCTGAGATAAATAGGATCAGGACATGACTGAGCCCTGCATGTAGTAATTCTAGGCATAGCTGAGTCAAAAGTATTGCATTACAAAATCATCAAACATTAATTTTTTTGAAGTTTTGGCACAAAGATTGCACTATGCCATCAATCATTAAAAGGCATGTGCAAAATATAAGAAATGTCTTATTTAAAAGCAAAGCAAAGGATTCCTCTGCGTGACATGTTCTTTACAGAGGCAAAATTAAGATGACAATACAATAAATCGAAACATTAAACTGGAAGATGCATGATGTTGTTTTCTGTGTAGGACACATATGATCCGTGACTTACTGAGTGTCCTGATAGTTATGAAACAACCTCCCCTTTAGCGGGACTTTAGCGGGAGTGAATCAGTTTGCAGAAAGGCTATAGGATCTTATTTTATGCTCCCTTAAATGTATGGCTGAAGTATCACCAGGAGGTTTGACTGTGGCTTAACAGGTATCCAATATCTAGAACACAATCCTATGGGCTAATGACTGCCAAGCTGATATGATGTGTATTTCAAGAAGCAATTTAAAGTAAACTTTTGTTTATAATGTACCACATATCGTGCTATAACAGCCCGTCTTCCAGTATAATTTAAGTTTTCCTAAAGTTCAGCTCCCTGTTGTGTACATCTGTCCCTCTTTCAGGATGTTAGAAGAAATTATCAATTATTTTTCCTTGCAAAATAATAGCAACGGTTTCAAATGAAATATTAAAAAAGTGAATGTAGTTTCTTATGTTAGCAAAATAAATATATAGGGTTTGTTTTTCAAGAAAATATTACAAAAAGATTAATAACTAATGCAAAAATATAAGTGTATAAACATAATTTTGAAACTAGGAACAAAGTTCATTTATCCTCTGTTTGTTTATTGGTTAAAGGTTTTCCATTATTCTAGAGAATGATATTTGAAAAATGTTATTTCCTTAGATATAGCAATGGAAAAGCTTTTATATTCTTTTAATTGCTTGCACTTCTATTTAACGTAAGTACCATGTACATGCTTGGAAACCTAGCTTTCAATAGCAGCAAAGTATGTACATAATTAGTAATGGGGCCTTCAATCATTCTCCCTCTCATGTTCCACTGTTTTCCCGTATTCCAGCACAGTTATGTGCCCTTTAAGCTATTTTTATCAAGTGTGACAACTTTGAACTTGTTCCAAGACCATATTGCCTTAGATGTGACCTTCTGGTGTGGAAGTTAAATGTTCTCTGAAAATCTTGCATATAACATGTACTTCTCTATATTTACTCTTAATGTAATATCTTCAAAGAATACCAAAAAGTCAGTGAAACATGAACTTTTTCTATAACAGCCTTAGAGCCTGATCCTTTATACATGACTTCAGTAGGATTTACACATGTGTAAGGGCTGTGGACCATGTGTGCAAATATGGACACATGTTGTATCATATTAAGGTTCAATAATAGGGCTGGCCAGGAAACACGGATTCTGTTTCGTGAAAAATTCTGAGGTTTTGGCATTTGGTTTCATTCTGATGCAGGGTGAAATCAAGACTTTCCAGCATGTTTTGAAAGCAAGACAGTCCAAGAAGGAGACAGACAGACAGACACACCACTGGGGCTAAGTAGTTACCTGTCGTGGTGAATGCCCGTTTCAGACACTGCTTCAAATCTGACAGCAGTGATTTAAACCTGGATGTGCCCTGGGCAAGACGAATTTCCTCACTACGACATTATTTGGTGTCCACAAGCAAGTGAAGCCCTTCCTCCTCATTTTGACTGAAATTCCATTCTGATGTTGAGGCGGGCAACTCTTTCAGCAGGACAGGCAGCACTGTTCACTAAGCTTTTTGCTTGTGGAGCATCAGCTAGCCGTGAGATGTATTGTATGCCAAGGGACCCATGAGGTGTATTTTATCACAAGGCAGGTGACAGGCCATAGCGCTGTACTCTGCTACTTTGCAGGACTCTCTAAACCTATGCCCAGTGGTATTCCCCGAGCGGCCACAACCTACTCAGCAGGCAGAGTTTGGGGACCAATGATGTAAGCAAAAGGGCTGGGTGTGACCGTTTTGTATCTCAGTTTTTTATAATGTGCCACGAGAATTCCTGTCACTGGAGTTGTTTCTGTGTTATAGCTGCAAAATATTTGTCCAAGATGTACGTCTCTAAAGTGTCGGCTTCTCTCTGGGTTTACAAGGAATTGGGTGTCCAAGGGAGGAAATTTTCTGTTTGATGAATGGTGTTTGGCTAGAAAAGAAATGCGGAATGACTACGAACCCCATCAGCTCTGCTTTATTTCCTCTCAAATGAAAGTTAGCACTGATTGATTTGTTCCTTCAAAACAATACAGTGTTGATAAAAAGACTTTGAGATACGTATGCATTTGAGCCATATCTGTATCACTGCAATAGGAGTATCAGCAATTTTTTTAAGTGTACCTTGAGCATTTTGTGTCCTAAAAGTAATGCCATAGCATTGTGCTGACTTTTTCTGCAGTAATGTTGTAGACAATGATAGTAAAGCAATTCTCACACAAATTACATCTCCATTTGGATTTTACTAAGAAAATTAGGTTTTAGGTTAGGTTAGATATAAGCTATAGCAAACATTAGCTGATAATTTAACTGAATATGTATTTGAATATTTATTTCATGCAGTAAAAAACCCAAAAGAAATCTCAACAACCTTGAGTGAAATTCTTATGGACAAATGGAATATAGCTTTGCCTGGGGGTTGAAAAAGTCCTGGAAATATTAGCGGATGCCTATTTTGTTCAGCTGCTTTACTGTCTGCAAGCACTGAACTGTGATAATGATAGGAAACAGTTAAACCCAATAAAGAAAACTTTCTAAAAGAGGAAATAGCAATTGACTGATATGGCTTATTTTAAATTTGAACAGTTAGAAATTGATAAACAGAAACAAAATCTAAATTTTCTCTGAGTTTATTTCCAAGACAATTGTCTAAATTTAGCCTCTATGTTTGAAAAAATCTCACAGACTATATTTAAAATAGAAAATGTTTGCTTTCTTTGTCATTTGCTGCTAGCATGACCCAAGACAAGTTTCTGGTACATTTTGCCTAAGGGCCAAAGTAATAATTTCAGTCTGAATGTAAAATACTATCCAGCAATCTGTCCTAGATCTTGACATAGGAATTGGCCAAGTAGACTTTTCTTCTGTTCTTTTTTATTAAAACAGTATTTCAAAGGGTAATTTAAAAAAAAAAAAAAAAAAAAAAAAAAAAAGCAGGGAATTGGAGCTGCCCTTTTCAAAGATCAGATGATGGTAAGTTTAACATTTATGTGGTAGCGCCAAAGAGGCATGACCTAGTAAGGCAGAGGCAGCTTAACAGATGATATGAAGTGTAAATGCTGAAGATCTGCTTCGGCGTGTCTGGTAAGTATTATAAGTATGGATTATTCCCACTTTGTAGATGTGGAAGCAAATCAGGAAGATCATAACTAGATTTAGACCAGGACTCAGAGACAGGGTTAGAATTCAGGAGTCGATTCCTATTGAGTTCAGTTCATTAACTCAAACTGCGAGGCATGCTACTAGATATCTGGCAGTCTTGTGGCTGGTGGTCACACCAGAGGCCGCCCAGCCCTAACAACCATAGCTCTGAATGCAGGATTTTTCGGCTCTCTGAACTGACCGGCTGTGTTACCAAGTGTGGGTACTTCCTCACATGGTTATACTGTAATAGGCCGCAGCCAAAGCGAAGAATGAATTCTTTTCACAGAAGTTCTCAAACTGAGCTGTTTCACCAAGGATTTACTTTAGCATTGCATTTCCCCACTATCTATGCATTCAGATAAAAATGAACCGGCAAGACTACCTGCAATAATGCCCAGCTGATCATGTATCAGACCTCCCCAAAATCAAGCTTTGGTTGCCCTGTGTTCTGGGGCTCAGTTGGGAATGGCTGTGCGAGGGAGCATGAGCGACCTGTCCTCGTGGGGAAGAAAACAGTGGCACTAATGCACACTCAGATCAGTAAAACAATAGAAATACCATTTTAACAGACAAATCCGTGAATGGACTTCATGGACTGTAAAAACTCTTGTCTGAAAGACAGAGGGCTTCAATCTTCATGTGCTATTGGTCCACCAAGAGTGGTATGAGCAGCAGGGATCTCACAGCCATATAAAAATAGAGTAAGCAGAATGTTTTAAAACTCTTTCTTTTAAAAAGCTAGGGGAACCAAATTTGTCTTTATTTTGATCTTGGTGTGTAGAGGCAAATGCCAACCAGAAGAGGGAGCGCATGTCAACTGGAAGTCTATTCCTAGAGCTCTACTGACTCAACTAATTATTCTGCTGATGAATACAGCCATGTTGGCAAAATAAATAAAGAAGATAAATGCGGGCTTGCCTTCTGGAAAAGGGCAAAGCTGATCAGAAGGGAGCTGATACTTACATATGCCATTGAACCGCCCCAGCAGAAGTATTTCCGTGTTTAAGAGTGGCTGGATTTGAAACAGAAATGTGTGTCGCTCTTGTGCTTTCCTGTACATCACTTGGCTCAGGAGAGCAACAGCAGGCTCCTTGCTGTGCCTCTCCTACTTACAGATCACATAGGGGTCACTTACATATGTAGTACGAATCATTTCTTCCTGTAAAGAGGCCATGACCATTAATTGCTTTTCTCTTGTACTCTCTTCCCTCTTTTGCCCTCTTTTTGTGACCCTTTTTACAATAGGTTTTGCTTTTCCTTATTTCTCCTGCTGCTCTGTTCTCCAGCTGTCCTTCTACCCTCACCTCCTTAAGCACCGGCGTACAAAGAAGATGGGAAGCTGCAGAGGTCTGGCTGCCTGCAAAACCCCTGCTGCTCTTGGGTGGCTCACCCTGCTCGCAGAGCAAGTACCAAGTGACTCCAGCCATAGCTGGCTGCAGCTAGGTCTGTTGGCAGGAGAGCTCGGCTCTGGGAGAGGTGAGGTGAGCTTTCGCTGCCACAGAACTCTTTCTGCCATGTTTTCCTGCTCCCTCTGACACTGGACCACAGCTCCCAACAGTTGTCTTGGCATCAAGGCTGCACAGCTATGACCATAGGGTGCCTCAGAGGGGTTTAGCACTCATTTGGGGAGGCTTCTTTTCCTCCCTTTTTAGCTTTCTCACCCTGCCCTTATTTTATGTAGGTCTCTCTTGTTTTCTTTCCCCTTCGCTTCTTATGCTCTTTCTCTGTCCCCACTGACCCTTATTTTTCATTCTTCTTCTCTGTCACATTCTTTACCCTCCACTCCCTATTTTCTATTGTTCTTTTTATTCTTGTTTCCTTTAGCTGACCCCCCCCCCATTTGTCTTCTTTTCCTTTCCTCTTCTTTGTTCTTGTCCCTGCCTCTTTGCCCCTAATCCCGTCTCCAAAGTGATATCTCACATCTTCATCCTACCAGAAAATAATCCTGCTTACAAACTCACATCTATTTTTCTTTCTCCTGCTGGTCATGCCACTTAATACATCTTTCCTTCCTTGAAGGGAATAGGCTCTGATCAAGATTTCAAACATTTTTTAAAATGGTTAGAATGAAACAAGACTTTGAGGAATATTAATGTTTAATATATTTTCTCCTCGAACAGTCATTGAATTATGTTATAGTATATTTCAGTCTTAACAGCAATCAATTAACATATAAACAGTAAATTTAGAATCATTAAAATTAAGTTGCAAAGCTTATTTTCATTTGCAATTTTCCTGATCACATGTGTAAGTTACATGGCTGCACACAGAAACTAAGAAGCTAGGTATAAGTATTCATTATTTTCTTTTTTAAAATCTGTCCTATAATGTGACTTTTTGCAAATAATTAGTTAAAATAATTATTTTTTAAAAAATTTGCAAATGATTATTTTTGGTTCATTACTGAACCAAACCCAGAAAGCTCTTTTTCTTTCTATATTATTAAGACCAGCAGAAAAGATATAAGTGACAGTTTTATTTACATACTCTAATGGGACAAGAGACCATTAGGCTTTAAATAGCATAGAGTAACTAATATTATTCTTTTCCATCTTTTTTTTTTTCTTTCTGAGCCACTGAGCCCTTGATCTTTTTAAACAACACTAGGTCAAGTCAGCTATCTAAGGAATAGTTTGCTAGAGAAAACAAAAAAGCAATGGTGTCTGACAGTCTTCAAATGCACTTTGTACCTTGTTGTTTTAGTGGCAGCTATTGACAGATCTAGTTGGGGAAATTTCTGGTCCTATCAGCAGCAACAATTCAATCTTCTATAGCACTTTTCACATCAGAGCACATTACAAATAGCATTATCATCCCTTTGTTGATAGCACAGGAGGCTGGTGTAGGGATAACTGACAGGTTATAGGTAAAGGAAAGATCTGACTGGAAGAAATAAATTCCAGCAGAAAACAAATACAAAATTACGTCTTTCAGTGACATTCCCGCCCCCCCCAAAAAAATGTGACATGAAGAACTTTTCAAACCTTGCTCAAATTCCCCATCCTTTGATCTGACTTTAGATATAGTTGCAAAAATAGTGAAATTAGGGTAACTTTTACTGACACCGTTTTGGATTAGTCAGGTCTTTTTTTTTTTTCTTTTTTTCTCTTTTCCTTTTTCTTTTCTAAAGTACAAGTTCAGTCTCTGAGGAAACATTCCCTCTCTACCACACAAGTGGTAAATAAAATCTACAAATAAGTTCTATTTCCCCAAATGTATAGGATACAAAAAAATGTATTCATTAGTGTGAGATATAAAAATGTAGACTCACACTTCTGAAATCTACGGCTGTTCCTTTCACACTTGTGCCAAAGGCAAACAAACATAATTCTCCCTGGCAGCTGGACGACATTCCAAACAGCCACCACATTAATTCACTCACCTCCATCAGCCTCTGCCTGCAACCTGCACAGCTTGCTGCCAGGAAGCCTGGCAATAAATTCCAACTCTAAATAGCAAACAAGGTAGAAAATACCATACAATGCATTATTCCAAAGGACAAAATGGGCTCGCTCGATAGGGATACCAAGGCAGAGGCTTTTCAATCAATCACCTTTTGGAGTTTCCCTTGTTGCACTCGTGGAAGTCAGCAGTTGTCACAGAAAATGCAGGTTTGCACTGGCAGTTGAAGTCTGAATTTTTTACTCAAAATTTGAGTCGTTTTGTTAGTGAAGTCCATAGCTGGATGTTTGATTAAAACTAAGATTATATACGTTGATGATTTGCAAACCAGTGATAACACCTGATGTGATTATAAGGGATCAAGCCTGGAATTTCAGTGTATTCAACTGCTTCTGGAGAAGGGTGTTGTGGACACCACGCTGCAGCTCTGCAACATCTGTTAGTGCAGGGCTTCTTATTTTCTCTCCAACAAAATGTATATGAAAATGGAGGCAAGTACCAAATGATAACTCTATCTAAGGTTATAGATGATGTTTATTTAATTTATAGAAAACTTCATTAATATATTTGGGTTTAGGTATGTATATCTGTGTCCATATATATGTATGTATCTATGTATGTACACAAAACCATTCCACTTTTCTCTTGGTCTTTAAGCTGTTTTTCTTTTAATTTCAAGATGAAAACCAAGAAATAAAAGCAATTCTGTTCTTGGAGGAAATGGAGTGCACCTCTCTTGCCTAACAGCAATTGCCAACAAAATGGCCACTGTCTCAGGAGACAGGTAATTTCTCATCAAGTTAAAGGTACAGTGTGCAATAAAGGCATCACAAATCCAAAGGTTTTCAAATACGGGCTATTTTGTAGCTTTTTTCCATTCACCTTTTTCAGGAAAGTTGTGTATTCTGAAATAAAATTAATGCAGTGTGTTAATTTTGTTTGCCCTGCAGTGATTTTCAGGAGTTCAGCCTGGAAGAACACCCAGCAATGTAAAAGTTTCCCAACTTCTCAGGTTCTTGTGAGTATGAAGATCTGGGCTGGAAAACTCAAGGGAACAGCTGTCAAAAAACGTTATGACTGGTTTGGCTTAAGGTTGCACTCAGCACAGAAAGTCAGCTATTCTTTACATTCAGGCCCTGGCAAAAAGTAAGTGGAGCAAATGGGATAGTAAAGGAATAAAATCATTCTCAGAAGTGAAACAGGCACTTCGAATCTCAGAAAAGTTTTACTTTGTGTTGTGAGCAAAGTTGCTGACAATAATTTCATGCAAACTGCTTCCACCCGTGTTAGTTTTACTAACTTTGGATTAGTTCACTGCCTTTAAGGATGGCAAAAAAGCTCCCTCTGTTTGAATAGTCTTCTATCTTGACTTTATCTTTTTAGAGTTTTGCAAAGCTGATAAAAATACAGAAGTTCACACAGAACAATTTATTTGGATTTCAGCCAAACCTTTGATAAAATTGTGTGTCATGAGCTTCTGTATCAGCAAAAGAAGCTCATTTTTGAGCAGTAGGACAAGTAGTTCTTTAAAACATATTTTACACCTTGGAGAAGTGTTATAGTAAGGAGAACCTTATACCTTGTAGATCTATACATTTTTCATGTTTTCTTTGAGTGAACACCTGCTCCATATTACACCAATTACTTATTTTCAGTGCTTCTTTTTGTGGGGGTAGAGGGGTCGTTCATATGATCTCCACTTTTCTTGTTCTTTTTGGAGTTGCATTAGGATCTCCACCTGTAGGCTGTTTATTATGTCAAGTGGCCATAGTTTCCATAGAATTAGAGCTACAATGAGCTTTCTAATAGAAATTGAATTCAACCCCTGTTTATTCCTCCTTCCAAATTCTAATTGCAGTACATTTCCTGCCACTGGATCGTTGCCTGGGCTGGGTTTTTGTACTGTGGGGTACAAACTGTGCAAATGTCTCCCTTTTTTTTTTTTTTGACAGCATAGTTGAAAACCTTTCCAGCATAAGTTTGATTTAGTCCACTCTCCATGAGGACTGATGCTTTCCAGTTACATGCTTTTCTTCTTTATGATTTTCTTAATCTCTGAATAATTTAGACTGGTTTGTGGGCTTCCTAAAATTTCAGCATAGGGTAAGGAGGCTATAGGGTCAACAGGTCTTGCTATAATGGCTAACTAGACAAGGACTAAGTGCTGCAGTCCTTTCACATTTAAAACTCCTGTTGACCTCGCCGAACCGTAAGGAGATAGTCCAGTTTTAACTGTCTTCACCTCAAAAAGGATATTCACCGGGCAAAGAGGACTGGAGACAAAATTGCTTCACTTTAGGAATGGCTAGGAGAAGTACACCTTAATTTGCACTTGCAAGTCTTTCAGTGCTTCAGGGTTTTTTCATACCAGCCGCTGAGCTTTAGGTGACTTTACTTTCAGGATATTTTAAAGTTAATTTCTTTTTTAAGAATGATACTATTCTGCTGTATTTTTGCTCTACCGTCTTAGTGGAGATTTAGAGTGTGAACTCCAGAATAAGAGCTGCTTTTGGTCTGGGGGGATGGTGGTGTTCAGTTTTGAAAAGTCTCAAGATTTTATCTTGAGTTTCAATATTTGCTTCTTCCTTTATAACTGCCATTCTTGGACGTGAATGAACCCATGACCGTTTTAATCTTCTTTTTCTTTAAGTGTGTTTCTACCCCTCACATTTGTAACATCTGAAAATACAAACACAAATTTGATAAAAGGTTAGAAGTTTAAAAATTCCACCTTATTTTTCCTGGAACTTAAGATTTTTAAGCCAGTCTCATTATTTTTGACACCTGTAGGGCACCAGTTTTAGGGTTAGCAAAACTATATGTTTCAACATGAGTTTGAAACCAAGGGATTTAACAGAGCCTTAAAGAACAGCTGACCAAAAAAAAAACCACCCCAAAAAAAACCCCAACAGACTTTTTTTTTAATTCAGTTATTATTGTTATTTTAATTCAGTTATTCTTTAATGTGGACAAAATTAAGATCCTTATTTTTCATTTTTGATGACTTCCATATCATATTTGCTGAGTTTACAGGTCAAAAATCTGTTTTTTCCAGCTGCCAACCTGCATCTTCCATGTGAGATTTGAAAGTAAAAATATTCATTCTACCTCATAAGTCATTGCTGGTAATAAAGATTCTGCAATAGGAAATTAGCTGACAATTTTGTTGATGATGTGCAAAACAGAATAGAAGCCAGCTCACCCTCCCAGAAATCCATGGCTCTGCAGTGCTAACAATAGTAAAAACAGGCTTTTGGTCAGAAAAGTAAGCAGCTCTAATTCCAGGGTACTCAGGGAACAGCTCTGTTGACTAAGAGTGTGTGCCTTAACGTAGCAGCTTTGCTGCCCGTAACTCTGCTTTAAGCTGCCAGCACTCAGCACTGGGGCAGCATTGCGTTCCAGCGGCAGGCAGCTGGCTCTGCCTGCCCGCAGAGGTGCACCACCAGCCACGCAGCCTCCCGCCCGGCCCCCCGCATCACCAGGCTGGGCTTTTCTCTGCTGGAGGGAAAGAAGAAAGATAGCTACCAGGTTTGGGGTGGTGAGGTCCTTTAAATGGAAATACCAGTAGAGACAAGATGTGCTCTGCTCAGTTGGAATTAGGCGCTGAAGCGAACAGGACTCAACTCTCCTGGGCGGCTGCATGGCAGCTGGGATTATCTCCGTCGTGAACGAGAGCTGGTATTTTTCTTTCTTCCTGTCCCTAATAAAGACATTACAGTCACTTTAAGAAAGATGTGTTCCTTGGCCCAGGATTGTTTTTCTTAAATGAGCCTCACGTAAAACTTCATCTTTATCAAAGAATCTTCAGAGGTTTTAAAATGGTTGTGGCTCTGTCTCTTATTCCTCCACACAGGAGAGGGAGAACAAGGCATGAACCAGGACTACGAGTCTAAGTTTGTTCAGTCTGTTCCTTGGGAAGAGCAACTACATGCATGAGCAGCTTGCAACCCCTTACAAGGTTAAAATCTTGCCTGTGGCAAGGATTAGTTTAGTGAAAATGCATAAATGACATGGGTTTGTCTGCAATGATACATTCAGGTGTCTGACTCAGTATTATTACCAAGAATAATTACTCAGCAACGGGGAAAACACACATGTACAAAAATGAGGTACTGATATTCATGAGATAAATTTCATTTATCATGAACTGTCTCACCTGCCTTCTGCTCTGTATGCCATCTAGACCTCTGAGACTAATTTGAAGGAGCCTGAAATATGTTGAGAACCAAATAACCAAAAATACAAATTGCCATATAAAGGTTTTCTTTCCTCTTCAGAGGTGGAACAAGCATAGGTCTTGGATAAAGTGGTATTTAGTGCTGCATCTGGGATAGAATCAATGGGGGGAACAGTGCAGGAAAGAGAGAGCTCTAGAGATAGCAGAATGCAAAATTATGGCATTATGAAACAGCCATTTTGGGGTCATTTTAGAGGATTCTTGAATCATAAAATGTTCTCTGCTAGGTTGTCTAATTTGACTCATGCAAAATCAGAAGCCTGATTTTAGAAGACAGTGAAAATATATTCAGAATAAAATAATATTTAACATTTAGAGGCAGGGTTCTTCAGGACTATGTTGTTACCCCCAGCATTTTGGAGCTAGTTTCATTGGCAAACCCAGTAAAAAATCGCAGATGTCTGTCACTGAAAGAAATTAACTTCATCCAGTTTGTTTCTTCCCACAAAAGTAGACAACCATATCATTCCTTCTGGACATTTGCCAAATCCTTTTGGATAATTGGATAGAGATGCCTTGGAGTTGTGAACAGTTGTATTTCTGCTGTGAACCTACAGTAGCTCTGTTTTACTTTTTTCTGCTGTGAACCTTGCTTGAGGAATGCCTGCTCTGTGGATTTTATCTTCTCCTTCCTGGTAGGATTGCTGAATACAGCTCGATTCTGTGCTGACTTGCAATGTAATGAAGCCATATGAAGGGAGATTACTGGCCGCAGGAGGATCACTGGAGAGGTTAGCACACATACTGCCCTCAAATATCTGCTGAACAAAGTAGGCTGAAGCAGGAGGAGGCGCTCTCATTGCACCAGGCGAGAGGAGACAGTGGTGTGGTGGAGCACTTCTTATCAAATAGGATGAAAAGAAAGGAACCCCTCTCTGCTTTCAACAGAGGAAAGGAAAAGCTTTGCTTCACTTCTGAAAATAAATATGGAAGGGAATAAAAAGACTAACGCTAGTGGATGTGCATCTCCTGTTACAGAGCTACAGCCCTGAGTCGGGCAACACTCTTTCGATGTCAAATGACAACATCGGGAATTTGCTCTAGTAAGGCTACAGAATTTGGCCCTTTAAAAATGACTAGATTATCCTTCAATTTTCAATCAGCTTTTCCAAGCCAAATTCTTTTTCTTGTTTACATTCATGTAAATCCATAGAGGAAGTAAGATGAAGTCATTAGTCCCCAGGTTACACCGTTGTAAAATTTTGTTTTTCTAAATTCCATGACTCAGCTTTCAGGGACTTGTTTTGTTAGCATTTTAGCAAACATTCTGAATCCCAGGAAAGTTTGTCACCTAGCAGTCTTTTTTTCTGAAGGAGTTTAATACTGAAAAGGAATCAAAAACCACTTAGGAGGTTTTACTTGGGACTACAAATGTTGTGGAGACGCAAGTTTTGCCAAGTGGTTAGCTGCAGGCCAAATTCTGCAAATCCTAAAATCACAGGAGTATTTCTTTCTACTTGAAAAAGACTCATGATTTGAAGGACTGCTCATGTGAATGGGGATCTGCGGGATTTGGCCTTTTCTGGCAAGGCCAAAATCATGGCTTTGCTGTATGTAGTTAACCTGCATTTTGTTTAAAGGGATCCCATCAGGAAAGTGGAAACAGATTTTTCTTAACTAAGTGCTTACAGTTGAATTTAAAAATGCTGCCCTTGTCAGAGGTTAAACTGTTCCCTGCCTCACTCTTATAAGCATTTTAAACTATCTACTTTCAATACTGTGAATAGGAAATACAAGGAATGAGGGTACAATCTAAGCACAAGAGAATGTAAAACAAAAGGGCAATTTCGTTGTCCTTATTGAAACGCATAAAAAGTCCATCCAGCTGCTTGTGTTTAACAAATACAAAGTATGGTTTCACACCAAAAGAACCATTTATTCTGTGAATTAAAACATTTAGAAGGCCTTATTAACAATGGTGAGCACTTACACAGGAGCAAATTCAGTGGCCGTACGCACATGATTAAGTGCTTACTAATGCAGATAATGCTGCAAAACCGGGGTCAAAAGTATATAGAATAACTGGTCATGGTTCTGGTTAGAAATTAATCCAAGAAAAGCCCAAAGATCTGAACCACTGCAGTAAAATAAATGGGGAGTGTATACATAGAAGCTGGGTTTGAGAAACTAAGCCCAGTTTCTAATTTCCATGGCATCCCTTTCTATCTTGTTGCAGGGTTAAAAATCTTGCAGCTTAGACCTATCTCTGTTGCCTACTTTCTCAAAGGTCTTGGCTTGTTTTCTGTGTGGAGAGAGTTAGAACTTTTTCCCGTGAGGGTGTAGCTAGGAAAGTTTATATACACATCACTGAACCTATTGTGCCTCCTGTTCACCCTCTCTCAATGTCAATATACTCTACATAACATGATCAGTAATGCAGCAGTGTAATTAGCTACAGAGATCTAACTGTGTGTTGATAAAAAGCCTAAGGAAAACAAAAATCTGCCTTCCAACAGGAGTGCCTGTCTAAACATTTGTTTCCAGCCTCCCAGGTTTTAGATAAAATTATAGTGCATCTCTTCCCTAACAATACCTATAAATAAATGGACACTGACTTCAGTCAATTTTTACTCTTTAGAAAGTTACTTGCTGGCTTATTATTCTGCTTTTCTTCTACTTATTTTATTGTTTCTACTTTTCTCTATCTTGCCTTATAGTTTCCTTTAGTTTCTTCCCACCATTCTAGATTTTTTGTACAAATTTTATTGTATTTCCATTTCCCTACTAATTTTCTCCTTTTAAATTCTGTTTTTTACTCTATTTTCAGTTTGCATGTCACTTCATTTCCTCTACCTAGCAAGTTCTTCTTATTCTATATCCTGCTTTTCTTTTGTTCTACTTTTTGTAGCCTCTCTCCTGACTGCCCTTGATTTGTTTTATTCACCTCCACATCCTTCTTCTCCCTGGCTCTCTATGCCCCTTTTCTAGCTGGTGGTCCCCTTCACTGCACCCTTTATGTTTCCCACCTGTACTTGTTTATATCCCATCTGTACTGTATGGAAATATCTCAGGCAAGCCCAGAAGGGAAGCTTCTCTTATCATGTTTCCTGCAATGTGTGTGACAAGATTTAAGTGCATGGGGAATGGCAGAGAATTTCCTTTAACATGGCAAAATCTGTGAAACTTTTAAGAGGCAGGAATCTTTTTTGGTACGTAAATGGGACAGTTTGAACACTAGCTGGTAACAGTGATGCATAGGTACAGCTAGAAAAAGCCACTTTTTGAGGGGGCTTGTCAAGAAAATGAATAAAAATTTTGTCCAAATTAAAAAAAAGACAAAATCATGAGAGAGGTAACAAGCAACCAGGGCTGAATGTAAGCACTTTACTGGCTTTGCAGCACACTTTACTGGCTCTGCAGCGCACTTTACACCAAAAGAGGAATAACGCCCAAACAGAAAGTCCTCACCCTAGAAAAATCCAACTAACCAAAAACAATTTTAAAAATTGGCTCTATGTTCTTTGTATTTCTTCAATGTCTTCACACTATTTCTTCCCTTCTAACTTTCTTACCTTTTTCTCTTTTAAGATATTTCCTCTTACAATGTGCAACAGTTGGTTTCCCCTGCTTTTCTCTTCTGCCTTTTGTGTGCTGTCCCTCCCTGTCTCTCTGGATCCCTCCTATCACTCTTTCTCCTTCCTGTCTTCCTCACTCTGACTGTTTGTGCGCTCTTTTTGTATTCCTCTTTTAACCCAGGTATTTCATCATACTTTCGTCATGTAGGGGTCTTCTATACTAGCTTCTTCCCATGCTACAAATTATATATTTATGCTCTGCTGGCATAGCCACAGAAACTGCCTCTCTCTCCTTTCACTCGCATGCACTCTCATTCTCTCCTGTGCACACACATTGCACCAGCGCTTCAAAACTAAAACAAATAGGTGGATACATGAAGATTTCCCCAATATGCGTTTGTACATGCAGGCTCCACAAATCTGTTCAAAGCCTGCTTACAGGCTCTATGCCAGACCCAATTTATGTGGGAATTGTGATACAACCTTCTACTGAAACACATGTTCAACCTCTCTTCAGCACATGTACCCCATTTTCTTCTAGATCGTTTTTCCACATATGCACAGAACCTCCTTCTCATATGTTTTCTCCTTTCCTGATTGATCCATCCTCAGATGACTTTTAAAGAAAGTGGTTCAGGTTTTGAGTGATAAAGTATCAGCTAGACTGAAAGTAGTTGGGGGAGTGTTGTGGGGGAGAAGGTTTGCTTCTCCAGTTCGGAAAAACTCCTGGTTTTCTCAGGAGAGGGGTTTTCAGGTTTTTATTCCTGAAAGGAACAAGGGGCATCTTTGTTTTGAAAAGTAAGGTTTTGGTAGCAGCTTGCTGAGCAACTGGCCTGGACCAGTATCCTTACTTGGTCTTAGGAAAAAGCTCATTTGACTTTTCAGAGGACAGTACTTATAGCGTGCTTTTGTCACACTTGTTTTTAGGCTTTTGTGCTTGCCCTCAGGCATGTCAGAGAAGAAACTAAAAACTAAGATAAGAGCAGTTTCATGACAGAAGTGAGGTTCCTCAAAGCAGTGCAAGGAAGGACAATCGTAACTATCGATTCTTACGTGACTAATGACTGAGGTGTAAATAGTACAATGCTACCAACCCCTCTCAGGCCTGGCTAAGTGGCACAGAAAGGCTCACACATTCCTCAGAGAGTCTGATTTTATAAGGACTTGGGGAAAAATTTTTTACAACTTTTCTCCAGGTAATCTCCCCTCCTCTTGCCCACCCAGCTAAGGACAATACAGAGATATGACTTCCAGCCTTTGTGCTGGAACAGTTTTTTGCAGTCTTCCTAATGCACCGAAGGTCAGCAGAGCACTCGGCATTGCAGCTACATCTCCAATCTACATTGCATGGGAAGGAAAGGCAAGCACTCGCAGAGGTCATGGTGCAGTCTGGCTGGGCCCTTAGTTTAGTGACTGGCAAGCCAGAGCCTCAGCATGTAGCACACACCAGCTACCCAGTGAAGATACAGAGGAAGTGTTTCAAAGTGTACTTTGAAAACAGCCCTTCAGAACTGTGACTCTTGGCCTCTGCGATGTTCCCCTCACCAACACCCTCTCAGCTCCCATGAGACTTTCCATTGTTGATCACTGATGCGCTTAAAAGCAAGATCTTGACTGAAGTTTATCAAACCCGCCTGTTGCCCTGTGCTTCCTCTGTTCAATGCCTCCACCACACAGCAAAACTGTGTGATCCAATCCACATGTTGTCTTCAGCCCCCAAGCTGTTCTCAGGCTCTCCATTCAACCTAATACCGATCTAGCTTGCTCCTCAGCTTCACTGGGAAATTTTTACAGGAAAAAGAAGAACTATTCAGCTCTTCAGACTGCATTTAGACATCCTGGTGGGTGGGTGGTTGGTGTGCCCCAGGGTTTTCGTTCCTCAGATCAAAACTGGGGATCTGGTTAAAACACAAGGCAGCTCTCTTCTGGACAGGGTGCCTAGGTTTCTTTCTGATGGAAATGGAGGTACAATGGAGCCAAGGAGGAAGATTATATGTAGTGAGAGCCCATCTTAATATGGGGTTGCTATGCAGATATGTTGCTTGCTTAATTTCAAGAGCTCCAAAATGTTTCCAGGGCCACCAGTTTAGAGGTAACTTTAGCTCATCATGCCAGCCGGGGAAGATGTCAATGCCCGTCAGCAAGCAATGTTGAAAGACTTGCACCTTACTTGTGCCCCAGGAACCTCAGAGTGTTTTCTGTCTTACAAATAAAGCAGGAGTAGGAAGTAGGATAGACTTGGACAGCAACTCTGAGACCCAGTGCTTGTCTTACAGCCAGCTATGGCCAGTCTTTGGTAGCAATTGGACTAAACCATCAATTAAATGTTTGTATCATTTCAGAATGAAATACCAGCCGCCTTCTAAGCATCTAGTTATTATTTGCATAAAATGATGTCACATCCTTTTTACAGTCACCTGATTTCTCTTATGGTAAGCAGTTTCCAGGCTGGTTCACCTGTATGCCAGTTATGCCACAGAATAGACTCTCGTCCAGTGGGTTTCACTGAGGGCTTGATACTGCTTTGGCTTAAAACCTGCATAGTAGCGGCTTCCTCCTGTATTATGTGTGTGAAAAAGCAGGTACGCACAATATCCCTAAAGTCTGACCTCACAGAAAGCCCCGTAACATTGTTTAGTCTCATGTGTTAAATAATGTCCAGGAGCCTAGGACATGTCTACATTGCTGATGAAGAAACTTCTGCCTGAGCCGGCGTGGGTTGATAAGCAATAGAAATGTTCCTGCGCCAACAAGTTCTGCCTTACGCCATCCTGCTGCCAGACCCTGTCTAGCTCATTTGCACAGCAGTGATCTGTGCCATGCCAGCTTGCTGACGTGGCTCACTACAAGCTCAGGGATCACTGCTGGGCTCAACGAGGAGACAATGCTAACAAGTATCTGACTCCCAGGGAGTGGTGGTGGTCAGGAGGAGGAGATGCAGAAGAGGGAAGGAAGGCTGACTGCTGTCTGCCTTTTTCCATTACATTCTCATTTTATATTATCATCTTATTTACATGTATTTGTATTACTTATGTTTCTTCTTTTCCACACTTTTTTTTCTCCTTTCTCTTATTATATTATGAGAAATATCTGTTGATATTTCTTCCAAGACTCTTGAACATGTGGGAAACCCTTGGTGCAGCTACTGGAGAAAGATGCTAGAGTAAGAAAACAACTTCAACATGATGCTGCCATCACGCCTATCAGGGAACATATCTCACACCTTTAAATGTAATTACAATAACCAATAGGCAAGCATATAATATGATGCTATTGAAACAGGATTGAGGCATTGCACTGAAAACAGAAATATCCCATAGCTTTTGTGTCGAGGTCACTCTTACCAACAGGATAAAAACACGCACTGGGAAGAGTGTCTTGCGATAGTTGCATGTGTATGTTTAAGGGCAGAAAGTCGTAAACAACTTTTAACAAAAGCTTCTGACACTGCAAAATTAGACTACTTCTGTATACACAGAATTAAATTTTAGCCAGAGCAGTCCTGCAGCAAGAAAATAGGGAAAATGAGCAAGAAGTCCTCTGACAGATAGAAAATCCAGCTATATACCATTTTTAACCAGGGATAAAAAAAAGTGGGCCTCTGCCCAATGTATGTGCGAAGTGGATAGTTTTCCTTCTTTTTTATTCTTATACAGCTGGTTTCAAGGCAGAGATTTGGAAAATATCTGAAAACAAACTTTGCAAGAAAAAGATTTACAAGTGCTTGTGTCTAGCTTTCTGATAGGATAGCCAGACATCAGGGAAAAACTTCGCTTGCCTCTCAAAAATATTGGAGCTATCAAGATGAATTGGGCATAGAAGATGGTGTATATAAGGGCAGCTGGATGACTGAAAATAGAAACTCTCAAGAATAAAGCAGAGCCATTTTGGAAGAGAAGTCTGTATCTGGAGAGCCGGAGGCACAACAAACTGGCCAAACTATATCAAGGATATCCAGGAACCTGGTGAGCAGATGTGAGACATGTGGGGAAATGTGGTCCAAACAGCAAAAGAGACTATGAAAAACCGCAGCATCCCTAGCAGACCTTGGAGCACAGTAGGAATGGACCTTTTGAGAAAATGCACCACAAGAAGTTACAATTTTGAGCTAGAAGTTACTTACACAGTAAGTATTCATACATCTCTTGCAAATGCAAATGCAAAGTTAAAGCACTGTCACAGCTGAGCGTAAACTTAGCCTGTATGAGTTTGTTTTCCTGCTGCATATTGTGAATTGAGACTGTTTCCCAACTGAGAGGCAGTAACTTAACCAAGGAGTGTGTTAACTTGGGTGGTTGCAATCCCCTGAACAGAGTGTGAGACTGTATCTCTGCAAAAAGCAAAGAAAATATACAGTCAGCCATTCCTGAATAAAGAAATACATGTACCAAGAGCCTGAACAGCATCCTGAGGCTGCACACAATGCTGTCTGCATATTTCTGCATCCATAGCTCCAGCATCACTGTCACTAGTGGTGGTGAGAGGATGAGGAAGAACGGTGAGTATGAAAAGACGAGAACTCACTACCACTAAAAACCTAATTGCCTTCTAACTAAGAGACCTTGTTGTAACCGGGGATCTCCCCAGGACAAACTGTGATCTTGAAAAGACTCAGGGCACTGAAGAAGTAAATTCTTGTTGATATAATACAGCAATGGGCAGCTGTGTGTTTCTCTGAGAGATTATTACAACACCGGACATTGGCATTGCTATGAGGGATAGTAAAATCTACCTCGACGGAGGTATGATCAGCACTACATTGAGAAACTACAGCCACTGGAAGGCCTGAGTGCAAGACAGCCTTTTGGCACTATCAGAAGACAAACACTCATTAAAATCCTATGGGGTATATCCAAGCCCCTGTGCTACAGCACGGTGTGGAACAACACCTCTCCAAGCCCTGAGGAGAATATCTTAGATCCCACACACAGTTAAGAAAAGAGAAAGAGAGAGATGAGCGTGTTAAAATAAGTACGATGACTTAATGACTTTAAGACTTCAAGGGTGTGTAACAGAATGCTAAGCACATAATTGGCCATGGTATTTGCACTTAATTTTGGTATCTCAAATAAATGCAGTAAATGGGACATCAGTACAAATATATTCCCTATGGGGACATTGTCACAGGGTAATTTACTGTATAAAACCTGTCCATCCTTACCCTGTACTGTTGGCTGATATCAAAAATATCCATGAGCTGAAGGCCCATCTATGCTGCCACAGTAAATGCAATGCCGGTATCAGCAGCGATACCTACATCAGTTTTAATCTAAATAGTTCATGCAATGACAGTGACTACGCACAGGAACAAGGTTTAGCATAAGCTTCATTAATCTCCTGGCAGTGAGCGGCTGGTTTACGTAGGTGCCTGTGCAAGTCACAAATTACTGACGACATTGTCTGAAGTGGTGTGAGGATGCTTACTCATACTCCAAAATGAAGCGTAAAGTGACTTTGAGGAGGCGCTTGGTCAGAGAAGACAGCATGCAAGGCTGAAGGAATACTGCCAGGCTATTGAATTGTCTTGACTCTCTCGCTACCCTTGCTTGAAAACTGAATGATCCCAGACTTTCACTGTCATGAGGATTTGCAGAAATTCGCCTCCAGGCACCCCCTTGCCTCCCCATGTTCTTCCTACAATCTCCTGGGACCGGTGGTGCCCAGGGAGAGGATGCCAGAGGATATCCCTCCTCCTGGCCCAGCTCCGCTGCACTGTGGAAAGGTGGGGAGCAAGGTCTGCTGTCGGTGTGTGGCTGGGTGGAGCCACCGCTTTCTTCTCTTCCCTTCTCCAGTTAATTTGCTGCGGAGTGGAGCACCTGAAGGTCAACCCTTTTGCTCTGCTAAGCACGAAAGCTCTTGCACACAACCACAAACAGAGACACATATGAGAGAGTCAGGCAGCGAGGGGAACTCTTTCCTGCACCCATGTACAGCTATGTTCAGTCTGGATATAATTTAGTTCTACATAAGGAAGTTAAAATCTCTTCTGATATAATTTTTTTCTACTTCTAAATTACTCATAACATTTAAAAATTTGACTTAACCTGTGACCTTTCAATGGACACTGCAGCCAGAAGGGATCCTAAGGGTATGTAGCCAGGAGCACTTACAAAGAGTGAGGAAGATGATGTGACTGCTACACTTAGCGTTGGTAGGACTCGTGATGAACTAGAGTCCATTCCTGATGTTTACAATCCATAGAGGATGCTGATAGATTGCACAGACTATGGAGAAGAGCCATGGGACTCATTAAAGAATCTGAAAACATGTTTTATAGCAATAGACTCAAAGTGTTTAATCTGTTATTTTAAGAAAGAAGAGGCTAAGAGATGAGATGATCACAGACCATAAGTATCTATGGCAGGGATATGATTTTGATAAATGAGAGTTAGTCTAGCACACAAAGGCATAATAAGATTTAATTGCTGGAAGCCGAATCAAGGCAAATTCAAAATAAAAATAGGGCACAAAAATGTAAGGGCAAGAATAGCTGTTCCTTGAAACAATTCACTAAGGGTTGCTGTGGGCTCTCCATCACTGGAAATATTTTAATTGAGATTGGCTGCTTCTCTAAACTTTGTGCTCCAGTTCAAACAGGAATTAATTCAGGGAAGTCCCATGGCTTGTATTATAAAAGAGGCCAAGCCAGATGATCACAGTGGTCCCTTCTGACTTTATAATTTATGAGCTCTGATATAATCAGATCCTAGCACAATATAGCCATAGGCAAAAACACTTCCTATTCATCACAGATTATTCTGAGAAATGTTAACATCTTCTCATTATTTCATCAGGATAAATCAGGCATTACAGTTTATGGCTGTATTAAGCTGGTAAAACATAACTGTAGTTTCATGTGTCTTTAACTCATTACCTTAAAAAACCTCAAAACATTTACCCAGCTCATCCTAACTATTCAGCATAAAAAGCATCAAAATGTTGAGAACAATGAGTTCAGGCTCCAATACCGCTGAGTTGTCCTTCAGTAAGAACACACAAAATGTATCCTAATAAATGAGCAACCCTAAAGTAAACCCTGCATCACTATCACCTGGATGTAACTACACCTAATGTCCCCTTGATCTTTGCACAGAACTCTCATTGCGTACACAGCAAGAGCAGTAAATGGCTCTAAGGAGGTAGATACTGTTTCACAAAAAGGTTTAAGACAAACACAGACAGCAGAGAAGTGCTGATTTAGTAACAGAATATTTTACAGCAAAGGAGGTCACAAATTGGCAGCATTAAAGGTTTTATTTTGGTTAGTTGACAAGTGCGAATAAATGCTGTACAGAACAGGTAGTCAAGCGCCAGCAATATTTTTCTTTTGAAAATGTTATCTTCACTTAGATCTTCTTCAGTAGAATATCATCAGTCAATCATAAAGCTGGCTGTTCCAGCCAAATACTTTTACCATTAGACAATTCTGTGTGAATACTGGGTTCACGCAGTGGAGACATAATCCTGCAAACCCCGAAGAAGATAATGTTTTCTAATCCAAAAAGAGCCCATTTCCCCTTTATAGATTAGGAAATGAATCTTTTCAGAAAGTGGCTTTTAAAACAAACTGAATTCCTATTCCAGATACCGTGGCTTAACTAAATTTACAGAGTTGGACCTTTCATTATTAGGCAGAAAGACAGACAAACAGCTTATCTCCAGCATGTTTCTCATGCACAGTCAAGTCAGTATCTTGTGACCAGCTTCATAGAACACATCTGACTTTTTAACTAATGTACAATTTTCAAAAATCAGATAGCTAAACAGTGGACTTAACGGGGACTTTAAAGAGAAAATACAAAGAAATTTGTCAGAATACCACGTAGCTAGTTGTGTCACATGCTAGCCACTGATTCACACCAGCTAAATTTACCTGAACTGTCCAGATCAGACTGTTTGTTGCTTACTTGTTTAAAGTTCATGAGGAATTAGTATCTCTTTAAAAATTACAATTCTATTTTTCATAATCATAACAAAAGACATTTCAAAAGAGCTGTGGAGTCTCATTAATCTCATTTTCTTCAGAGCTAGATCATATTTTAAATGATGGTAAGTAAATGTCACATAATATTGCCCCAAAATATTTACGTGCTTATCATCAGCAATACAGGCAATGAAAAAAGCAAGTGGATTGACTTAATGAGCAGACAAGCAGCAACTTGTGGATGAAGTTTAAGTATGCTACAAAATTACCAGCAGGGCTCCAAGTGGATAGTATCTTCTTTGGTTTTGTTATTTTTTAATTGTCCTGACTGCATCTCTACAGTCACAACCTCCAACTCTTATGCCTCTTCTGGCTGCCTGTGACACTTTCCCACTGCCCTCTCCTCTAGACATCCTCCCTCTATTCCTGACATTGTCTCTTCTGTACTATGTCTTTTTCTTTAGGTTGAATTACTTTTTCCTCTCACTGGACATTTACCTAATTTATACTACTTGAATTCAGCATAAAACCACTGAAAGCAAGGTCAACTTTTTATCCTATTCTTCATAGTACACAAATGTCATGACTCGAGTTGTACTTGCTTGTTTTCCATCCCCAAACTGGTACTTAGACAGAGAAAATGTACAGTAAATATATTGCCGATAGACATAATGTACTAATTTGAGCACAAGAAGATTAGATTAATGGTTTTGATATGATCCTTTACCTTTTGGTAAAGGAGTTGTCTTTGCGGTATAGCTTTTGATTGCCACAGATGCATGGATTGACCTGCATACACCAACAACTAACAATCACGGTGTTGTGCACTATGAGGAGGAAAAAAAATCTATCGGCTGAGAAAAGAAATGAAAGACTATTTCAATCCCAAGAAAGAAGTAGCAAAGCAACTTAAATGAAAGCAAAAGCCCTGAAAAGAGCATTGCATCTTTGAGAAGATGAAAGGGGGATGTCAGTGATATCTTATGATTTATAATAGCTTTGCAGTTGCAGGCTATGATGTGTGAATGTGATGTGTTTTCCTAATAAGAGGAATAAGTGGTCCGAGTTGATCCTTAAATAAATGTATAAAGTGCTGAAAAGCACGAGCACAGAGTATGGCTTGAGAAGTGTAAATACAGATATGAAATGACTGCTCTTGAGTGCAAGAGGTTGGGTGCTAGAACAATGAGAATGAAAGAATATAGTGTTCCTTAAAGAGTTGACTGTTTAGTGAGAAGAAAATGAACATACTGTCTTCAGTCCTACACTCCCTCTTTCTTTCTTCCTTTTATCATCTTGCCAAAATTGTTTGCTTTTGAAAAATAATGAAGATTTTTTAAAATAACAACCCTCCTTATACCTTAATATCTTGCTTCATTTCTTCAAAGTGCTCAGCAAACATTGCTAAGTCTTCCTAACAACATGGCTCTAAAATACTACTATGAGATAGGGAAACTGAACCCTGGAGATGAAATGACTCAGCTGGGGTCCCGTATTTAAAGCTTCTAAGTGACACTGTTGTTCATGTAATGATTATATTAATAAACAATGCTGTTAAATAGCTGATAGTGGAACCAAAGGTGGAACACAAGATTTCCTGCTTCTTCTTTTAATGTTGTGGACCACACAGTCTGCCCGTAGAAATCCATTTAATAGCATTCTTCTTCAGTATGTTCTCATTTTGCTGTATGAGCCTCTTTCCAATGAGTAATCGATTCCTGAGCTATCAGTTTAATAAGTTACACATTATGCCTCACTTGCACGTTTTATCAAATGGGATCTATGATCCATCCTAAACGCCTTATGTGCTTGGAGCTTGTTGGGAATCCAGTGTGACCTGGAGAGATCCAAATACTGCTGGATGCTTCATGACTCCAGCAAATGAACGTGATGGTCTCCACAGCTTTCTGACTAGGAAAATGTCCCTGTATCAGAAAAACTAGTTCCACAATTGACAAGCCAAACTGAAAGAATGAAGACTGCTTGTTCACTCAGATTAAGTCTCTTACTAATATCAAGGTTCCTTTCGTGATCAAGCTGAAGCAAACTTAAGGGACAATGTGAGTCCATTTTGCTGTAACTGCCCATGCTTTACTTTTTCTTTAAGAAAAAGCTTTTAACGTATGAACAACTTGCAGAAAAAGCAAATTTACAACACCCTCACTCTCACTTACCCAAACACCTAAGGTTCAGGTTTGCACTGGTATGTCAGTAATAGGCGAAAATATACAGTTTGTAAGAATACATCAGAATAGGAGAAATAATGTAGAACACCGATAGAATACGATAGAATGCATAGAGCTATGTATTCCATAGGATGGGATAGTATTGTTTTCTGAAAACATGTTCTTCAGATGGGTCATACCTGTACAGATACTCTCTTCTACATTTGCATTTTGAAGATCTCAGAAAGCTTTTTCCAAAAAAAATCAATTATTTGTAAAAATGTTTGATAAGAATACTTTCATATGTGACTGCTCTGCACCTTTGATGACTTTACCAAAAATTTAAGTGCTACTGGGCGTGTAGTTAATAGGAAGCTATGACTTTCTGCTAACTCACTGAAACACCAAATCCAGCATTCTGGATTTGGAACACTCCCTTGAGGACTTTGTGACCATAAACCAATAAACGGATTACATTCATTCACATGTTTTTTTCCCATCTGTGACAGATAATGTGGTGTGCCACAACTAAGGTAAAATGGGATGGTCAAAATGAAGTTTCTTTCATGCCCTACAGTTCATCAAGAAGCATCAGGATAGATGCCAGGACTTTCAAAATCTTGAATCAAATGCAGAGGCCGAACCCCAGAGGTTTAAATAAGGACACTGACATTTTGAATATCTGGATGGGGACATCACTGTCACAGAGCAGGAATACTCACAGCCCAGCTGCAAATGAGTAAAAATTGCACTGAAAGCAATCAGCTTGGGAGTATGAGGCAAGAACTCCCACAGTTTTCTTTCCTCCTCCCCCAGCCAGCAATAAAAATCCCACAGAACAGAAAAAGTTCCTTTTAGTTTGGATTTTAGATGTTAAAAAATAGGTATGTCACTTTTATACAGTGCCTGATGTATTAAGTCTCAAATAACACAAGAATTCTTATATAACCCAGTAATCAGTGGACTCAATTGTTTATAATATGCCAACAGTAAATGCAGGAGGAATTTATAATCATATTTTCATGGGGAGTAAGCCAAAACCCCTTCTGCAACTCAAACAAACTGCTTCACTTTTTCACTTTGGACAGGTTTAAAACGCAAAGAGATATGACAACATGTCAGATAGGCATTTTCCCCATAGAGTTGACGCAAAGAAAAGTCAGAAGATTAGCTTGTTATGTCCAGTGTGTATTTTATAGTTACTGTACAGGTGGATGGTTACAATAGTCTGAGGACAAAATCTCTACAGAAAAAAAATACCAAAAAATTACTTCACTAGCTACATTTTCTATTCTTCCTGTCAATTCTCCACTTCTTTTTTCTTCCTCTCAAAATGTTCTTTTCTTTCTCAGCATCTCTCTCCAGTAGACTTTGTTTTTTTCTTTCTTTCCTGCCTCTTTTAGACTCCCTCAACAATGGAAATTAAGTGGGGTTGACTGAATTGGTTCAAACACAATAGAAATACAGTTCCAATGCCTGGAATTTAAAGACAGATTTCCCCTGACTGATGTCTGCTAGTCCTAGCTGTTTTGAGACAGTATTTTAAAATTATTTTTCAGATGTTTCTTCTTCAAATGAAATGGTCCCATTCTCAGTAGGGAAAGAGACACCTTCCTCATTTCCTTGTTGTTGGCCATCAGCTGCTTTTTCTCCAAGGCTTCCCTCCTTCCCTCCTCCACCCACTCCCATCTCTCGCCTGAAGCTTCTCTTAGACGACATTTCAGCTAGGAACATGCTTGAGCACCCCAAAAGCCAATCTATGCCCCCGTAAATGTCCCAGCACTGGCAAGGCAGTGTTCCTGCATTGGCTTGTCTACACTAGGATTTATAACATGGTAGCACTGCGAAACACATCTTCTCTCCTGTTACTTTCAGCCAGGGTCATTTTTAGATGCAGGCTGCCCTGGGGCTAGCAGGGAGAGGAAAGCAGCCCTCCCTGGAACCAAACCGAGCACTTTGCCAGGGGAGCAGGACAGGAGCAGAGGGGATGTCCCTCAGGCATGGACTGACTAGCATGGTGAGGTAGAGGAGTGTGGGGGATGGTGGCAGGAGAGGCTTTTTGTCAAGGTGCAGCATGCTAGCTAAGGAAACGTGAAGGTCTGAGTGGTGACCCAGATACTTGCAGCCTTTTGGGTCCTCTGTTCAGTGTGGTCCCCTGATAGCTTCCTGATCTACTTGTGAGCCCTCAACCCTCGCACTCCTGCCCTTTTTCACCTTTGCTCCTCACAGTCTTTTTTTCTGTTAGTCCTTTCTCCTCCAGGAAGGTCTTGACACTTTGGTTGGCACATTAATGCCCCAGCCAGCCCTGAGCCAAGACTAGCAAAAGCTTCCCTGCTTTCCCATTCATTTCTGCTCAAAAGGAAGGGAGAAAGGATTGACACCCCGGGGAGGGAGGGGGTGGAAACAGCGATCAGACTGAGGCACAGCTGTAATTTCAGTCTGTGAATGTGGGTTGTAATGGAGAAAATTAAGATGCTGTTTTTCCCAAGCCCTGCAGACAGGCCAGTCTGGGGACACACAGGAGAGCGTTCTCTTCACCTGGAAGCATTTCACAGATTCCTACTGACACCGGTTCCTCTCCCAAAGTCCAAACCCTACTTCGGTTCAACACTTATGTTTATGCCATACATTTAAAGGCCAAGATCTCAGCTCAAAGTGGTGCAAAACTGCCAGTTTTTTCCTTGGATTCAGGGCAAAGCAACCCTTTCTGCACTTGGGCAAAGGCGCTTGTCTTTGGTGATGAGACTAAGAGATTTGTGCTCAAAACATTCTTGGTAATACAACTTCAAGATGCTTGGCACGGCTGAACTCCCGTGAAAGAATCTGATGCAAGAAAACAGATGAAAGCTGCAACGTGGTTGAAGGGAATTGCAGAGACTGGATTGAGGACAGGATTTGGCCTCTACCACTGAACATTCGTGAGGCCAAACATGATATGGAAACTGTTTCAGTAAAATGTACTCCACAGAATCAACATGCCAGGGAGCCTGAACAGCTTCATTTATCACTGTTCCGCTGCTGGTGCTTGTCTTTACACAGGGTTATAACTTTTTCCGTTAAATCCCATGTCTGAGTCTCAGTCCCTATTGATTTCTAAGGATGCAGAAAGACGTTTATAACCAAATCTGTATATGATTCTTTTTTTAAAAGAGAGCTACATGCTTAAAATCCTTCTGACCAAGAACTTAAGAGTTTGGATGTTGTTCTGAAGCCATTGAGAGTGAATGGAAAATTAATTGCTACAGATAGGTGTGGCAAAGACGAATACTAAACGTTAAAAATACTGTCTTTAGTATAGACAAGTGTCTGTGGCAGTACCCTAGCTTTACAAATAAGGAGAGAACTGTGGAAAACTTGAGACTCTTTGATATCACAGAACAAAATTAGTCAAGGATGTAGCTGTTTTTTCACTCTCCATCTCCATCTGATTCATTTATCTTAGTGTTCCCACAGTGTTTCTTTGAAGTAGCCCAAACGCCACTGGCTAGAAGAGCTTTCCACTGTATTTTTCCCACAAATTTGTTGAAGGTTGTTCAAAAAAGATTTCACACATATACGCTTATTTTCATATGGAAATCTTTAACTCATGAAATGAAGAGAACTCTTTGGTCTCATATCCAATATTTATCCTAGTTACACACTTTTAAAGAGATGATACTGATTTTCGCCACTAAACAAAGAGCGCATTAGTATTGCAAGCAGTCATTTTCCATCCAGCTAAGCTTTCTTTGGAATGTAGCTGTCAATTTTTCCTTTTTCAGACCCTGAAGGAAGTATCCACATTTATTCAAAATAAAGAATCCAAACTCTTGGACTCCTCAAAGCAAAATAAGCCAGAAGGTGGAGTTGCAACTGTAATTATGATCTCTTTAGTGCCTGAGGACAATGTCTTCAGTTAACTAGATGCATCCCACTGCTACTAATGCAGTCTGTTCATGTTTAAAAATGTTTATTTTGTCCTATCTAGTCATAGCTTTCAATGCTATGGACGAATACAAGCAATGTGCACATCCAATAAACATATGAAAAGAATCACTGAAAACATCCCTTTCTTATTGGTCCAGCATCAGGTTCAAAGAATCCATTTCACAGACTATTAGCTATTCTCTTATTTGATCTAAATGTGATAAATGTAATGCTTATCACACCCTACTAGTAGTTTTTAAATTGTTTTAGAATAGTGTATATGTACCTAAAATGGAATTAATCTGATCAATTTTCCTCATGAAAATACATAAATCACAGAGATCAGGGATTGTAGAGATCAGAGAAAAAGTGAACCTTTGTGCACTTCAGGTTATAAGCAGTCTGTCCTGGGAAGAAAGTATGGAAACGCTGCAAAGCTACAACTCCATAAGAATATTTTGCTTCCATCAGCTCTCCACTTTTTGCGCGGCGGGTTCTGATGAGAAACTGCTTTTAGCTTCACTTGCAATTAAAACTATTCTAACGTTCTTTGCTACAAGTAAATATTACTCGAGATGGAAAACAGCTTTAAGCCTGTGAGCTGAGAAAAACAGTGCAGTGTAACTGTGCCTGCCCTTAGCCCCCACCTTTTTAGTTTGAAATGCTTGGGGAATTTTTTTCATGGGACAAAAAATCTCTTTCTGACATGATACACTGCACCTTCCTATCAAAATGTGATTAGCAGAGCTAAAGAGTGACTGGCTCAATACCGTAAAAATTAGCACTTGTTTGAAATGTGAGAACATTGTCTTGTTGCAGGCATTCAGAAATTATACTTAACTGTCAAGATTTTTTGCCGTCATTTATTTATTTTCCTTTGACAAAAGTTCACACCACAGATCTGAGATAAGCTGTGCTGTTGTAAAACTAGTGTGAAAGCTTGCCTACAATAAAGGAACAGAGAATTGTAAATTATTTAGACAACTATGAAACAATTTTGTAATTCTGTTATACTACAAGTTACTCAGCTGTTCCAAAGGCTCAGAAGCTGTGCGTGTGCATGCATGTGTGTGCACGCGTGTGCGTGCGCACGTGTGAGTTGAATCTATATGGAATTTTCATGGCAGTGGATTTTTTTAATCTACAGCCACATACCTCAGTAAAGCTAATGCAGGTGTCTGTCCTTCGAGGTACATGAAAAGAGCAATTTAGTCCCTTCAGGAGTAGGAGGCTGGAGACAATGGAAGATGCCACCCAAATTGTGCCAGAGCCCAATCAGAAGTAAGCTGAGCTCGACCAGAATCCACTGTGGCATGTGAAGGTTTGGAAGCCAGTTGGTTAGATGGGGTTGTGTGTGCGTGTGCCTGTCTCACTGTCCATAAGAAACAGCAGCCAGAGAAGCAGTCCTGCGAGGGCCCCAAACCGGAGCAGCACGGCTCTACGGGGAACATGCTGCGCTACAGAAGCAAACTTGGAAACTTTGAGTAAGAAAAGTGCCTGTTGTTTGTTTCTACTGCATTCAGAGAAACAAGATTGTGAGTACATGCTTTGTAAATAAACCAAAGACATTCCTGACTCCTATCATCAATTTCTCCTCCTAATGGAAAAAATCCAGTAAGTTTCCACTCTGTGAATAGGGGCAATAATATAAGCATTAACACAGGGTCAAGTCAAGTGCTATCCTCACTTATACTGGTACAGCCCCACTCAAATCAGTGCAGGAAAATGGGTCCCTCGATAGAAGAGTCAGAGAGATATTTTCTCTTGCATTTGAATTTTCAAACCCAGAAAACTAAATATAGAGGGATCGACCGTGCTCATTCCTTTGGCTAGAAAGAAAGTTGTACTTCCAACAAAGTGAGTAGAATTCGATTTCTCTGAAAAGTTTTAATTTATGGACCAGCATTCTTCTAGTCCTGAATGTACAGAGTTAGCTTGCTCAAATCCCTTCTTCTTCAACCTTCCCTAATGCAAAACAGGCTGGCTCATGAGGAGGTGTGAGACCTGGATTTTTCAGACTCAAATGCTATGAGATCCTTTGGATAACAGGTAGTGGGCACTCAGTTTCTGTATGATCAAAAGTATTTTTCCATAAATGCACGTCTTTGGAAAAAATAATCAAATATTTTTATATTAAAATATACTATAATATATATTTTATATTATAAATAATATAACTGGGGGGAGAGAAAAAACAGTTTTCCTATATGGCGAGCTTGAGTCATGCGTGGTTCATGAAATGGAAGATTTAGAAAAAGCCCTCTGAATAACTGTAACTGCTGGCCACACACATCCTTTAGGATTGGAGTTCATTACCATTTGATAATGTAGCCTCCATATCAATGCCATATTACAGTTAAACACTAGCAGAAGCTTTGACATTTTCTACCTTCTATTTAAAAGTCACCTGTGAAAAATCACCTTTATTCCCATAAAAACATTGTATTTGAAGGCTTCTAACTTTTCCTCCTGGGATACTGTAATAAAAAAGTGCACGTGGGGTTGAGTGCAGCCACTGACTTAAAGGGCATAACTGTGCAACACGCAGGCAGGGTTGTACCAAGTGCGTTCATGCGAACAGCCTCGTGCACTCTGATCACAACTTGCAGGAAGACAGAGAGGAGAGCATAGAGGAGAGATTTAGGGCTGAACTAAATAGTTTGTCCACAAAGACTTTCGCTCATGTAACCGCCCCTTGTACAAGAGAAGTCCTAGTGCAAGAGTAGGGCTCCTGACCACTGCAATAACACAGGTAAAATAGTTAATCTAGTGATAACTAGACTGTGAGTTGAAAGACAGCCTTGTCAGTCTTATCACATTCTTTTTGAAGGACCCACCTCTCAACCAAACTTCTTCCTCAGGGTGTCTTGCAGGAGTAGGGCAGCAGCCAAGAAAGCACGGTAGCCCAAATGGTGTCAAAGAATGGCCGGGAGCGAATCTGTCGGACGCTGCCTCTCCAAAGCTGCAGAAGCTGGAAAGACACAACAGATGTCACCATGTGCCAGAGTGGAAAAGAAATAACAGCTCTAAAAAGGACAAAGTCTTACAAGACATTGGATCTGTAGTTATAAATGAGGGGGGAACAATAAACCCAAATTAAAAAAAACCAAGGTTCTAAAGGAAGTTGACTTAAAAGTCCAGAGAAACAACTATACTAAAGGAGTGACTTTCCTTCTGGGCTCATGACTTCCGCATTCCTGGCTGTGTGGTGGCCCAGATTTAAGAAACGGGAAAGGATGGCCTTTTTTTGTTTGAAAGCGGGCAATGAAAGTGAAAGGCAGGAGGATGAGGCAGGAGATGCACAGTAGATCTATGAATCATTAGCGCAATAATGACTTCTACGTTTCTGTTTCTGGAGGAGGGGGTCCAGAGATAAATTGTAGAGAAACTGGGGAAGGAGGTCGAAGACAAAACCTGAAAGACCCCTTTGAAAATCAATAGGGGAGCATAAGAAGGAGTTTCCAGGGGACTTGTTGAAAGAGTGATTACAGAGCTGGGAGAATCAGAAGAAGACAGAGAGAAGACAAGAGAGGACAGGATTGCAGGAAGATGCTCTAATTGCTGAGGAGAAGAGAGAGAAAGCATGAAGTTGGGAAGGGCAGTCCAAAAGGAGTCGGACTCAAGCTAAGGAGATGGGGGTGGGAGAGGTCTGAAAATACTTCCCAGATACAGACTCCACTTACTCACGGGGAGTTCGTGCAATTGATGAAGTGCAAGCCCAGATATATCCCCACCTCAACACCTCCCAGCCAGCCAAGGATTTCTGCCCCCAGCTGGGCTGATAACTGCTTCCCAGCAATGGAAGCCCCACTGCCTGCCGGGTGCCCAGTCCCTCTTCCTCCCACCCCAGCTGCTCCTGGCCTCACTCACTCCCGTGCGCCAGCTCTGGTGCTTACCCAGCCCTGCATTAAGCCAGAGTAGAACTAACCCAACAAAGCAAATAGTTTTCCACCAGCTTAGTGTACTATTAAGCAATATTTTAAATAGCAAAGAAAATACATGGGATGACATATGGAGACACTTTCCCACAGAAGCATTAAAGGGAGTTTAGCACAGTGCTTAGTTTCAAGACGTACAAGTATCTTTGATGTTTGTAACCCCACCTTTACTACTGCTTGCAGTCTCAGAATACCAGATGGAGAGCAGGATGGAGGCCAGTGTTTACTCTGAGCAACAAACTAAAAAGGCTACAATATTTTAAAAATAGGAGACCATGCAGAAGCATGTTATTTCTGCATACACTAAAAGCTACACAAATCGAAATTACAAGTTCTCATCACACTGTGAAACACCTTATATATTTAACTGAAACTGCAAATACGTCAACCAGACGTATTTGGTCATAGCCATAAGACCACAGATCATAAATGTGGAGACAGAAGGTGGCAAGATAGCCCTCTGCCAAGGCAGATGTGGAAGGACTATGCCAATGAAGAACCAGGTAATATTAATGTTGTATCACAAAACACAGCAGCACAAGGCAACATCTTATTGCCATAGGGCTACCTGGCAGTCCCTGCAACATCTAGCTGCTGTGGGATCTATGTTAGGCTTTGTACACCATGCTGATGTAAAAGACCCAACCTTCTAAAATCTTAGAAAATGCTTCATCTAGACAGCAAAAAAATGGTGTTTGGTTGTACATACATAAATTCAGGTCGGGGGTGTAGAGCTATGTATCATAAATATGAAATTATTATTAGATTTTATGGGGATATAATAGAATGTTAACAGTGCAAACTATTGATAGTACTAACTAGATGTAACGTAGTTATTCCCAAAAAAAGGATGAAAGGAATATAACTATGGAAGTGCAAACTATTGATAATAGCAACATGTAACATAGTTATTCCCCCCAAAAGGATGAAAGGAATATAATGATGAAAGTGTATGTGTGGAGGCAGCTACACATTGCAATAGAAATTTACATACAGAGATCGGCCAAGACATACAAGGACTCCATTTGCAGAAAGCGTTTGGTGAGAGAGAACATTATATGTGGAGGAAGGAATAAAAGCCGAGCGTTTCACTCTCTTGGCTCTGTTTCCATGTTTGCTCACAGAGCAATCGCTGACTTTAGCCGAGTCCGACTTGCTGTTCAGCCTCACCTTGGTGCTTACTGTCAGCACTCACATTTTCAAGCCTTTACAATATTGTCCGTTCATCACGAACACGGTAGGATACACACTTGAGCTTGAAAGGCCATGGTACATGTGTATCTAGCAGAAGGAGCTATTTATTTGGACAGTTAGGTGACACTTGTCACCCAGCTTTCTGCCGGGTATTTGGGAAGGGCAGGCCACCAGGGTACACACACCAAGGGCAGCTCTGTCATACCTGTGCCCGGGATGGGAGGGCACGGCCATAACGTGGTGCCGCTGACCCAGTTTGTTCACGTTCACAGCATGTTTGTGGAGGAGGGAGACACATGGAAGCTCTGGTCTCCCCGGGTTGCACAGCCCATGCACCTGTGCGTGGGAGCCCTGCCTCCCTCAGTGCAGGTGATGGGAGGTGTACAGGCAACAGAGAGAATGGTCCACAAAATCTGTGTGTTAGGAGAGACAGCAGCTGCGGTGAAGCTGAGTGAGTGCTGACTGCAGAGCCAGGGAGGAAAGCAGAGAGCAGAGCTCCCTTTCAGCAGAAAACTCTTTGGAAGGGCTGGGCAGGGATTCTGGTCAAAGATGTTGCGCGCTGCTGCCGGTCCCTCCTCGGGTTCGGGAAAGCAGACTCTGTTTACTCTTTGTAAATAAACAGGATTGCACCAGAGAATTATCATCAATCTCACATCCAGAGGAAACACCCAAAAAGGCCTTAAATGCTGGCTCACCTCTCGGACCAGACTATGACAATACAGCTCGTCCAGTTTCTAATGTCCTGAAACACTTGCAGGAATACCAGTACTACCTGGCAGAGCCGGACACTGTCCCACCCTGCCGGCATGGGGAAGGAGCTGCCCTTTCTGCAGCAGCCTGGCTCGGCCCGAAAGCCCCACGTGTGGGGTTAAAGCCCCGGGGAAGGGAGCATCGGGGGGCAGAGGGTCTGAGGCAGGGAGATTGGGGTAGGCCTGGTTGAACTACTCGTCTCTTGTACAGAAATCGTTTCATCTACCTTGGAGAGCTTTAGTATTACTAATAGTTGAACAGAACTGGAGCTGTACTGCCGGGTGAAAGGGAGAACAAATTCCAGGTTTGCCATGCGATAAATCTCCTTTGCAAAGCCTTACCTGGGAGGGGGAGAGGCTGGATCTCAGGGTTCATCCCACAGGTACCCCATGCAAGCAGTCCTTAACAGCTTCTCTGGGGGTCGGGTTTAGTCCTTTGATTAAGGTGAGCAGGATTTCGCCAACAATAACCTCGTCCTTCTGTGAAGCAAAGCAAGTGAATTAAGTTCACGTATCTCTCCTGGCCTGGCTAGAGGTGTAAGTTACTAAATGCAAAGCAACACCAGATAGCAGCTGATGGCAGGAAAGGCAAAAGTCCCACCTCGGATCCAAACCTCAGATGGAAAGTGCATGGGCAAAATACAGTCACCCATGCTTATCCACTCTCATTGGCATGCCTAACTCTTTGGAAAAATTATGTGGGATCTTTGTCATGAATGACAACGGCTGATTTCACATCTTATCCCGAAAGACTCCACTATAGATCCTGAGGAATTTCTTAAGTAACCACATATGTTGAACTGTTACTTATCTTAATGAAAAAAAGATAGTCACTTAACAAAAAGATATCCAGCGATGAGTTCACGCTATGGATTATACAATATGTACACCCCCCCACCACCAAAAGAGACAATCTTAATTTATACAAGCACAAATTTTCCATCTGAAAATACTAAATGTAATTGTTTTCCATTATTTGAAGGAAGTCCTGGCTTCACTGAAGTCAATGGCAAAACTCCCATTGACTTCAAATGGATCAGGACTTAAACCTTTGTCTTTAAGAACATGCCGACTGATTTTTAAATTTTCTTAAAAAAAAAAATCAAAATAAAAATGTGCTTGTATTTAAAAGTTTTGATGCCAAGTTTTGTCCCAGTGTGAATTACTTCAGCCTTGATACAAATCTATCAAAATAGGTTTAAAAAATGTAAAGATGAACACACCCTTAAAGAATAGCCCTGCTCTCCTCTTCTGCTCAGGTCCATACAAAAGAATTTTGCACAGACAATAATGTGAATAAAGGAGAAAAGATAAAATAACAAGCCAAATAATATCCAACCTCATGGATATAGTCTGTAATTTAGAAATAGGCAACATATTGTAGTCCTAAGTATTTAATAGTAAAAATATTTCTTCCCCCCGCTTCAATTTTATTGAGATGTCCAATTCAGGAAATAAAATTAATCTATTTATATTACTTTACATCAGGTTAAATTAATTAATTACAGATACTTAATCTGCATACAAAAAGATGGTCTTTCCATTTCATTTAATGTCTTGCGTAATACAAGAAAGTTGACAGACTAAAGGTCAATCTATCACTGTATCCTGTCTTCGGCAATTTTTAGGAGCATTTGTTTAAGGAAAAAGTATAAAGCCAGGGCAAGTATAGAAGTATCAGGTCAACGTCTTCTAAAATGCAGTAGATGCAGAGTTCATGAAAAGATTTTATTCCTTCTAAAAATTCATCTGAGATTTTCTAAATCTGTTCTGTATCTGACAATATTGTCTCATGGAGATCCATGAACTAGCACTGCGGTTTGGTGTTAGCATACTACAGCTAGATCACATTGAAACTTCTGCTTAAATAAACTATTTGCATCTTTCCCATTGTTACATTTCTAATCATGTTAATCAAGAAAAATTTCTTCTGTACTTTCACATTTAAGTAGAGAAACAGCTGGTGTCTTTTGACTCCGTCTGAAAATTAACCAAGCTCCTAAACTCGAAATAATACCCAAACTAAACAAGTTATGCAGTTTTCCCAGATGCATTAGCATAGCTCATCGATCATTGCAATGATAGTATGACACGATGACGATACAATTTTGCTATATGAGTTACAGTGATACCAAAGCAAAAAAAAAAAAAAAAAAGGACTCGACACTGCAGAATGTTGTAGAAACGATTTCTCTACTTTCTGATTATGATTAAATCTTGGTGCTTTGAAATCCCTAATGTGTAATGCAAACCAGGATTTGGGGTGTTAGGAATGCATCCCCACCCTTCTTCCAAAACGCTCTGTAAATTATCATCTGCAGACCCCAAATCCTGGAGTGGAGGGGGGAAGGAAGGAGAGGGAGGCAGGGCGCGGGAGAGGGAGAGCGGGGGGAGAGAGAGAGGAGAGAGAGATTAGAAGCACTTTTCACCTCTTGGTCCCGTCAGTGTGCTCAACGCCGAGAACCGTGCTTCAAATCCAGTGTTATCATTAGGCCTGATTCAAAGGAAGTGAAATAGTCTACTGAGAAAACAGTGGAAAAAGTAAAGGTCCTGAAGAAGTAAGTGCTGCATGTTGAAACGTATGCATGTCACACCCCATTTGTCTTTCATATTGAAGAATAAAGCAGCCTGTCCCGCAGCAGTTATTACACACCATATTCTTTATTTTAAAAATGCAAGAAATTTGGCACAAAGAACAAAAAATCAACTGATGAAAAGCATTTATGTCATGGTTTAAATTAAGACCTTTGTAATGCAAGAATTACATCAGCAGTGGGCTTAGCTTAATGAAAATAAGACAGTGTTTTTAAAGACCATGAACGAACAAATCCCCTCTGCTTTCTGAAAGAGAGAAAAGGCAGATAGAGATAAATAGATCATTTAAGCTGAAATCAGAGCAAATCACACTTTGCTACCTTTAGGAATTACTGAACTTTTTATTCCACTGACAATTCTGGGTCAATGAAGTCAAGCGAGAAGTTATTTTATATTCACATGTGGATTTTTAAACATTTTCAGGGAATATTAGGTATTACAAAGTCTCTTCGATATCCTCATTGCTTGAACTTCTGGTTAAGATTAATTGAAATTATAGATTTTCCTCTCTTTTGATGTGTTTTTGGGTTTGGGTCTGCCTAACAAGAACTGAAAGTTCAAATGTTCTATTTTATAAATTTTTTAAAATGTTTATTAGCATATTATTTTGTTATAATGATGGTTAAGGATGTAATAAAAATCATTTTGAATGAGAAGAAATGAATTAATACGAGCCATTCGTGGCTACTAGCAATGATGTAGTAAAGATTTGATTAATGTTAAAATATAAGGGTGGAGGTAGCAAAAGGAAAGTGGAGTCTCTTCTCTTTGATATGTATTGTTTGATATAAACTTTTGTCATCTATTCTTTGTGCACGTTTTTATCTTTATGGGTCTGCTGAATGTTTTATGAGAATAAAAGCAGTAATCTTCTGACGAGAAAGGAACCTGGTAAAGCAAGATAAAATAGTAGTTTCTAGTGGAGATGAGTATAGAGTTCAAAATCTAGACAGAAAACTTTCTACTGTAGTATGGTGAGTACAGTTAGATATGATTTTAATATTGCTTTACTGCATTTATGTGACAGAAAACTGCAAAGCGATTGGATCAAGTCCATGTTTTGCTATTACTAATGACTGTTTTAGTCACACAACATCATATCTATGTTTGTGGGGGGGTAATGTATATGTGTTATTTACTCTGTATAAAAATCCATAGACAACTAACAAAAGTTGATTTTAATTATATCAGTCTTCCAGGGGGAAAAAAATTACAGTATTTTGCATTACTCTGTTTCTTTTCATATATGAACTAATGATGAACTAATCATCCACACACTGCAAAATGAAGTTATCTTAAATATTCGGGGATGTAAATAAATGAGATGGGCATGCACGGCACAGAATGGACACTAATATTTATGTTTTATAAGCATGTTTTATAAATATATTGTTTCTGAACAATGTGATCAAGCTCCTGCCAATAGTTGAGATGATGATGTACATTAATACACTGCTAGTCAATCTGGTTTAAAGATTCTCGGAATTAGTTACGGAGAATAAATTATTTCTGATCTGGGTAAAACTAGCTATCCAAATCCTGAAAGATCCTTCATCTTAACAACATTTCTCAACGTCTCCATTGGGATTTCCAGGAAGATAGTCAGTTCTGTGATAAAATAAGCCTTGTCCTCTGTGCCTACATGCACTCTTAGTAACGAAAGGATGAGCAGCAGAGGTTTTCTCAAAAAAAAGATGATGTCAGTGTTTTAGAAAATAATTATTATCTTTCACTTTCAGAGGACTTCTGGCATCTGTTTCAGTTTTATTTTGAACAAGTGCAGAAAACAATTGACTTTCATTTTCCACTTCCTTTGGGCTGTGGGAATGAAAGGGTAAAGGGAAGGGACTTGGAAAGACGGGGCCTGATTCTGTACCCAGAGCAGGTCAGCAACCACGGCTGATGTCGATGAGACCTGCCTGAAAGCAGCAGCTGCGGGACTGGGCCTGATGCTAAAAGTGATCTGGTGTGCAAGAAGGAAGGGAGATAAGGGAGTTGGATTTGCTGCTCTTTTTATTTGCACACACACACACAAGTTTCTTACCAATCAAATACAACCCTTCCTCTCGCAATTGGTGTCTCTCGGGAAGGACTCAGAAGGCTGTTAGGAATCTGCCCAGTCCTTGAAAAATAGGAGACAATACACAGTGTTTACCAAGAAATCCCTCCCTCTCGCTGAGTATTGTTTTCAAGGAATTTAGGTAGGAGCTAAACAAAACAAAACAATTTCAAGCTGCCTAAATTGCAAAAATGGCTTTCTTCCAAGAATTCTTTGCCCCCTTGATTTCTGTCATGTCATGTCAGACACCTTGTGCTTCCACTATCTCTAACATCCACAATCCTCAGGAAATAAAGGGGGTTAGCACCTACCTTCCTAGCAGCAAAAAGGGGAAAAATATGCCAGACTTCCTTCATACGTGATTCAAGAAAAATCCAGGCAACAGACAAAAAGACCCTAACATCTAAACCACTCTGCCTTGTACAGATCACCCTGAACAAAAGCCGATACCAACATCGGCGTTCTCTGACGGAGTGGCAGTTGTGTGCTGTGGGGGCAGCAGGCGTGAGAGGCCGGGGTGGGGGGCAGAGGAGGTCGGTCCCTGTCCAGGATTCCTTCCCCTGGTGTGCCAAAGAGTGTCTGCATGCTGCCCTGTTGCTATGACACTGTGCTTCTTGAAAATGCAACAAATAAGCGGAGCAGCCTTTCTTATTGGGATAACTGCTACTTCTGTTTTGCCAGAGGACTTGACAGATGCTGCTAGTTGAAAAGATAACATTTCTTTTCACCCTGTCACTGGTAGGTGGGTTTGAGTAGGAATCTGCTCCCTGCCCTGCTGAAGTTTCTGAGCTTTCAAAACACTTCCCCAGGCAGAAGAGGCACCAACATGAAAAGCATTTGTGCCAAGGGACTTTTTCTTGTGGGCAAGGTTCTGACAGCTGAGATTGCCAAGCGGGATCCTGAGTGAGATGTTGCATGCTGTTGTTTACGAAGCAGATATTCCTCCTGGTGCGCTAAGTCAAAACAGCAGGTCTTAAAATGTGGTCAACGAAGCATGATTTCTGAAGAGCTGGCTCCTCACCTGGTACTAAATTCCTTCCTTCTGCTAACTGCTAAATTGCATTAGACACAGACAAAAACCCATTAAAATTTTCCTTACATTAATTTTCTTAATATTAATTTTCCATGTCGGCTAGCGTTCTCTTTACCGCAAATATGTTATGCAACTGTGGGCTGCACGGCTAGGTCTGCATTGGAACTGCTATCTATTAAGGTATGAGCCACATCATGAAAATATTAGAGAATGTCTGCGCTAAAAAATTACTATCTCCTGTTCAAAGCAGATTTATATTAATAGGGATCCTCAGCCTAAGTGTTTTGGGAAAACAAGCCATCCCTAACAAGCTTGATGCGGAGCTAATGTTCACGGGGCCTGATCTTTGCAAATGTGTGCGCTCATAAATAGTTTTATTCGTGACAGAAGCTGTACAGAGTTTGAGGGCTCGTTCTGTCAGATGACATGCATACGTGTTTGCAAAATGGCCGCACAGGCAGTCATATGAGTCTTAAAGACTGCACTTTGGTACGAGATGGGAAGAATCTCGCCAGCAAAGGTTATTTGAACACATTCACTTTTTTCTAGAATACGGTAAAAGGTGCTATAGCTTTAGACTTCAAAGTTTTGAAGATTATTTGCGGTTAAGCCACCGCTGTTACAAGCTATAACAAGAACTCTGCCCATGCTGTAAAAAACCACTAATAAGTGCTACCTTGACTCTAGAGCCTGATAGCCGCCCACTTTGGGAATGAACGATTGGCATCTACCTTCCCCAGCTGGATGGTCAAATTACAATAAACAATAATTAGCAAATTAAAACTTAAATAGTCTTCCTGCTTGCTTGAAAGGGGAAAATCGGTTATAAATGCATTTTTCTAATGCTAAACTAAATTTTATTGCATCATAGATGTGTGAAATTTTTTCCGTAGAAAAATAAAGTCAAACTTTACCCTCTTCAGCATTTAAAGCTGAGCTTCATACACAGACACGTATTTATACACAGGAGAATTTTTGCCCTTCCAGCTCCAGTGATTTCAATCTTTTCATTTGTAATTGTCCTGACACATTCCTGCTTCCATTTATTTTAATCGTCTCGGATTGTGACTCTTATTTGGAAACTGGAGCACTTAGACTAATTCAAAAGTACTTTCTGAAAGAAATATTCTTTACGCAGCATTTTGTAACACTACTGTTGTAACGTATTACAAATCAGTGGTGTTAGACCACCATAACAGAGACTACCACATCCCTGCTCTGCCCTTCTGAAATGTTTACTTTATCCTACAAAAAAAATATCTAATTAAGCCTCATGATCAGCCTCGTTGCATAAGTAAGTGTTAGTTTCCTTGGGTTGCTAACAAGAATACTGAGACACAGATGGGTTAAATGAGTTGTTAAAAGCCACACAGTAGCTGCATTTTTATTATAAGGGTTAGCTCGAAGGGTAGCTTCACTGATTTAAAATATGAACAAAGGAAAGAGAATCCATATGAAAAACAAATGAAAAAAATTCACCCTCTGTGGACAAATTTCTGCTGAAAAGGATATGCACAGTGATCAAAGCAAAGTTTAAAGAATGAGCGTCTGGAAAAAAAAAATTTAAAAGATGTTTTAGTTATAATAATGCAGTTATCCAAATGTCAGTGAATTTGATCAAAGCTGATCTACAGAGCTCAGGTTTAGCATTAGGTGAGTCATTTTCTTTTATTAGTGATGCTTTTTCATTCAAATGGGTAAAAAGGTGAGAGTTTGGATATGTTGAAGGTTTCATTGGCTTACAGTAGGGACAGACAAATGAGGCCCACCTAGTTTTACAATCTGGCCCACAGCTACTTTGTTTTTAATAAAATGCAGCATATTGAAAGGGCATGTCTCAACATGTCTTGACCCATCCAAACTGGATCAAGATGGAGGGCCCCATATTGAAACCAGTCCGCTCCTAGGACGGGGCCTATTGTCCCTGGGGAGCGGGAAGGCCCCTGCCTTGCCACGGGGCAGAAACCAGCCAGCTTTGCTCCTACCAGCCATGCACCCACCCCTCTCCTGGCTGCTTTGGGGGGAACATATTTTCAGGCGCCAGTGCTGCGGGGAGTCCTGGGAGTTCATTCAACCATCTTGACCAGCCTTTGTACTACCACAGTCTGTCTAAATTACTGGCGAGTGCAGTGAGGAAACCAGAGTGGTGTGAAGTCCTCGGGGGCAGATTACAAAGCCCACCCAATATTGGGGCAGGGATCTTCTTCCCGCCAGCACTCCAACCCACACCTGCATGAGAACAGTCCCTGCGGCTCCCCAAGAAGGAATAATGCACTGGCCAAAACCCCAGTTTCTCCTCTCATGGCCCCTGAACAGCATCTATCATTGCTGTGAGGAGTGTTTCAGGGTGCCTCTGCTGCTGCCTGGCAGAGGAAACCCCTGAAAACTAGGTTTTAAAACAAAGTCACCTTCCTAACCCTCTTTGTTGTGGCTGCGACACTGTAATGTGCCTGGGGGCGTGCTGGGATGCTTAGACAGCAAACTGTGTGATGGTAGGATAGGGGTTTCTTGAGCATCAGTGGGAGGCAGTCTACTACAACGAGGCCCTGATCCTCCATTGATCTCGATGCTATTAGAAAAAACAGTATTAATAGCAGCGTTAAAGTTGAGAGCTTGGGGAGCTGCTACTTTTCACAGCTTGCGACTGAAACTGTGTAAGTGCACTTTACAGCGCATTCTCTCATCTGCAATTTCCTGTTGCTGAAACCTAAAGAATTTCAGTCAAACCAGGTTGCTGCCTGCAAGTGGCTGTGGGGCAAAGGCCAGGGAGCAGGGAAGCTCCCATGCCATTCCCTCACCTGAATGAGGATTTTGCTGTGGGGCTTTTAGGGAAATTAACCTGTTGTGCCCCAGAGTTTGGGGAGACAACCAACTAACTGTAGGACAAGGTAGCATCAACCTACAGTTTGGCTGCTCTTTGGCGGCAAGTGTCCACATGCACTCCCTTACCTGGTGGTACCTTGTAGCGAAAGCCAGGTATCTATCTCATCCGTTGTGGGAGAGGGGAAGTGAATTTGCGTTTATGAGGGGGTTAAAGAATACATAACAGCGGTTTCTTGGCAGTAGCTGAGATGCTGAACTTTCACACTCCCTGTTTTCCCTGCAGTAACTTGTTCATCTGCCTGTATCCTCACTTCCCAGTTGGAAAACCTTGTTGAAGCAAACAAACAAATGCTGCCTCTGTAGGGCTAGACTTGGGTGAAGGCAGCGAGGTCCCCACCTACAGCCCTCACTCCTGTGCCGCAATCCCGGCTCCTTTGGACTTATTGGGAACTGAGCCTGTAGTGCCCCCAGGAAAGGACAGGACCATGCGACTGCATCACAGTCTAATTTTTCATTAAAAACTTGGTGTGTCTAGAGTTTGCTTTTTGTTTTAACTAGGCAAACGAGACTGAGAAACATGTGAGTTGCCCACAGCTGGACTACTGAAAAACTGTTAGGTAGTTTTCCATTTTTTTAATGGGAGTTTGCAAACATGAATCATGACAAAGATATGGTTGTAGCTTGGCAAGAACACGACGTGATGGTATGAGCTGCCACATGCCTCTTAAGGCAGCATTAATTTCAAGACCCACTTTTCCGTGAAAGAAAATCAGAGGATAATGGGCCCATGACAAAAGAAGATGGGGAGGATCTGACCCATTCACCCAGATTCGTTCTGTCATGTATGTAACTGAAATTGCCTCGAAGGCTTCCTTGTTTTCCCAGCGTTTCTCTGTTGTGGTCCATGCCCATGCATCTCCAGGACAGGATCAGGCCATCATTTCCACTGCAGAGTGGGAAAAGGAGGCCACAACATGGAAATGAGAGGCAGAGTCATGGGGTGCTTGTGTGGTTAAATGATTCATCCCAGCAGAACCAGCTCTTGGACTAAATTGTACCCCAGCCAGGCGGCCTTGAAAGGGCTCTGGAGGCCAGGACGCCCTGCAGGCAGGTGCACTGCATTTGCATTGCCCTCGCAGGCAGCCTGAGCGTGCCTGGGGCTGGAGCTGCCCGCAAATCCCATCTGCCGTCGCAACTGGGCCTTGGGGCCTTCTAGAAAGGCCCCTGAGGCTCTGCGCACCCGCCGCCCTCCTTGCCAGCCCAGCACGCAGGCAGACGGGGCAGCGCACAGCTGGCACAGCATGGGGAGCCACAGGGTTGCGATGGAAGTAGTAATTAGGGCTGTCCCCAGGATTGGCTTCAAGGGCACTCAAGCAGGCAGCCTGTGACCATAGGTGGTGCTGAGCTGCTCCCTCGCAGGAGCTTTGGTCCTTTTCCTGCTGACGCACTGAGTGCTGAGCATCGTCGCCCAGCTTAGCTTGGTGGGGCCCACGGGACCCGGGGAGGAGAGGGTGCCTCCACGACCTGGGAGAATTCACTATGCTTGCTAACTGCAAGCCCCAGATTAACATAATCCAGCTGTCTGCCTGTGTTTATCAAGCCAAAGAATTTACAAGGTTTAAATAAGAGGACCGCGATATAGCAACGAAAGCACCTAAAGCGCATAACTTGTGCGGAAGATATCAAGCCTGTAGCAGCCGTGCCCATTTCACACAGAGGATCAAGCGCAAGCTCTCCCCATGTGCTCAACATGGCACGTGGAGCGCAGGCTGCTTTGAACACGGGCAAACTTGCATTAACACGATGGGAAGGAGCAGCTACATTCTAGCGCACCAGTGATCCATGCAAAATGGGTCACCGGGAGATTTAGAAACTGTACCTTTCAATCCCAGCCAAAGAGATACATCAAGGCACGCTGACATGAAGCACGGATGACACACCTTGAGGCATCTTCAGTGCACTGAGTGGTAGTGACGCCAAAGGATGTCAGCTGGCAATATCAGAGACAATGCCTCGTAAATAATCTCCGAGGAAAAACAGAAAAAAGGGTTTACTTCCTCTTACGCTTGAAAAAAGAAAAGTAATCAATCAATCAATCTCCTTCCCCCAGGTGAATGAATGGGTCTCCAAAATGCCCTTACACATAGGAGATCCCTCACGAGCATGCAGCGAGGGAGCCGCAGGTCAAGGCACTGCCAGAGGAGTGGGTGTCTCGCAGCGCGGCCCACGGCAGGGCACCACCGGCACCGCCCACGGTGCGGGTTTCCTGCCGATCTGCACAGGGAAGGTGAAGTTTGCTCATTGCAAAGGCAGAAGTCTGGGGGATTTCTGCACAGAGGGAAAGGCGAAAGAGCAGGGGTTTGTGATCTTCTCCCAGTCACAGCCCTCAGCCCTGTGAGGCGATGGAGCCACTCTCTGGATCCTACGAGAATTTCAGGGAAGCAGAAGTCCTGCTGCTCCCCTTCTCCTACCAGGAGGAGGGCGATGGCAGATGGACCCCGAAGGCCTGGAGATTTGCTCGTTTGCTCCCGAGCGGCCCAGGGACTGCCCAGCACCCTCCTCAACCCCCCTTCCGCTGCAGCCTCGATGAAGTCACCGGCAGGACGGCTTGTGGGAGCGCTCCCCCAGCTCCCAAAATCCCTGTGACAGCCGCCAGGCCCAGCTGCTGGGGCCAGCAGTAGCCTGCAGCCGGCAGAGATGCCGCCTTCAACCAGCGCAGCCAAGTCTGGGAGGAGACGTCTGTCCGTCCCCTGGAGCCACCGCATCTCCCAGCACAGCACGCGGGGTCTCTGCCGAGGCCATGCCGCCCGTGTTCCCGTCTGTACCCCTGCCTGCGTGTCAGCTGGGGACACGACCTGTTTGCACTCCTCCTGGTACAGCTGTGCTGGCAGGGCCCTGCTGCGTAGATCACTCGCTTCAGGCTGAACGTGGTGTTTTCTGTATCAGTAAATTTTTAAGTAAGTTTTTAATGTCAGTCGGCGCTGCAAAGTTTTGCCCTGGTGCTGACAGAGGAAGAAGCTTTCCTGGGGAAGGCGGCCGTGCACGGCTCCGGCTCTGCTGCGTGGGGGTGAAGGTGCCAGGCCACTGTGCTGGGGAGTAAATGCTTTCAGGGTCCCACTCTGCTTAGCATAAATTCCCAGGCAGTAGTTGAAAGTCACGCCTGGGAAAGGGTGCTCAGGCTCGCAAGGGAGGCTCGGAGAAGGGGGAGCAGCCTACACTTCACATTGCCTTAATTCTGCAGATTTAGAAAAGATTTTTAGTGTTCTCAGTGTAAATATTTTTGCGTCTCTTTTGTGATAGACTAGAAGCTTCTAGAAAAAGTTTCACAAACATCTGCGTCTGGATTTTTGAAAATAGAGATTGAAATGAATGTTTTCTACAGATGTGATGCCTTTATTTTGAATGTAAACAAACATTTTTAAATCTAAGTATTCCTCTCTCTAATAACTTCAACAAAAATAACATTTTGGCTAGTAGCTACCCTATTTTTGCCATAATTACACCATTATAAGTAGAAAAAAGAACTAATGAAAGCTTCCGTAATTAGGGAGGAAAAGAGATGCTGTGAGGAGGGGAAGATATGCTGGAAGCACAGTACCACATTAATATAAAAGCAACGTATGCCTAAATCCTTGTGTAATGTAGCTTGGTAAACAAAGTCACTCTTCCATACATAAAGGACTATCTGCAGTTACAATATTAGGAGCATGGAATGATTAGAGGCTCTGAGCCACCAGTGCAGCTTAGCTGACTAACTGCAAACTCAGTCTTGAAATTTTGGGGCCACTACATTGCTTTTTTCGTTCACCTCAAACCGTTGGCTCCTCTTGACCTCCATGAAGACCATGAAGTCTGGGGGGCTGCCGCTGGCCGCCTGCGCCGCCAATCCTGGGACCACGCTGCTGGCTCTGTGCCAGACCTGGTGTGCTTAAAATGGTCTGAGTATGTCTAGGGCACCTGCACTGATGTCTCCTGAGTACCATGTGGACGTGGCATCAATTAGCGGAGAGGCTAAGGAAGGAGCGGCAGCCCGTGAGTAGTACCAGGCAGGGAAAACAAAGTTTGGGTTAGTGAAGAGAGGGGAGCTCATGTGGGCTGGTGGCTGCAGGACAGATTAAGGCAACAAGTGGAAGCTGGCATAGTTCAAAAAGAGGGAACTGAAAAGTCTGAGTGAGGGAATTTGCTGAGGAAAAGAGAAGTTGAAACACAGGGTGAGACGTGGGTAGGCAAAAAAGAAACAGGAGGAAAAAAATAGGGAAGGAGATGGAGGGAAGACTAGGCAGGAGGCAGGGTGTAGTACAGGATGAGGCCGGGGTGAGAGAAGCAGCTCCTGAAGCAAACATCCAGAAGTAGAGCAGTGAGAAGAAAGGAAGAGGAAAAAGGAAAGGGGGGTGTGTGGGGAAGTTCAATAAATAATGGATTTTCACATGTTTTACTCAAATGGCTTGGATTTATTCAAATCATGGGACCCTCAGCACCAGCTCTTAGCCCCAGCCAGACACAGCCATGCCGCATTCCTGGGTTGCTGCTGGGCTGTTTCCCATTTAGAACGGGGCTGTGCCTGCTCCTGAGGTGGGACCAGTACAAAGTTGGGCTTTGCCAGCAAAGCTGCACTGGCATCGGGCGTGCTGGTCTAGAATAGTATGCTGTGCTGTTGCTGTGTAATAGATGACCTCATAGAAAAGCGTTATGCACACATAGCTGGGCTGAGCTGCTCCGCCATCGCCTGCAAACAGCATCCATTTCAGCAACTGATGTACAAAGAGCTCAGTTTTCAGATGCAACTTAAAGGACTTTGATTTTTTAATCTGATTTGCCCCCAAAAAATGGAGATTATGGCCAGAGTATATCTTATTTTCTGCTGGTTTTTGTCCCTGGTGTGTAGCACAGCTAGTCCTTCTCCCCGCTACCCCACTGCAGCTGCTGCCTGTAACACAGCAAAAGGTGCAGAACGACTGGTGCCAGCGCAGGCAGTGCAAAAAAAAAAGGGGGGGCAATGGGAGAGAGAGGAGCACAGGGAAGTGGGAGGCAGGTGGTTTGGGAAGCTCCAGGAAACCACGGAAGCGCGGGGCTGCACGCTGTGTGCTGGGACTGAGCTCCAGAGGGAAGGAGGATACTTCACACAGACACAAACGGCAGTCACGGGTATATTAGTGTATTTAGTGTTTGCACTGTGAAAGTCAGGATGGCACTTTATGGCTATAAAAACCCTAGCCCTGCCCCAGAGATAGCTTTACAGAACCAGTTTTTGTTACTAACAGGTCTAATACGAACAAACTGTATGTGTCTTTTAACGTGTTCTTTATAGCCATCTTTAAAATTTCCCAGGGAGAGATGATCTTTTAAAAAGCAAATGGAGCGTGTCAGTGCCATAGGTAAATGTATTGATATTAAGGAGAAATACTAAATCATCCTCTGACATTTTATGATGATAGCTACTGGTTTAAATTTAAAAACCAGTCCAGGGACCAACTGTTAGAGATACTTGTCACTGGCCCTCTTCAAGCAATTTGGGCTTTGTTCTGGCCGCTGAACTTTTGAAATCCTCAGAAGATAAATTTACAGTCTGTGTCTGCTCAGGAGGAAGATTATTAAACAAGCAACCCCAAACAATTAAATAAAACCTTAGCTATATGCAATCATTTTAATTTAGTCCTTTGATATCATTCATCTGATTAAGTTCTTTACAAACAAACTGCACATAGAACTTGGCCTAGGAGGAGCGGACTAAGCCCATATGTATCCTGACAGGGGTGTTTACTCAAACGGAGTTATCCCAGCCTCGCTTTGCGTACTTGGGGATGCAAAAGGGCCTGGGGACAGGAACTCGGAGAACAATAAGGATAGAGAAACTTAGAGGAAATAACCTACTGGGAGAAAGGGAACGCACTGGGAATAGAAAAATCAGTCAGACAGGAAGGAATCAGATACTGGGAAGATGCCCACAGAGAGGGAGCGAGAGATGCCCATGGAGAGAGGTTTGGAGAGGAGCAGTGTGCTGGGCAGGGAGGACGGGGTCTGCCAGCACAGGAGGAAGGAAGTCCCAGGGGTGCAGCACCCCGGCGAGGGAAGGGGTACAAGTCATGGGGGGTGAAGAGGAGGAGAGCAGATGGCCCTTAAATAAACTTTGACTAGGGAGGCTGTTCTTCAGCCAGCAGACCAGTATTTCTGGCTGCAGAAACTCTATATTCCCCTCCCCAACTTGCTGGACAGAAGCAGATGGAGAGATGGGCCTTGACCACCTAAGACATTTTGGCTGAGCTTGAGACTGCCATGCCTGCCGCATCAGTGGAAACTCACCTGGCTGCCTCTGCCTGGGGCAGAGCAGGGCTGGCTGGGGGGTCCCTGCCCCCGGCCCCGGCGTGGGCGCAGTGGCCCTCTGGGGAGGCAGCAGACAGTGGTAACAAGCAGCCGCAGGCAGTAATGCAGCCCTTTCTGCACCAATGGCCCGGCCGCAGCCCAGGCGCTGCTGGTTTTGACTCGCTACTCATTAACAGGATTCAGGCAGTGTGGTTCTCTGCTGCTGGACCAGCGAGGGTCGGGGATGAGGACACTGCAGCCACCCAAGCCCTGTCAGCATCTGCTCCCTGTAGGCCTGCTGGGACTGTGGACAGACCATCCCGGAGCCCCGCACCCTCCTAGGTGGGGCCCAGAAGTGGAACTGGGTGCAGAGGGATTGCTGCGCCCCCCCGGACAGGGCTCCCTGAGCCAGCGGGGGAGATTTCTCCCTGCCATTCTAACCCGATCCTTAGTTTGAGAGAGGAGTAGGGCAGGACGGGTGTCGCCAGCCTGGAAAAGAACAACTTTTGGGGCCCCAAACTACCCAAGACACTGCAGGGAGAGTGCCGGGAGCGACAAGAGCCGTGGGTGGCAGAAGAGGGGTTGCACATCCAAGCCACCCTGCAACACATCAGGGAAAATGTGCTGGCACCAGGCTTTGCCGGAGGGGACCAGAGCCGCTAGTGAGGGGCTTGCAAGGGTGACAGGGGAGGGGAGGCCGGGCGTCCGTGCCACCACCCTGCTACCTGCATACTGGGTGCAGGCGCTGAGCGTGCAGCCCATGCACGCAGGGCATGCCAGGCCGCCGAGGCGGGGGGCGGCTGGGGGGCTTACAGGGGCGGCGAGGGAAGGAGAGAGAGAAGGGGGAGCTCTGGTGGGGGGGACGAGGGTCTCCCGGGAGGGGGGACCAGCCCCTCTCCTCGGCGCCCCTCCATCCGCCCTCCTGGCTGGGGGGAGGTCCCCGCTGCCAGCGCCGCGGCCCTGCAAGGGGCCCACGGATGAGCCCCGGGGCCGGGGGCGGTATTTGCGCCTCGCTGTTTGCTTCCAGAGCTGTCGGGAAGGAATCGTCTTCTGCAGGATAAAGTCCCTGTCTACGCGGGTGAATTGCCCATGTCCAAAGTCTACTGGCAGCAGGCTGTCTGCTGCAATCTCCGCGAGAGGGATGACTTTTACAATACACGGGCTGATTGCAAATAAGTTACTAATAAGCCGCTTTGGCGTAAGAACGGCTCTATGCATTATTTCCTAAGATCTGTTTATTTGCAAGTATTTCTTTCTTTCTCTTCTTTAAAAAAAATATTTCGTTCGGGAAAATAAAAAAAAGTACAGAAGTTAATATTTAGACATTCATACTATTAAGTAATAGAGCTATAAACTCTCAAATATGGCACTTTCATTTTACTTAACAATAGATAACACAACAGCGACAGTGAAACAGGCCAAACAAAAGCGATCACCAAAATTGTTGTGACAGTACAATTACCCGGCTAGGAAATTTATTCAATATGCTTTACCATTGCGTTGACACAGCAGGAAAAAAAAGCCCAAGTGTTCAGAGAATAATACAAGAAGGCAGGAGGTATTTGGAAAAAAAAAAAGGATTTATTTTGAAATACACTTTTAAGAGATACTTTGCCTCCCCGATTTGTTATCGATGTGCATCTGACACGACGATACGAAACAAACGAACGAAGAAAACCACATTCTGTACAGAGCTCTAAAATGAGCCGCGAGTATCTACAAGATGAGCTTTAGGCCTGGGTGTGGGTTGGAGAGGGGCCCGATCCTGCAGTCCGCACTCTCTAAACGAGTTTCGCAGACGTGTGGTAGGAAAGCTTGGCCCCGAGTCTGCGTGTGTGTCTCCGTGTGTGCGTGTCTGTGAGTTCCTACAACACAGTCCTTGAGTAAAATGGGCAAGTTGGAGCTGCCGGAGCGGGCGCGGGTCCCTGGCTGCTCTAGAAGTCCTGCCGCGGGGTGTGAGTTAGACTGTGCCGCCGTAGATCACAGTTTCGCCTGAACACTTTGCCGCACTGCTCACAGTTGTAGGGCTTGATGTCTGTATGGGTAAGAAGGTGAGTTTTCAGATTACTTCTTTGATTAAAGGTTCTTCCACATGTGGGGCATTTGTGTGGAGATTCCTGTTCAGATTTGAAGCAAGCAAAGGATTAATCCTTCACAAACTACCTGGTTGAACGTATTACTGCACTTTTTGTTATCGCAACGCACAACTTGAAATATCGGGGTTGGACACGAACGGCAGCAGCCCCGGGCGGACGGCGGGCCGCCTACTCGCCCTGTCCTGCCCCAAAAGGGTTATTTTACAGTTCTCGAATCGTGGCATTTCGCGCCCCCGGGGCGCCGGGGATGACTATT